>KE504693.1:1430684-1443426 GCA_000441515.1 Elaeis oleifera | reverse complement strand
GCTGGGCGAGCCCGACGGTCGATTTCTTCGAACCTGCGTTCGTAGCCGTCCATCCGTCGGTGCTGGGAGACTCCGGGAGTCGAATCTCCCGATGAATCAGAGGGAGGCGGACGGTGTCCGCGGCCGCTTCTCCTTCCTTGCTCGCTCGAGCTGGGAAGGAGAGGGGCGCTGGGACCGGTGGATGTCACGCCGTGGCCGCCTCTCTCCTTCTCGATGAGAATGTGGTGACAGCTGCTCCTGTGGAGGAGACGGAGATCGACGTGGGCGCCGGCGGCTGCCCCTGGACGGCATTGGGTTCGCCGTCGGTTGCTCCGCTGGTGAGTGCGACAAGCGAGAGGGTTGTTGAAGGCTTTTGACTGCGTCCGTCAACACGGCCATCTGCCGCACGATCGCCGCGATCTGCACCTCCGTGGTCACCACGGGATCGGGAGAGCTGGGTTCCGTCGCGGGGAGTGGTGAAGAGGCCTCTTCCCGGCGGGAAGAGTGTCTCGCCGATCCGGTGGCTCTCGACCGCTGAGTCCTGGTTCTTGTCATCTCGGAGGGATTCCTCAAACTTTGAGGAGGTCGTGTGCTCCCCCTATCTGGCGCGTCAAACCTGTTGCGGCCAATCCCCTCGTCGCCTGGTCGTCGAGAACGAGCACCTGCAAGGGAAGTCTACACAGACCGGAGAGGCCTCCGACGGGGACCCTCCGACGGTCAAGTCAGAGAGGAGACTAGGCAACAGTAGAGAGGAATCAGGGGACTCAGCGATGGAGAGAGGAAGAGAGGTTCTCCAGCCCTCACCGTAAGCTGCTGCCTTACCCGTTTTATAGTAGGAGGTATGGTCCCGCCGGTGGTGATGTAGACAACTGAGGAGTTGTCAAGTCGCCGGGGTTGTCATGTCGTCGACGTGCTGGCAGGTCCTAGGAATTAATTCGTGTCTTTGGTAGGACAGCGTTCCAGATTCCTGGCAGGACAATGCCCTCCGACGGTCGTACGGCCTGTCCTTGACAGGACTGTAGCACATGCCGGTCGTTCGGCGTTTTTGAAAGGGGCTGACCGACTATATGTCGGGGCTTGGCTGTCGGATGGCGACTCGAGAGCATGGTCGGCATCTAGAAGGGTCTGTAGAAGTCGGACGTCGGTTGTCCAACCTGACGGGGAGTCGGTGAGGTCCCATCCGACAGGGAGTCGGTGATGCAGGGTCGGCATTCGGGCGATCGGAGGCGGCGTTGGCCTGTCTGGCCGACATGTTCAGACCGGGCATCATCGGTAGTCACTGTCGGTGTCGTCCGTCGTCAGTCGGGCAAAGTCGGTCGGTCTATCTCGAGGATGGGTCGGCGTCGGGATCCGTTGGTGAGTTGGTGTCAAGATCAGTCGGCGTCAGGGTCAATCGGTATATCCTAACAGTTCTCAAAGCTCTAAAAGCTTTTCCTCTCGTCCACCTACGTAGATCTCTGCATGGATCTTGAAACAGTTATTGTGTGATCTAATCTAAGTGGATTTGTTCGAAGGAAGGTGAATCCTTCTATCGCGCAAAAGATACTACCCCAATCCGTTTTCTGGAGGTTCAGATTGCTTTCTGGCTTAACATATCCACCTCGACACGACACTATAATATCCATTTTGAGTTAGCGCCTTCCTCTTCCTCGAATTTTTTAAGCTGCCCTGCAGTTTATACACAGCGATAGGTAGAGGCAAGGGGAAACACACGTTCGAGAAGAAGGGTCGGGTGTACCTCCTCACACTAATCGGTGACGGCGAGCACCGCCTCAACCCCACCCTTCTCGATGCCATCTGGTCCGCCGTCGCCGAGGTTCTGTCCGACGTATCCCAAACCGGTGGAGACTCGGCGCTCGTCACTGCCGCCCTGCGCAAATAATTCTCCAACGGCTTGGTACTAGCCTGAGCCAAAATCATCCCAGCGACTACCCCCACCTCCTCTGCCACGCCGTACAGCACACCATCGCCGGCTTCATCTTTCGGCTTCCATGGATTGGGGATGGATGGACCGCGAAAATATAATTCAATTTCTCCGTTTCTGCCGCTTATACCACTCGTCCTTGTCATTAACCCCCCTCTCCTTCTCTATCAGCTATGCCATGATCCGTCTAGTAACGAAGCATGCTTCACGATCGTTCAATCTATAAGTTATCGAACAGAACGTTCGAGTTTTATAAACTTTATTATAAATTATCTATTAATTAGTATGAAATTTAAATTATAATAAATAGTTATGCATAGAAAAAAAAAAAAGACATAATGATTTATATGATTTCATTTTTGATCTATTTTTATTATATTGAAAAGATAGAGTACAAAGAGTATGCGACAACTCAGATGATAAAAGATGACTCTTTTTGATAACAAAATGTATGATATATATATACCAGCAGAATTGAGTAAGATTGATTGAATTTGAATTTAGATCTGATCTGATCAAAATTGGATAATGAAGATTCTACGTCAATGATTTAAGTCATTAGATAGAATCTACTATTTCAAAATTACTTGCACATCAAAAATCATATGATTAGAAGACTTTTACTTTATGCATCAAGTGAT
Organism: Elaeis oleifera; assembly: GCA_000441515.1. Classification (NCBI taxonomy): domain Eukaryota; kingdom Viridiplantae; phylum Streptophyta; class Magnoliopsida; order Arecales; family Arecaceae; genus Elaeis; species Elaeis oleifera. Next base: position 1,440,882 of record KE504693.1, on the reverse strand, counting down.
CAAAAAATATATCTAATTCAGTTTTATTTAGGCTATCCAATTTTTGGCTACTTGATACATAGGTTAGGGATCTTCAAATCATATAATTGTTTATGTGCAAGCAATTTTGAGGTAATAAATCATGTTTAACGGCTTGAATCATTGATGCAAAATTCATATTATAGAATTTTGATCTAATCAGATTTGAGTTCAAATCCGATCGATTTGATTCTGATCTGACTATATATACACACATAAAATTTTAAACAAAAAAAATCAAAACATCCAAACTGACCAATGAATGTCGAAAACATATGTGTATCATAGATCATATCAAATTCAAACCACACTCAATAAAATTCTATAGGGTACAAAATTCTATAGGGTACAAAGAGTATATCACCTTCATCGTGACTATAACTGTTTGTTTGCATCGCAAACTTTTAGTTTAAATTCCTGACATGTTTAAGGAAAATCCCAGCACGTATCTGAGAATTAGAAAGATTCCAACAACGCACTCGATAACATGGGCTCTGGAATTGGCTTCTCCAGACCGCCACCCTGAACTCCTAAATTCCTCTGTTTCCAGAGGAGGAATGCTTTGCTCATATCTAAAGAAATCACCAGGATCTACTTTGCGCTTGACAATTGCCAGTCTTTCAAAGTTATCCTTAAAATACATCCTGCCCCAGACCTCAGCCTTGGAGTAGCTTGTCTTGTAACCCACCTCCTCATTCTTTCCCAGGTCAAGGTCCCTGTAGCCAAGATATGCAGCCCTAGGATTCTTGGAAACATAAGGACTCATCTCCTCATATAATTTCCTAATCCAACCCATGTACTTCTCAGATGAGGCTGCTTCACTCTGCCACCACCTGCCATAATACTGGATGCTGTATAGAATCCCCTGCCTATGTGGAAATGGAGTAGCTGAGTCAGAGATACTACTTATTCTCCCACCATGTGGATCCATGATCATCATCCCTGCTCCATCCTCAAGAAACCACTCCCAAATCCTTTCCCATAGGAGTCCTGGTATGGGTTCATTCACAAAGTCAGACTTGGCCTTGAAGAACTTCTCTGGCTTGGAAACTCTATCCAAAAGAGTCTCCACGGCCTTCTCATCGGTACCGTGAGCAAAATGTAGAACAGAGTGTATCCAATTCATCTCCTTACAGTCACTGCTCTTCAAATTTAGCTCTGGAAAGGTCTGTGTCATCCATTGGAGCAGCTCTCCGCACCTCCCAAGGAACAAGGAATTGAACAAAGCCTCCACTTCCCTCTTTTCAGTATTCCCGCCTTGTGCTTGTACGACAGCTTGGATGAACAGGTCTTCTTGCAGTCCAGGTGCTATCTGCTGCCATTTGTCGACAAGCTCAACTGCTCCCTCGCTCGAAGCCCTTCGAATAGTAAAGACGGTGACAGTGGGAGGGACAGGAACCAGCTTGAGCTTCCATGAAACTATGATGCCAAAACTTGCTCCTCCTCCTCCTCGTATGGCCCAAAAAATATCCTCTCCCATGGATTCTCTGTCTAGAGCTCTTCCATTGACGTTGACAAATCTAGCATCCAAGACATTGTCGATCGCAAGGCCATATTTCCTCAACATTGTCCCAAAACCGCCACTACTTATGTGGCCGCCAACAGCAACGGTGGGACAAAGACCAGCAGGGAAACCATAGGATTCACTCTTCTCTGCGATTCTGTAGTACAGTTCACCTAGAGTAGCACCGGCCTGGACCCAAGCTGTGCCCTGTTCGGGTCAACAGCCACTAACCGAAGGTTGACAAGATCGATGATAACAAATGGGCTCTCGTTTTCTACTCGATAGGAGAGGCCCTCATAGTCGTGACCGCCGCTTCGAACTCTAATCTGAAAGCTGTGTTCCTTACAGCAGATGACTGATGCTTGGACGTGGGATTCGTCAATGGGCGTGATAATAAATTGGGGCTTCCGGGTCTCGGGGGTTAGAAACCTGAGGTTTCTAATGGAGGACTGGTAGAGGTAGGAGTAAGAGGTGGTATCTGGAGTGTAGAGGATCTGGGAGATGTTAGTAGACGGTGGAGTGCGATGGGAGAGGCACTGAAGGAAGCTTTCATAGCCCTGATGATTATTTGTGTTGGCTGAAACTGAGATGAGTAGAAGGGAGCAAAGAATGAAATTAGCATAGTTTGTAGCCATCTCTACTTTTTCATGACGTCTTTTTGGAACCAGATACAAAGATTTGAGTTGGCTGTTGAAATTGATGAGGAATAGAAAGAAGAATTGGTTGCGATTTGAGTAGTTTAAAGCTTTCTATATAAACTTCGAACCAGAAGAGGATAGAGATATTTGAGCCGGCTTCTGATATTTGAAAGTGGAGATACGTGAAAGAAGTATTGTTGCTTTTCTCCACAAAGAAGGAAGGTATCAAATTGCTGAAAAAACTATTTCTGAAAGCAGAAGTAAATTATCTGTTCTCTGTTTGATAAAGAAGGAAAAGTGTCAGCTTCAGGAGCAGCATTACCCTGCCATATAAAGCAGGTCGACACCACCTTACTTCATGCATCAAAATGTGTCACTCAGTACACCATCCACGTTGACATTTCTTCCTGCTAGAATGTTATCTGAAAGTGGAGATACGTAAAGGAAATATGGTTGCTTTTCTCCACAAACAAGAAAGGTATCAAATTGCCCAAAAATCTCGTCTGAAATCAGAGAGAATTAATTTGTTCCCATTTTGATAAAGAAGCAAAAGTTTCAGCTTGCACTTTAGCAAGTCGCCTTATAAAGTCCATCAACACCGCCTTATTTCATGCATCAAAATGTGTCACTCCGCACAGCATCCACGTTGACATTTATTCCAGCTAGAACGGGGCACGCGTCTGATCTGTCTTCCAACTCCTCTTATCTTCCGACGCACTTGGTTGCCGCTTCGCCGCATGATACCGCCGCGCTGGCTCATCTGAACGAAGTTGCAAATTGGAAGAAACTGCGGCGGATGACCATTCGTATATAGGAGTTCGGTGCATGAGAGACGGGCCCGGCGGTGGAGACTGGTGAAAGAGGGATTGAGAGACGGCGGATTAGCGGGTTCGTTCTATTGAACGGACGGTGTATAGGACTCCTAATAATATATATTTATGCGGATCTGATTGAATCTGACCAATTTGGCCTTCGGTATTAGACCGGTGGGAATCGTCCGTCTGATTGGTGGTTTCCATAAAATCAACAAATATTGACAGGCGTGATGCACGCCAGCACGTGAGAGATTGTTTTAAAAGCCAAGAAAGAGTCTGATCGATGAAAATATGGATTAAGATTTCGTATATTTTATTGGGATCCCCATGAGATCGATTTTTTTTGGTAAGACCCATGAGATGGATTTGAAAATCCGGTTTCTTATTGTAGAGAGAAAGTATTAATTCTTTTGATAATTGTGATTAAGAACAATAAAGATGGTTATTTTATATTAGGCTTTGGAGTTCGGTATAGGGGCCAGATTTCTAGACATTCTATCTGACAAATTTCTTGCCGAACACGACTGGATACAGAATTATTTGCAGGGCCAATAAATATTAGATAAATTAAACTGATAGTTCTTAAATTATATCAAATTTTTAAATAATTTTAAATTATAAAATTTAAATTTTAATCTTCAAATTTTTGAACCATTTTAATGTTGTCATTCTGATGATTTTCGATAATTTTTTTTCACCAATTATTTTTTTCATCTTGAACCGATGTTTATGTGGACAATCAAGCTCGATCAGCATCGCGCACGAATCGCAAAGCATATAAAAAAAAAAGAACGAAGAAGACTCCTATATAGGAGTCTTCTTCTTCCTTTGGACTAACTCATTTGCCCGCACCCCCGCATGCCCCGATGCACACCCCGAGCTTGCCCCGGCGCCTGCCCCGCCGCACCCCCACCCTTCCACCCCCTCCGGCCGCACCTTCGTCGGCCCTGGCACCCCCCCCCCCCCGCCGCCCCAGCGTGCCCCTGCGGTTCCTATCGCCACCCCTCCGGTGGGTTCTGTACCCCCCAATATGCTTAACAGGATGGGAGGCGACCACCACGCCACCTTCACGCCGTCATGCTCTCCTCTTTCGTCCAACACGTACGCTCGCTCTTTCTCTCTCTCTCTCATCTTCTACCAATTCCATCCATGTTTCCTCATTTGACGATGTTGTTTTTGGCCGCAGGGGACCAGGCCTCCATCATCGGTGGGCCATCGACTTCATCAAGGAGCTCGAGCAACTCCTCTCCCTTCATGTCGAGAAATGGTAGCACACATCCATCGACGTCGAAGTAGATGGGGGTGCGGTCGGAGGGCGGGCCGATGGGAGTGGGAAAAGCGGGGTGCCGGGTGGCGAGCCGGTGTGGGTGGGGGAGAGGGGGGGCGGCGGAGGCAGAGAAAAGAAGAAGAATGAAAAAAAAAAGACCCAGTTAGCATTGGTGCTACCTGTTCAAATGAACGGAGTCATGTAAACACCGGTGATTGCCACATAGGATTTTTGATGTGAGAAAGGCATCGGAAATGGGTGAAGGGCAACATTAAAATGGTTCAGAAAGTTCGAAGACTAAAGTTTAAATTTTATAGTTAAAAAATTATTTTAAAAAAATTGATATATCAATTTATTGATAATTCTGAAAAAATAAGTTTCCTAGGACATTTTTTACATGTATAACTTGGGTTAACTAAACATAAGCACCAATCTACCCTAACTTATATCTTGTAAAATAATTTTAAATATCATTTTTTGTTTATATATGTTTATTTATTTAAAAATGTTAGAAATTGCATGTATATTTTCTGAAATTCACTTTTTTTGGTACGGTCCTATAAATCATTTGTTATAGCATGTCCGTCTCTGTAGTTAAGCTATCCTTTTACTCTAGCTATTTAAAATTTAAATGACTTAAAATTTCTCAATTTCTTACCCATGTAAAAAAGAGGACTCCATTTTAAATTGATCGAGATTTTACTTTTACTCCACGTGGTTTCACCCAATTTGCTTCCATCCGCCTCCTCTTCCATTTTAAAAGAAGGTGATTAGGGTAGAATGCATGTTATAGGTCTAAGGATTAGATTCATCAGGATAGGATTTGATCAAAAATATCTAGGCATGATTGGTCGTGATTGGATATGAATGTGACTTAATTGTTCAAGATCGAGTGTACACCAAGCGAGGGGCTGAGGATTTGTTAATTAAGCTAGATTTGCTAGGATAGGGTTGATTTAGTCACCAAGGTTGAGATTGCATTAAGTCAGTTGGACTAGGATTTAGTGTCATCATATAAGAAAATTACTCTACTTATTCACTTTGCAGATAGGAGTGTCTACAATTATATATTATATATTTTTTGAAACTAGAAAACCTGATCTTAGGCACCATCTTCCAATAATTTTATTGGCATTATCTATAATATAGATTGAATTTAATTCGAAAATTTCATATATTCAAGTAATTCATATTAATTAAATTTAAGCTCCATTCTCGGTATTTTTGTTGGGAGAGGTTCCACATTTAATTCAACGACGGTACTTCCATTGTTATCCTCGATAAAAGGAAAAAATACCAAGCAAAAATTTCAACTCTTAGCAGAATTTATTCTACGAAATAATTTATTCAATCTCAAACAAATTACATTTTTCAGAAGAAAAAAAAAAACTTGAACAAGGTTACAATAATCATTGTATATATTCTTTCCCAGAATATTCTCTTAAAATTATTCTTAAAACACATTCAGCAACATGGGCTTCGGAATTGGTTCCTCTAAAACTCCATCCCGAACTCTCCATTCTTTTCCAATCAGAGGAGGAATGCTCTGTTCATTCGTAAAGAAATCATCAGGATCTACTCTGCCTTTCACAAGGGCCAACCTTTGAAAGTTGTCCTCAAAATACATCCTTCCCCAGACCTCAGCCTTCGCGTAGCTTGTCTTGTTACCCTCCTCCTCATTCTTTCCCAGGTCAAGGTCCCTGTAATTGAGATATGCTGTCCTTGGATTCTTCGTGACATAATGACTCATCTTATTGTATAACCTTCTAATCCAACCCATGCGTTTACTGGATGAGCCTGCCCCTCTCTGCCTCCACTCCACAAATACTGGATGTTGTATGGGTTCCCCTCCCTGTGGGGAAATGGAGTAGCCAACTCCGAGATACCACTTATATTTCCACCATATGGATCCATGATCATGACCCCTGCTCCGTCCTCCAGAAACCTCCACCAAATCTTTTGCCACACAAGCCTTGGGATAGGTTCCCTCACAAAGTCAGGCTTGGCCTTGAAGAACCTCTCAGGCTTGGAACCTCTACCCAACAAGACCTCCATGGGCTTATCATACGTGTTGTAAGCAAAATAAAGAACAGACTGGATCCAGCTCATCTCTTTGCAGTCACTCCTCTTCAATCCCAGCTCTGGGAAGCTGTGTGCCATCAATTGGTGCAGCTTTTCGCACCGCCAAGGAACAAAGTTTTGAACAAAGCCTCTACTTCCCTCCTTTCACTACTTTCACCTTGTGGTTGTATGACAGTTCTGATGAAGAGGTCCTCGTGGAGGTTAGGTGCTATGTACTGCCATTTGTTGACAAGGTCAATTGCTCCTTGGCTTAAGGTCCTGTGGATGGTGAATGTAGTAACAGTTGGAGGGACAGGAACCAGTTTGACCTTCCATGAAACTATGACGCCAAAGCTTGCTCCTCCGCCTCCTCTTATGGCCCAAAAGAGATCCTCTCCCATGGATTCTCTGTCCAAGAGTCTTCCATTAGCGTCGACAAATTTAGCATCCAAAACATTGTCGGAGGCAAGACCATACTTCCTCAACATGGTCCCGAAACCACCACCACTTACGTGGCCACCAACACCAACCGTGGGGCAAATACCTGCAGGCAATCCATAAAAGTCACTGCTTTGTGCAATCCTGTAGTAGAGTTCGCCTAAAGTAGCTCCGGCCTGGGCCCAAGCCGTGCCCTGTTCGAGGTCAACGGCCACTGACCGGAGGTTGACAAGATCGATGATGACGGACGGGCGGTCGTTCTCCGATCGATAGGACAAGCCCTCGTAGTCGTGACCGCCGCTTCGGACTCTAACCGGGAGGCCGTTTCCTTGCAGCAGATGATCGATGCTTGAACGTGGGATTCATTGGTGGGTGTGACGATAACCAATGGTTTTCGGGTTTCTGGGTTCACGAACCTGAGGTTTCTTATGGACGACTGGTAGAGATAGTCGTAGGAAGCGGTGTTTGAGGTGTAGAGGAGCTCGGAGATGTTGGAGGAGGGTGGAGTGCGGAGAAAGAGGCACGGAGGAAGCTTTCATAGTCTTCATGATTGAGTTGGCTGTTGAAACTAAGAGGCATGCAAGGACGCTGAGGATAAGTTGATCAGGATAATGTAATGGCATCTTGATCAGTTTAGGACGGAAATTTGGAACCAGAAGAGGATAGCGTTTCTGGTATCTGAAGTAGAGATGGGCCGATGGCTTTCCTTGTTTCATTTAAAACGAGAGAGGATCAGTTTGGAGCATACCTTCTCAAGCTGCTCCTACCTAAAATAATTGGCACCGCTGTAACTTTATGAGCACAGATCTCCTGCAGCGTGCGGTGCACCCGCGGATGGCCATCAAACAATTTACGCACCATCACGGATCATGCAATGCATGCCATATGTATTGTTTGATGGCCATCCACCGTAGTACGATGGCAATCATCCATGGATACACCACATCTTGTGGTGCCGCCAGCACACTAGAAGATCCATACTCTACTTCTATACATCTAACTTGTCTTGCACAAAAAATATAGCAAAAACTCAAAAAAAAAAAAAATCCAACTTGCTGTTGGCTGGATATGGTGTCCTCTCAGGATCTTTCAGTACCATACATTGCAGCAAAAATAAAATAAAATAAAATAAAAATAATCAAAATACGTGGATCAGCCAAAAAGGCTCGTTTTCACAGACATGCAAACTTCACTACGAAAAAAAATTTACAAGAGGAGATCTCACCTTCAACCCTCGTACACCCAATTTCTCTCTCACAGAAATTCTCTCTCACAAAAGCTCTCTCTCTTGGAAGACCCGCTGAACCCCCGAAGCGACCACTGTCCGCTGTCCACTGTCCAGGAGTCCTGCTCCTTCTCTAGCGCCGTGTGCTCTCTCTGTTCACGGTGTTCTCGGGTTTCCTGCTGAAGCCTGTGCGCGCCGTACACAAACCAAGCCACCACACGCTTCTCTGTTCCCAAATCAGGCCTTAAAAGGCTTAAAATCTGTATTAGAACGTGATTAGGAGTCTTAAGATCAACCAAAGACTTTCCCAGACCGTTGGATCTCGACCGGAAGCTTCTTGGACTGTCGGATCACGCACAAAGACCCCTGAACCATGTGTGGACCGCAACTTCAGTCCACGCGGCTCCTGTAGACCATTAGTGCCCCGCGATCCGTGGTGGACTGTGCGAGCGCTGGGCTGGCCTGCCCGCGTGCACTGGGCTGGCCTGCGCGCTCGCCACGCTTGGGCAGCATGGGCTCACGCTGGGCCCGTCCGCGCGCTGGGCAGCACGCAGCTGTGCGCTGGACGCATCTCTGCCAGGTCGGGCGGTGCTTCGCCGATCCCGGCCGGCCCGCCACCGACCGCCGTCGCCTCGTGCATCGTGCCATCACTTCGATCGCTCGTATCTCCTCCGTCTAAATTTGTTTGAGGTGATCTTGGTCTCGTTGGACTCTATTTTCATCGCGGACCTCGTTGTGGGCTCAATATGGATCGAATATCGAGACATCAAATCCTAATAATCTCTATCTCGACTCGATATTCGGCCTCCTCTTGACTCCGAGAGCTTCTAGATCTCCTCGCCCTCATGCCCTGTGGTAATTGCCTGCTGATCATGGATGAGCAAACGTAGAAGTCGAGCAAAGCCGCTCGATCCCATCTCCATCGTATGCTGTGCTTCTCTTGACCTGAGATCTGCTTGGGGCATCATCCTGTGGTAATAGGAATCTCACCTTGTGACGTCGCCTCTCGTCCTCCAGAGCTTCCTGTCTCATGCCCGATCCACCTCCACCTGGAGCTCCACCTCGCTCTAGGCTCCACCTGGCTCCTAAAGCTCGATCTCACATTGGGCTCCCTGGCAGGTAATAATATCCTCTGCTCCCTTTCTTCTCTTCCAGCACAATTCTATCACCGCGTAGCACCCTCAGGATTCCTCTACCAGCTACCGTTCTGTAGTCTCTCGAATCTAGTCTACTCAGTGAGATGAGATTTCGTCTGAAATCAGATATATATCGGACCTCCCCCATCTCCTCACTGCACCATAATGTATCCTCCAGCTGACCGTACCAATGCCTCTGATCGCATAGCTCGATCCATCCGACAGATAAACAGTGCCCTCACTGTTCTCCAGGGAGTCAAACTGTTCATCTCTGCAACATATATGATGGGTGCATGCAGAATCTAATATCTACTGCTGGAAAGAAGTAGATACCTCATCAGATATCTCTAGAACATCTCCATTTGAACCGCTGCCGACCGTCGCCACAGCAGCTATCATCCGATTTTTGAGTTGAGGGTAATCTCTGGTTAGATGCCCCAACTCCTCACACCGGTAACACCTAATTTTGCTCAAGTCCCTCTTGGACTTGGACCGCCCTCGTCATGATCTCCTGTCGCTCCGTTTATCGCCTCCTGCTCCTCCAGAAGCCACCAAAGCTGAGCTACCGCTACCTGAGCTTAAAGTCGGATTCTCCCTTCTGAGAACCTCATTATGGAGTATCACCATGGTGACCTCGTCCATCTTGATGGTGCACTTTCCCACTAGAAGAGCAGTCACCAAGAACTCATACGAAGGTGGAAGCGACGCTAGCAAAACCAGTGCCCTGATCTTCTCCTCAACATTCTCGCTAATGCTGAGGAGGTCTATGAGGATCTTTTGAAAGTGATTTAGGTACACGCTCTGTTCCTCAGCCATCCGCAGTTGGTAAAACTGTCTCCAGAGAAAAAGAGTGTTGGTGAGAGATTTCACCATGTACAACTCCTCGAGCTTCGACCACAGCATCATCGCAAAAGTCTCGCTAAGCACATGGATCACCACCTCATCCGCTAGATACATGCGGATGGTACTCACCGTCTACATCTGTAGTCGTTTCTAATCCTGCACCTCCATGATGGTCGGCTTCTCGTTGCACAAGAGAGCATCGATCAACCCTTGCTGGATGAGCACGTCCTTCACCCTTGCTTGCCATCAGAAA
>KE504693.1:1417459-1430664 GCA_000441515.1 Elaeis oleifera | reverse complement strand
GCTCACCACTACTGCAATCTGCGTTCTTATACCGCCTCGCTCTGATACCACTTGTTGGGTGGATGTCTGGCCAGGACACCATCTTTCAAGACCTTTTCAGTACCGTGCGATGCAGCAGGAAGAAAGAAGAAATAAAATAAAACAATCAAAATATATGGATATGCCAAAAGGCTCGTCTCCATGGGGCATGCAAACTTCACTATGAAAAAAAATTTTACAAAGGAGATCTTACCCTCAACCCTCGTACATCCAATTTTTCTCACAGAAAGTTCTTCCTCACAAAAGCTCTCTCTCTTGGAAGAGCCCTTGAACCCCTAAAGCGACCGCTGTTTGCTGTCTAAGAGTCCTGCTTCTTCTTCTCTAGCGCCGCGTGCTCTCTCTCTTCACAGTGTTCTCGAGTTTCCTGTTGAAGCCTATGCACGTCGTACACAAAACCAAGCCACCACACGCTTCTCTGTTCCCAGAGCAGGCCTTAAAAAGGCTTAAAATCTGTATTGGAATATGATTAGGAGTTCTAAGATCAACCAAAGATTTTTTCGGACCGTTAGATCTCGATCGGAAGCTTTTTGGACCATCGGATCGTGCACAAAGACCCCTGAACCATGTGTGGACCGCGACTTCGATCCACGCAGCTCTTGTAGACCGCTAGCGCCCCGCAATCCACGGTGGATCGCGTGAGCGCTGGGCTGGCCCGCCTGTGTGCACTGGGCTGGCCCGCGCGCTCGCCCGCACTGGGCCCGCCCGCGCCTGGGTCCGATCGCGCCTGGGCTGCGCACGCCAGTGCTGGGCCCGTCCGTATGCTAGGCCACTGTGGCTGTGCGCTGGGCGCGTCTTTGCCAGGCCGAGCGGCGCTCCACCGATCCCCGCCGCCAGCCGCTGTCGCCTCGTGCCACCACTTCGATTGCTCGTATCTCCTCTGTCCGAACTCCGTTTGGGATGATTTTGATCTCGTTGGACTTCATTTTTCGTCACGGACCTCGCTGTGGGCTCAATGTGGACAAAATGTCGAGGCGTCAAATCCTAACACTTGCCACTTACATTTCAATTTTCTAGCTGGAACGGTGCACGTGTCTGAATTCTCAAAATTAAATAAGTGGATATGGTTCCCGTTCCACCGCTGCGATCTGACGATAGATACAATGATAAATTATTTCCAAATGAGCCATAAGGCTAGCATCCAATGGATCAATAGATTTTTTCGTTTTGGTGAAAAGCTAGCATACTGCTTTATTAACAAGATAGTAACAACTAACAACGGTGAATACAACAGACTAATACCCAAATACAAAAGACGTAACAAACTATCCAAACCGCAACAAATGAAGGTATAGAAATTTAGTATAGCAAGTAGGCCATCCTCCATATAAGATGCGCAAACTTGTTCTCATGCCATGTGCTCAAAGGATATTTTTTATGTCCGTTCGCAGATCTTACAACTCACAGTTCCCAATAAGTGTTGCTACTTGTGTGTGTTTCTGCAGTTGGAATTATGCTTTTCTTCATGCAAAAGGTCCCTATTGCAACTACAATTCCATCCCAAATGATGCGTCTGCTGATGGGAATGTGCAGACATCTTACTTATTTTGCTTATTTCTGCCTTTAATTCGCTATGGGCTACCTTTCTCAGATGATGGTTCACAATTAAATGTGCCTGATGGGAAATATGATTTTACTGTTAAATATCGGCATGGTTTTATCTTGTGGTTCATATAAAAGATACATAGGTGCTTACAGGGACCTTCTTGGTATCATTTTATCTCACATGATGTGATTCTGCAATTAGATACTGATGGGAATAGGCAGCCAATGTATATATATCTTACACAGCTATGATTTCAAATTTCCCACATGATGTTTCACAGAAAAATTTAACTGATGGGAATGGTCTCTTTAATGTTTCTCGCAAAGGATTATTTCTGCAGAGGCTCACAGGATCAGTCATTCTGCTTATGTGGACTATAATTATGGAGGGCTTTAGCGTTACCTGGAAACAAAACCAACTTGCTGAAGTGGGTATCGGAGAACTGGTGCATATCTACTTCCAGGGTGTTTCTAACCTTGTCTTTCTTGTGAAATTATGGCAACAATCTGGCAATAATCATTTCATATTCTACTATGATGCAATTGTAATTTTCAATATCCTGCTGGAGCATGCTGAAGATTCTCTATACTTTATTTGCTGCTCCTTGGTCTTTAACTTTATGCCTCTGGCCTTTACTTCACGGCATTTATATATCGGCACCTATAACACTTATGTGTATCAAGAGTTGGCTTTCATGCATTCTATGTTGATTCGTCTCCTCACCTTATTTCTGTTATGTTGCAATTTTGTCCTGCAGTGGACAATTTTGCAGTCTCTAATAGGTCAGTGTTCCAGGGAGTCTTTGCAGAAACTTACTCACTCTGATACTCTATACACTGCAAGGATTTTCTCAATGCATAATTATATATCACAAAGTTATATGCTGTTTATTCTCCTTCATGCTGGTTGTTCTTCAAAAGCTTCTTGCAGGACCTTGCCTATTTGGATCTATATGCCTAAGTTATTGGCTCATGGGTTTCCTTATATTTTATTTGTTTGATGCACTAATTTCATAGGCAGGTTAATCTGGTTCAGATCAATTTGGCATGCTCAGAGCTGGTCAGATCTATTTATGGAGTTGTGCTCATTTCACCAAGTTATGCGGCCTAATCTTTCAACATTATACTCACTCAGCATAGTGATTTTAAGTTTTACATTATGTATTTTTCTTCTTCTAAGAGTGATGATGTATGTGCAAACTTTGTCCAGGATATATCTTTTGTGATCCTTGTTATTTTGGTTATGGTTTTGGGTGATGGCTGTCGGACCTGTTGGCTTGGTAGCTGCTGCTGCAGGTTCATATTTGTAAAACTTTATAATGTTTAATATTGCCCTTGGACTTTCTCCTTTACCAGAAAAAAAGAAAAATGTAGGCCATCCTGTAGGAGTAATATAGAAGAAATGATAATCATACATAACAGCATAGAATTCTTTTTTCCTTTTTTTTTGTATGATAAAGGGGCTGCTACAGCAGCCATCTGGCTTTTATTTCAAGAGAAGTACAGGAAGGATACAGAGTGGCTAAAGAACAAAGATTATATTGAAGAGGAGTAAACAGAAAATTCTAGCCAAAATTATCTGAGATTAACGAGCATCCTTAGCATCAAGCAGCCAAGTACCATTCTACATAAAACTTTAAACCTGATCGAATTAAACGATAAGACAGCAAAGGTTGCATATATACTCGTGCTGAAACATTGAAAACTTCATCTCAAACTATTGAAAACTGGATGTCATCAGCGTAGTAATCAGAACTTGAAAATGAAACAGCCGAAGAAGGTTGACAAGAAGATCTATTAGGTCCAGAATAGATGCAGACATGGGCACAAGAGCATCGTGAAGTTTCTTGAAAGAGTATATCATCCGTACAAGCCAGATAGCATACTGATCTATTCTTAGCAAAGTGAGTGAAAATCCAAAAGGCTCACAGTGGGAGCATTACTGCTATGTTGGTGCACATAGTGGCATTTCATACGCAGCAGAAGAACATCCAAAGAAGCCAAGCGATGACAAAGAAGACCTTCTCCACTAACTCCTTGATATTACAGAAGAAGGACCAATCCTTGAAACAGAGAAGAACTTCTGTTGATGAAGATCCTTCTGTGTCGTTCCCTCCAACCAGCCCAAGCCATAGCCGATACCAACTTGACTAAAAGCTGTGCAGAGGTGGTGAAAGTTCGCCTCTTCAAATCCGTACAAATCCCTTCAAAAGTAGAACGTGAGTGCAGCATTCCAAGCAGAGAACAAATCTTCTTCCAGAGCAAAGCGAAGAAGTCGCAGCTGGAGAAGAGATGGTCGATTGATTCAGGAGATTTATTCCATAACACACAGCCTCCGATGTTTACACCACTGTCGCACTAGGGCACCCTTGGGTCCGGCACACCCCCCGACGGTGCGTACATTGTCCCCCCCACCGTATGGGTACAAAGAAGGCCATGAAGTTTCGGACTCGATATTCTGGACTCCGGGAACAAAGGCTTGCATCAAAAAAATGCAATAAATTACGCTGATCCGCACTGAGGCAAAATCAGTCAATCTTCAAACTCTAGTACACTTCGGAGTCGAGAAAAAATGTATCAATTTTTTCAGCAAAAAGATACCATAAATGTACCCATAATTCAGATTTCTTATAGAACTGTTGATTGATGCGGTTAGTATTTGTTTGGCATACGATGTTTTGGAATTTGAGCTTACTAGATTAAATGACGAGACCGTGTACCAATTTCACAACAATACATCGGTCGCTAATCGAAGAAGCGTTTGATCAGTGGCTTGGGGTTTAGAAATTAGCTCCTTGAATCCAATCCATCTTGACCTCGTTTCTTTGTTCACAATAAGAGGTGGGATGCTCTGTTCACTCCAGAAGAAGTCCTCTGGATCTACTTCACCCTTCACAATAGCCAGCCTCTTGAAGTTATTCCTGAAGTACTTCCGGCCCCAGACTTTAGCCGTCGAGTAGCTTGTGTTACCCTCCTCATTCTTACCCAAGTCCAGGTCCCTATAATTCAGATAAGCAGCCCTCGGATGCTTTGATACATAAGGCCTCATATATCGATACATCCTCCCAACCCAAGCCAAGTGCTTTTCAGATGCAGAGGCCCCACTATCTTTCCATCGAACTAGATATTGGATATTGAACAAATTCCCCTGCCTATGGGGAAATGGAATCTCTGATTCTAGAATCTCACTCATCCTCCCACCATGAGGATCCATGACCATGAACCCAGCGCCCTGCTCCAAAAACCTTCTCCAAATCCCTTCCCATCCACTTAAAGGGATGGGGTCCTTCACATAGTCAGACTTGCTCTTGCTGAATTCCTTCGGTTGCAGACTCCTATCCAGCAAAATTTCCATGGGCTCTCCATTGTTATACCGAGCATAATAGAGGACCGATTGAATCCAACTCATCTCCCTGCAGTCATTCCTCTTCACCCCCAGCTCTGGAAAGCTCTTCCCGATATGCTGGAGCAGCTCAGCACAACTCCCAAGAAACAAAGATTCAAAACAGCCACCACTCCCTTCTCTCCACCCTCCTCGGGTTGGATATGAACCTTGAGGTATAGATCCTCGTGGAGCTTGTGTGCGACGTATTGCCATTTATTCAGAAGCTCAATTGCTCCCTGCTCCAAGGTCCTGCGGAAGGTGAAAGCAGTGACAGTGGGGGAACAGGGACTAACCTGACCTTCCACGAGACGATGACACCAAAGCTTTCTCCTCCACCTCCTCTGATAGCCCAGAAGAGATCTTCCCCCATGGACTCCCTGTCCAAGAGCCTCCCATTGACATCAACTAACGTAGCGTCCAGGATGTTGTCAGCAGCGAGACCATATTCCTTATCAAGTTCCCCAACCGCCGCCACTTAGGTGCCCGCCGACGCAGACAGTGGGGCAGAGGCCTGCAGGGAAGCCATGGTGGCTACTTTTTCTGCAATCCTGTAATAGAGTTCGCCTAGAGTGGCACCGGACTGGACCCAAGCGATGCCATGCTCCGTGTCGACACTTACCGATCTAAGGCCCGCGAGATCAAGCAAGATGAAGCGGCTGTCCTGGTCGGACCGGTAGGACAGGCCTTCATAGTCGTGCCCCCGCTCCGAACTCTCATTGGCAGGCTGTGGATCCTGCAACAGATGACCGAAGCTTGGATCTGGGACTCATCCGCAGGCTGGAGAATGAGGAGGGGCTTTGGAGTAGTGGGAGATGCGAACCTGAGGTTTTGGATGGATGATAGGAGGAGAGAGGAGTAGGAATCGGTGTTGGGAAAGTAGATGAGTTGCGAGAAGTTGGTGGAAGGTGAGCTGTGAAGGGAAAGGCAGTGGAGGAAGCTCTCATAGGCTGGATGAGAAGAGGCTAATGAGATTGCCAGGCACAGAAGGCAATATAGAGCGAGATTTGTGGAGCTTAATGCCATCTTTTCTTTCTTTTCTTTCCCTTGTATGAGAGAGTTTGGTGATGCTCCTGCTATCGCGAGGGGAATCCTTCTTGTATCTTTCCATTTCTATGTTGGGAGTAGTTTGCTTGTCAATTCCAAGATAATGTCCCACCCAACCTAATCGTTCCTGTTCTTTGTCTGCATCTCCATATGGATGTTGAGAGGTTCTTATAGATGGTATCTTTATGCAATAAGCAATCTAATTTGACTGGTGATTGGCTGAGGTAAATTGGTTCTGCGGGTTGGCACACCTCTCCTCCACAGCGTACGCTTGGTGGCGGCTATGAGTTCAAACCTGGAACAGATGGCCTCCCACGATTATTCTGCAAAGTCTAAACCAACTAGAGAAAATTAAATTGGCTATCTAACTAAGAAAATTAAAATTGGCTAGCCCGTCATAATCCATGCAAGAAGAACAATCATGTGATGGATGGTTGCAATTTGTCAAAAATGATCATTGGTTACAATCGTTTTGGTAAACGAACTTTCTATTGGAATATATGTTGTTTGCATCTATGTGCTGAATTTTTTGTATGCTTGATGAAACAGGGTAAACCTCTCTCCTTTGTCTAAATAAAGAAAAGAAACCACGTGCTTCAGTTTTTATTACTTCAGGAAATCTGAACAAATAGGTGTTACCTAACAAAAATGATTGGTGTACCAAACTTTTACAGGAGCAAATTATATGCATGACCTCAAATGTTTAAAAATTAATGCATATCGACCAGATAAAATAGGTACATACATCCCATAAGATTAACGTCTTGGGTGGGAGTTTAGGGAAGAAAGAAAAAGAAAAGAAAATATCAGTGAGGAGAGAAAAGAAAAAAAAAAAAAAGTATATCTCTTTCCTCTTGATTGGAAGTTTAAAAAAAAAAATTTTTCTTTCTTGAACAAGAAAATATCAGTGAGGAAGCAAAGAAGAAAGGAAACAAAAAATATTGTAACTTTTTTTACTATTATATCTTTGAAAAAATCAAAAGGATTTTATATTTAATTTTTTTATTATTTTTTATTTTGTTGATTTTTTCCGTCCACGGGAGTCTCAATCAGATGGGAGGCTTAGATGGGATGTTTGAAATAAGCTTTAGGATTGAATGTAATATTAATTTTATTCTTGATCATTAAAGGGGTAAGATAGAAATTATAAAAGATTCGCTAATTCTCAATTTTTTTCTTCAATTCCGTGATTTGGAGGAAAAAAAGATTGTGGATTTGAGAAAATTTGTATTCTCTTTATTTTTTCTTTTCTTTTATTTTTTTATAAAAAATCTTTCAACTAAAGAAAAGTAGTAACTTTCTCTCCAATTCTTTTCTATTCTCTCCTATTTTTCTCTCCTAACCCAGGCACAAAGGAGGAATATACAAGAGTTAGTAAAGAGAAGAGGCATGCCTAGAGAGAGAAAAAAGTATTCAAAAGTCATAAACCACTGAAAAACAACGACGTAACAGGAGAAAAGAGGATTGAAAAGGAGACTCAGATGAGTAGATAGAATGCTCAAGAGGCATCAAAAGATCCATAGATCAGCACAAGTAGTATTACAAAGGCCTCGTCCATCATAGTCTTGAACAATTGGTACCGTAGAAAAGGGAGAAAGCAAAGACAACATTTCATCCCAACCAGAGAGATCAAATTAGACATCGACAACATTAACATGATGGCATCATCCATTCTCATCTGATGAGGAAACATCTGATCTTTGAATCTTCCTAATCTGCTCCTAGAGCTTATGAAAATCAAGAAAAGATTTATGATAAAGAAGAATAGAACAGCGCCTGTTAACTGAGCTAGAAAACTGTGGACCAAGATGAGAAACTTAAATTTAAGAAGATTCAATTGTTCTGCTCCTTCCATTAGCACTGAAGCAAAGCAAAATAAACATGAGCCCAACAAAGTGAGTATCCCTTGGAAAAAAAGGGTTGGAAACCATCTGGTGCAAGGTCCTTCCAACCTATCACTCCTTCATCGCTCCATGCTGACATTTTTGTTTCTAGCTCGAACAGCGTACTTGGCTGAATTCTCAAAAATTAGACAAGAGGGTATGGTTCCACTGCTGAAATCAGATGATAGGTATGTATAATATATTAGGAATTTTTTGATAAACGTAACATTAGGATTTGATGGAGCCAAGGGGCTAGCGTCCAGTGGATCAGTAGATTGGCATGCATGTTGCCAATCTGGACAAGCCGTGGCTGAAAGCCTTGCTACCTTAGCGAGGGAACTGACTCCACAGTGGTTTTAATGGAAAGTTACCTCCATATTCCACAACAAGAAACTGGGGACTTGAATTTCTCTCTCCAAAACGTCTCCATGGTGGTAGCAAATTATTTCCAAAAATCGTTAGCAAAGCAAATCGACAATGCACGTACGCAATGTTAGGCAGCGAGGTTGGCCGGCGAGGTACTATCATATATTTAATTAATTCAGCAGATAACGGTGAGCACGGTCAAGTATAACATGATTGATTTTTTTGCCCTGACAAGGCGTATCATGACACGCATGAGTTAGTGTGATTTCCTTGTGTGCGTGGTCTAATATGATTTGACGCAGCTTTTCATAATCTGATGCAACTCGATTGTGTTCTAGCACAATTTGGACAGAGTATTGCATCTTTATATCACCATAATAGCAACTTTATATCACTATAATAGTTAGTGTGTGTGTGTGTGTGTGTGTGTGTGTGTGTAGGTTTGTGTAGTGGGTTCCACCATTTGCTACATTGAGCATGCATAACACAAAACTTGTATAGGATTCGCCTTCTAGTCATCTTACCATTTGCTGCAACAACCCTTTAGTCCCATAATTCTAGAACTCATATGTCAATTTGCATAAGATTTTTCATTCATGCTCGTGATCATTGCGCGTTACCTTTTCTTCCGTAGATCTGATTGCAAGATCAAGGGCCAGATGGTTAGACGCATCACACTTAAATTCTGAGCCACCATTACTCCAAATAATATCTTCTTTTTTGTATGGAAATGGAGGGTACTCCAGATATTGTCAGCCAAACATTGAAAAACTTGAATTGGATACGGCGGTCCCAACATTAAAAATGACAATAAAAGGCGAATTCATGTCATGTTGTCGTGTGATGAGTGTCTTCCATACCCAAACGAGCCTGCGGCTGCACTGGTGACAACATGGCACACACCGAGACCATCACATTGCCTTGCAGACACGTTGATTGTATTCCTCATTACTATTATGTTCGGCCATAGCATGCTTTTTTTTTTTTTTTTTCAATGAAATTGGAGGTTGCCCATCCAGGTTATTAAAATGGTAAATGTGCAAAAGCACTGTTGTGCAAATGGCTGTTTTGGCCATAAGTCAAATTACCTTACGCCTGGTCACAAGAAAGAGAAGATCAGAGGAGAGGTATTGTTGTTTCAATATTTACAATTACAGTGGCATCAGCCTTTTTATCTCTTCTTTTGACTATGAATCAGTAACAATTTGTTTAAAAACCTCACTTTATATTCCATTCGTTTTCATGCTTTGGCTGATGACTTGAGGTCCTTAACCACCCTTCTCATCTGCTCTTGCAATGGGTCTTGAATCTTTCCTGTAGCTTTGCCCATAGCATGCTCTTATCCTTGGAATCTTAACGTGCAACGTCTCTTGGTCGTTGTTTGGTGAGTGTTGCTGCCCACACCTCACCGAGCTATAGCCCAGGAGATGATAACCAGCAGATGAACCTTCGGACTTGTGATTTTTTCTCTTGCTTTCACCAAGGTCTTAGTCATGTCACTATGTTTAAATAACCAATGGCCACGGCCGAAGTACTTATCAGCTTTTATTGTATTCTTCCTGTTTTCTTCCGGCAATCAGGGATCGTTAGAGCTCAATGCTCGGAATAGAAGACAAGCTCGAGTTTGGATAGTTGTTACAGATGTCCACTATCTCATCGTTATTCATGATCACCTATAATTTGAAAGGATTTGCTGCTATCCTTAAACTGGCTGCATGGGCGCAGAGAAGGCCATAAAGTTTGGACTAGAGATTCTGGGCTCCTGGGAACAAAAGGCTAGCATCCAAACAATGTATTACATTTATTGATCAGCAGTGAGATAAAAGCAAGTTCATCTTCAAACTCTTAACAAGGCAAGCACAACATAATAGTAGATTTTGGAGTCAAGAAAAGGACAACGTTTTTCTTTTTGAGCCAAAAGATATCATAATTTAAGATACCGAGATTCCTTTTTTTTTCAGAAAACTCTTGATTGGTTCAGTTAGCATTTGTTTGGCATACGATGCTTTGTTGCTTACTAAAGTAATTAACAAGACCATGTACCAAGTTTTTTTTTTTGGATGGTAATGGGGGCTGTAACCAGCCATCAAACAACTTTGTTTAGATTCAGAAAATTTACAGAACCTGAAAGAAGTTCAGACAGGATGTGAAAGATAAAGGATTACATGAGCATAACAGATCATGTACGAAGTTCCCAATCATACATTCTTCACTAATCAAAGGAAGTGTTTGATCGGTGGCTCGGGTTTAGAAATTAGTCCCTTGAAACCAATCAAACTCGACCTCCTTCTTTGTCTAAATAAGAGGTGGGATGCTCTGTTCACTCCAGAAGAAATCCTCTGGATCAACTTCACCCTTCACAATCGCCAATCTCTTAAAATTATTTTTGAAGTACTTCCTACCCCAGACTTTAGCCGTTGAGTAGCTTGTATTACCCTCCTCATTCTTGCCCAGGTCCAGATCCCTACAATTCAGATAAGCAGCCCTCGGATGCTTTGATGCGCAGGGGCTCATATAGCTATGCATTCTCCTAATCCAATCCAAGTGCTTTTCAGGTGTCCAAACCCCACTGTCTCTCCATGAAACCATATATTCAATATTGAACAAATTCCCCGCCTATGGGGAAATGGAATCTCTGATTCTAGAATCTCACCCATCCTCCCACCAAAAGGATCCATGAGCATGAAGCCAGCACCCTGCGCCGTAAACCTTCTCCAGATCCCTTCCCACCCACTTAAAGGGATGGGGTCCTTCACAAAGTCAGACTTGCCCTTGAGGAATACCTTCGAGTAAAAACTGAAATCCCTAACCAGCAAAATTTCCTTGGGCTCTCCGTTTGTAAATCCAGCAAAGTAGACGGCGGATTGAATCCAACTCATCTCCCTGCAGTCATTCCTCTTCACCCCCAGCTCTGGAAAGCTCTTCCCGATATGCTGGAGCAGCTCAGCATAACCCCAAGAAACGAAGAACTAAAAACAGCCACCACCCCTTCTCTCCACCCTCCAAAATTAGAAAGAGATGAAGGGTCTGCAAACGGTTTTAAATTATATGCTTTCTTTGTTTAACTCGTGACAGCTTAGAATCTTTTTTTGAGTGAATCTCTATTTCGAAGAGTTTGTTCTTTATAAGGAGGCCGCAGCATCCTTCTTCCATGGTGTGATTCCTTGGGTGTGTGCGGTGTGGTTCCTTGGGTGTGTGCGCGGTGGTTCCCGCTGGTATTCTCGCACGGGCTTGGTTCTTTCCCGCTGATGTTCTCACGCAAACTTGGTTCTTTCCCGCTGTTGTTCTCCCTGACTTTCTCCTGCTGGTGCTCTGTTGGTGTTCAACCTGTCTTCTTCCTTCTCGATTTTACGGATGCCCTGTGCTGATGACCGAACGCTTCTTCGGTTGATAAGGAGGTATTCATCTTGATTTTTTGCCGAGGGTTGAGAAAGATTTTTTCACCTCAGGTATTATCTTACCTTGATCTATTGCCGAGGCTGAGATTAGTAGATCCGATTGGATCATTGTTGCCTTCTATTCGATATCTTGTTGCCTTCTTGTTGGCTTCGGTTTTGGGTATTTTATACCTTATATTATACCTATTTTTCGGGACGGATTTATAGTGGATTGCTCCTCCTCCCCGTGGATGTAGGCCTCTTGTGTCGAACC
Source organism: Elaeis oleifera (assembly GCA_000441515.1). Taxonomy (NCBI): domain Eukaryota; kingdom Viridiplantae; phylum Streptophyta; class Magnoliopsida; order Arecales; family Arecaceae; genus Elaeis; species Elaeis oleifera. Next base: position 1,418,754 of record KE504693.1, on the reverse strand, counting down.
ACGTAAATCTTGGTTCTTTGTCTCTGTTTATTTATGCCTGCAATGTGTTTGGTGAATTGTCTCAAAGAGATTAAACTTTAGATCAAAAGCCTAGATCGATCTAATCCGACGTGCGTAATCTCAACAATTGGTATCAGAGCACTTGGATGGCTGGTGACAAGAATAAAGTTTTTCAATGGCTAATGATCCGGTGTCTGTCTCTCACTTCACCACCATCAGGCATGAAGTGGCCGTCTTTGATGGCATGGGAGATTTTTCACTATGGAAGGTAAGGATGAAATATTTGTTGGTTAAAGAAGGTGTTGCAAAAGTCCTTAAGGGTATGGATTCAATCCCGGGAGATAATGAGGCTGCTAAAGAAGAAATTAACAAGAGAACCCTAGGAACCTTGTTTTCAGGTTTAAGTGATAAAGTCCTACGCAATGTTGTGGAACTAGATACAGCCAAAAATGTATGAGAAAAATTAGACAGTTTATATATGGCAAAATTTCTGACCAATAGATTATATTTGAGGAGAAAATTACATACATTTCGCATGACAGAGGGAACTTTACTTAAGGATCACTTGGATGAGTATAATAAGCTCCTGCTTGATTTAGTAAATGTTGGTGTCGATGTAGATGAAGAAGATAAGACTTTGATTCTAATTTACTCTTTACCTAAGTCCTTTGAACATATTACTACTACCATGCTTTATGGAAGAGAAACAATAAGTCTTGAAGAAGTAGAAGCTACCTTGTTATCCAATGAACTTAGATTAAAAGTATAGCTTCAGCATCAAGCTCAGACTCCAGCTCAAGGTCTTACTGTTAAAGGTAGAGATGAACAGAAAAAGGGAGACAAAATAGAAGTAAGTCCAAAATTAGATCAAAGTCTAGACCTAAAAGACCAGGTATTTGTCACTATTGCAAAAAGTCAGGCCACTGAAAATCTGAATGTAGACTTCTACAATCTAAAAGGGAGAAAGAACAAAAGGATAAAGGAACAATCTCTAATACAGCATCAATTGTAGTTTCTTCAGGAAGTCATAGCAATATACCAGATGATGCAGTGTTTACAGCTGCCTGCAGTGTTAGTCATGCTGACACTTGGATCGTAGATTCTGGAGCTTCCTTCCACATGACACCTCACAAGGAATGGTTCTCTTCCTTTAGATCTTATAAAGTTGGTACTGTTCTTCTTGGAGATGATGGTATCTGTAATATAGAAGGTATTGGAACGATACAAATTAAATCTAATTCAAATACCGTGGTGATATTGGATGATGTCAGATATGTTCCTAAATTAAAAAAGAA
>KE504693.1:1389749-1404688 GCA_000441515.1 Elaeis oleifera | reverse complement strand
TGTTATGATGAAGTATGATTGAACATATTGATTTAATGATGCATTATATTGATTGATTTCGATACTACATGATTATATGTTTTCTTATCGAAATTAGAATATGAAACATGATTTATGAAGAATTTTGATATAAGAACAATATGAATTGACAACCTGACTATGTAAAGGATCCTGCCAATGGGGGCATATACGTTGGCAATTGATTTATCCTGAGAGTTTATGCCGTCAGAGAAACTAGCGACAAACTGCCAGAGAGACCAGCGGTTTCGAAAGATTTGCTGCCAGATGATTCGCAGCTCACCGCAAGAAGATACGCGGTGTTATGATCCTGCCACAGAAAAAATATGGTTATAGCTCATGGTTGATGAAAAGAATTTAAGAACGAAAGAAATTGAAATCTCGAAAGAAACTCAAATTTTTAGAAAAAAAATAAATTTGGCATGAATTATGTTGCATAATTGAAATTGATTTCGAATTGATGAACTCTACATGCTTATTTTCTATAAATGATTATTACTTTAATACCTGATGAAATCTGTTGAAAGTGATCATTGCTTACTGAGCTGTCTAGCTCATTTCTTCCTATTTTACTGTTTTTACAGATATTGAGGAATTAAGATGATACAAGATATAAATGGAAGAGTGATCAGAAGCAGAATCTCTATACTTTTATTTTAGGTTAAAAGTTTTATTGAATTTGATGTAAAGCCTATGAATCATTGTTGAATTTATTGAGATATTAAAGAAAAATTTAGATCGTTATGTTTTGGATCTAAATTATTGACTAATTATTCAGCTGTTGTTTTAGGATAGCATGATAAGATGCCTTGCATGCTTATGGGAAGAGTTTCTATGAATATGCGGCGATTGCCATGACCCTCGATTCACAATCTCGGTCGGGGGCATGACAATATGAATCATGATTCTCAAGCATCTAAAGCTGAGATAACTCAACTATTTTAAGATATTTTTGCATTATGTGATGAAAAGATTCATGGATCTAGACAGTCCACATCATTTTCACAACTCACTTCTAATATCTCTCGTTCATCATCTGTTTTCTCATTTCTTACACATAGAAAATATTCACGTGCATCTTCTTCATCTGCATCTTCTTCATCTTTAGGCAATGAATTAAATTTATTTTTGAAATGAAATCTCTTCCGTATTAGATGAAAATCAAATAGAAAATCTTGATGTGTTGGCCTGGTGGAAGAGTGTAAAAATCAATACCCTATTATGTCTCCAATTGCGCATGATATTTTAGCTGTGTCGATGTCTACAGTAACATCAAAATCAGCTTTTAATGTAGGTTGGCATATTCTGGATGAAAAGAGAAGCAAGATGACGGGCAAGATAGTTGAGATGCTACTCTGCTTCAAAGATTGGCTGGATGCGGAGGTGAGATTTCAGGACAGAGGAGGACATGATACTGGATCTGATGATGAGAACAACACAAACAGCACAGACAATTAATAAGATTTATTTTAATTCTTAATTTTTAAATTATATATTTTATTTTTATTTGTTGAAGTGAGTCACCTCTATTTCTTCTCTCTCTCTCATTGTATTCTGGAGGCCAGGCCTAGCCCCCTCCCTCTTTTGTATAATTTTGATTTATATTAATAAATTGGTATGGGTCCACGCCAAACCCTCCACCATTATAAGATGATTTTATTTTACAAAAAAATTAATATCTCTTTTTTTTATTTATCTCCCAAGTTTCTAATTTGTTTATTTATAAAATATTTTTTAAATAAAATTTTAAAACACTCGGTGCCAAATAAATCGTGCTATGGCCCATGAGTTGACATGTGGGCCGTGCCGGACCTGGACATGTGCCATGCCATGCCTGGCATGACGAACCGTACCAGCCCAAGCTCTGAAAGGCTCCGCCGAGTCTGGGCCGTGCGCCACCAAACTCCCAGCCCAGTCCAGGCCTTAGTATCGAGCACGGCCGCCACAGCAGATGTTAGGTCTGCCGAAAGCGCTTGGGTTGGATTAGGAGGTCGTATGGATTTACGAGCCCTTATTTCAAAGCGTCCAATGGCTGCATATCTAAATATTAGGGATCTAGACTTGTGCAAGGACGAGGAGGGTAATACAAGCTACTCAAAGGCTTCGATCTGGGTAGGAAGTACTTCAAGAATAAGTTTATGAGATTGACGCTATTGTCAGGGGAAATGTGGATCCAGTTCTCTCTCTCTCTCTCTCCAGAAATTAGCAGATTGGCGCTATTCCACCACTTTTGCAAAGAAGTCGAGGAGTGAGTTGCAGATGTTTTGTTCCAGAACTCGATAAATTCGGATATTGATCAAACGCAAGATGCTCTCTGTGTGCTGGTTATCGAAGTGCTCCGTGGGCCACAGCATCCCAGCTGCGACAAGTAGTGGACTTGTGATTCACAAGATCCTCAAATACCATTGCTTCTGATAACACGTTGAGATTGTTTGCACTCACAAGCAGCTGCGTTGTGCCTTGTTCTCGAAGTCATTGCTACCAACAACATTAGCTTTGGTTTTCGGCTTCTGCAGTTCCACTATCAGCCACCCAGGGGTATCTAATTCCAAAATATTACTTGCCAGAAGAATACTTTTGTCCATTGGCCATGTACGTGTGAGCATTTATCTTGTCTTATTTGCCAAGTGTAGCTTCTATTTATTCTGATACCAGTGGGCATGAATGTCCAGGCACATGTTAACTAAGCTGAATTGTCTGGTTCATCTATGAAGTGTTTCTTGGTCTTAAATCACTTGCCTTTCCTTTTAGCCAATTGACCATGGACTAATCAAAATATGCAGATTGATGAAATGAGTACAGCTGATAAAAATTCGCTATCACATAAAAGAATATGATCGATAAAAGTTCATACATGATTATAGATTCATTAAAATAGTTGTCAATTTGCACAACAGTCGAAAAGGGCAGAATTCATAACATATGTTTCACCTGTCTTTGATGCGATAGTTTGTAGAGCTAATATGACAAATACAAATTGAGAAGGTCATTTCCAGGCAAAAGTAGGAATTTTGTATATCATAGATGATTAGTATTTGCATGCTGCGGAGAATATTTGCTTCTTCAAGCTTGTAGGAAGCCTCATGCTTCCTCCTTTTTCCTTGGTTAAAAGGTACAATGCTTTTTCACAGGAAAACACCATATCTCGCCACTGTTAATTTCTTCTAATTTAGTAGTCAAGATGACACTTCTAAGTATAGCTTTCCATGGTTCAGCGAGCTGGTATGCTACAACAAAAGTATGTTCTTATGTATCCAGTGCAAGAAAAAATATATGCTCTTTTGCACTGAGAGTTTCATGGTGCTAATTACTTATTAATACTTTTAGTTATTCAATTTCATCTTAATGTGTGGATAGAAGGGTACTTGGCTGGGATAATGAAGTAGATCAAGCAAGTTGTGATATCCATTTCAATGAAAGATTTTGATATAACACTATATGTTGGTGCCTTTGTCCTAGAACACTGCAATAAAATGAAAATTTGATATATCTACCGTGAGACCGTCCAATTTTATTTGGTCTGCTTACATTTTTCAGACCACCAGGTCACAAAGTGAGATCATGCTCCCCAGTCCCCACGTCTTCCGCAGCAGCCTCCCTTCTTATCTCTCATATTGATAGAATTATATGATATTTTATAGCAAGGATAATTCCTTCCTTGCTTGCATTAATACTTTAGTTAATGCAGATTCTTGCCCGCATCTGTTTCGACCTACAAATTCTTCTGTCCTAATTCTCTCCTGGGAATAGGATTATGTGGTCAACTCTCCTCTCTTTGTGGTACAACAAACTCCTGAGTGCCCATTTGGTAGGGGGTGATGACCAAGATCAACGATGATACGGTTGGTTGCATCCTAGTGATCTTAGTGGCAATGACCATAAATCACCTGCACTCTTAAGATCACTAAACTCACTATAGCATAATTTGATGAAATGGAAGGTTGCCCATTCATTTCATTAAAATGGCCAATGTGCAAAAGCACTGTTGTGCAAATGGCTGTTTTGGCCATAAGTCAAATTAGCTTACGCCTGGGCACAAAAAGAAAGGTCAGAGGAGGGGTATTGTTGTTTCAATGTTTACAATTACAGTAGCAGCAGCCTCTTTACCTCTTCTTGTGACTACAAATCGGTAACAATTTGCTTTAAAAACCTCACTTTATGTGTCGTTCCTTTTTATGCTTTGGCTGATGATTTGAGATCCTCAAGTACCCTTCTCATCAGCCCTTGCAATGCATCTTCCATCTTTTCCTGTAGCTTTGCCCATAGCATGCTCTCGTCAGAATTGGTTCCGTTGGTATTTGTTTGGCACACGATGTTTGTTGCTTACTAAAGTAATTAACAAGACCATTTACCAAGTTCACAGCCATACATTCTTCACTAGTCAGAGGAAGTGTTTGATCGGTGGCTTGGGTTTAGAAATTAGTCCCTTGAAACCAATCAAACTCGACCTCCTTTCTTTGTCTACGATAAGAGGTGGGATGCTCTGTTCACTCCAGAAGAAATCCTCTGGATCAACTTTGCCCTTCACAATCGCCAACCTCTTAAAATTATTTTGAAATACTTCCTACCCCAGACTTTAGCCGTCGGTAGCTTGTATTACCCTCCTCATTCTTACCCAGATCCAGATCCCTGCAATTCAGATAAGCAGCCCTCGGATGCTTGGATGCGTAGGGGCTCATATATCCATGCATTCTCCCAATCCAATCCAAGTGCTTTTCAGCTGCCGAAGCCCCACTGTCATTCCATTCAACCGTATATTCAATATTGAACAAATTCCCCGCCTATGGGAAATGGAATCTCTGATTCAAGAATCTCATCCATCCTCCCACCATGAGGATCCATGAACATGGAGCCGGTACCCTGCTCCGAAAACCTTCTCCAGATCCCTTCCCACCCACTTAAAGGGATGGGGTCCTTCACATAGTCAGACTTGCCCTTTTGGAATCCCTTCGAGTACAAACCCCTATCCAGCAAGACTTGCACGGGCTCTCCGTTTGTATACCCAGCAAAGTAGACCGCGGATTGAATCCAACTCATCTCCCTGCAGTCATTCCTCTTCACCCCCAGCTCTGGGAAGCTCTTCCCGGTATGCTGGAGCAGCTCAGCGCAACCGCCAAGAACAAGAAGTAAAACAGCCACCACTCCCTTCTCTCCAGCCTCCGAGGGCTGGATATGAGCCTGGAGGAATAGATCTTCGTGGAGCTTGTGTGCGACGTATTGCCATTTATTCAGAAGCTCTATTGCTCCCTGCTCCAAGGTCCTGCGGAGGGTGAAACAGTGACAGTGGGGGGAACAGGAACTAACCTGACCTTCCACGAGACTATGATACCGAAGCTTGCTCCTCCACCTCCTCTGATAGCCCAGAAGAGATCTTCCCCCATGGACTCTCTGTCCAAGAGCCTCCCTTTGACATCAATTAACGTCGCGTCCAGGACATTGTCAGCAGAGAGACCATATTTCCTTACCAAGGTCCCCACACCGCCACCACTTAGGTGCCCGCCGACGCAGACAGTGTGGCAGATGCCTGCTGGGAAACCATGGAGGCTGCTCTTTTCTGCAATCCTGTAATAGAGTTCGCCTAGAGTGGCACCGGACTGGACCCAAGCGATGCCATGCTCCATGTCGACACTTATCGATCTAAGGCTTGCGAGATCAAGCAAGATGAAGCGGCTGTCATGGTCGGACCGGTAGGAAAGGCCTTCATAGTCGTGCCCGCCGCTCCGAACTCTCAATGTCAGGCTGTGGATCCTGCAACAGATGACCGAAGCTTGGATCTGGGACGCATCCGCAGGCTCGAGGATGAGGAGGGGCTTTGGAGTAGTGGGAGATGCAAACCTGAGGTTTTGGACGGATGATAGGAGGAGAGAGGAGTAGGAATCGGTGTCGGGAAAGTAGACGAGTTGCGAGAAGTTGGTGGAAGGTGGGCTGTGAATGGAGAGGCAGTGGAGGAAGCTATCATAGGCTGGATGAGAAGAGGCTAATGAGATTGCCAGGCACAGAAGGCAATATAGGGCGAGATTTGTGGAGCTTAATGCCATCTTTTCTTTCTTTTACTTTCCCCTGTGTGAGAGAGGTTGGAGATGCTCCTGCCTTGGCGAGGGGAATCCTTGTATCCATCCATTTCTCAGTTGGGGAGTAGTTCGCTTGTCAATTCCAAGATACTGTTCTACCCAACGTAATCGTTTCCGTTCTTTGTCTGCATCTCCATAAGGATGGTAAAAGGTTCTTATGGATGGTATCTTTATGTAATAAGCAATATAGTTTGACTGGTGATAATTGGTTCTGCGGGTTGGCACGCCTCTCCGTCACGCATGCGCTTGGCAGAGGTTATGAGTTCAAACCTGGAAAAGATGGCCTCCCACGATTATTCCCCAAAATGTGAACCAACCTAAAGAAAAATTGGTTAGCTAACAAAGAAAATTTAAATTGGTTATCCCCCTCATAATATATGCAAGAAGAACAATCATGTGATGGATGATTGCAATTTGTCAGTAATGGTAATTGGTTACAATTGTTTAGGTAAATGGGCTTCCTGTTTGAATGTATGCTGTTTGTATCTATATGCTGCTGATCTTTCTTTATTTTCTCCATAAAATAGGATGGACCTCTCCTAGGGATGAAAGTGGTATGGATATTATCTGTTTGAATTCATTTCTATCCAAATCAATCCGAATATAGATAGAAATTTGAATATCCATCTGACATCCATATCTGTATCCATATCTATAAAAAAAATGAATATGGATATGGATAGATAACTATCTGATCCATATCCGAATATTTGAATCTACATATAAGTCTATATAATTTATATAATATTTATTAATTTATAAGTGAAATATACAATCATATAAATATATTATTAACTTGATTTATCGTCTATTGAGTAATATTTTTGATTTTGTCATCATAAAATTAATTATCTAAGTTATATATGTAATTATTTTTATATTTTCAGTATCCGAATGATATCCATATCTATTTAAATAAATATAGATATAAATTTTTACATCCCAATAATATCCATAAATATATTTGTATTTGTTAAATAAAACAAATATGGATATGAATATGTTGGTATCTGATCCGGTTTCAGCCCCACTTCTCTCTCATTTCTCCATAAGAAAAGAAAATCACATACTTCAGTTTTTAATTACTTCAGAAAATCTAAACAAATAGGTATTATCTAACAAAAAGTGATTTTTATACCAAATACTTGTTGGAGCAAATTAGATGCATGACCTCACATATTTGAAAATTAATGCATGCCGGGCTTTTCTATACCCAGAGCTTATCCGTTCACCATATCAATGCTATTATCTATCAGTTTATCTTGCTATTCATGTCATCTATGAACTCAATTATTAAAATATCGGTGGAAATCAATTTATCTAGCAATACCACAAAGACCTATTTATCTAATTAGTTGTTCTTTCTCTATTCATTTGTAAAAGAATTAATAGAATTCGTTTCATACATTTTTTCCTGAACGATGACTTATTGATTATTCTTTTGAGGAAATTAAAATTATTTCGTGCGTCCCAATCAATGCCGTGTCTCATCATTGCCTCAGATTTTAAGCTTCGACCCACCTATTGTCATATTCTAGCTCAAACTCAATGGTTCTCTTCTAGGCCGGGCGCCACTCTTGGCGAGCTCTATTATAAGATTGCAGAGAAGAGTGGATCCCATGGCTTCCCGGTTGTCCTGAGTGGCCTCTGCCCTAAGGTTGGTGTTGGCAGCCGCTTAACGGGAGGCGGTCCCAAAACGTTGTTAAGGAAATGTGGTCTCACCCCAGATAATGTCATGGATGCTAAGACAAGATGCTCTCTATGTGCTGGTTGCATTTAGGAGGCATTTGGTGTGTTACATAGGTAACGTTGTTACGGTAATGTGATTGCAAAGAAATGTAATTATCTGATAAAATTATAAAAATTTTATATTACAGTGTTTGGTATTTACAGTAATTTTATTGTAAAATTATAGAGAATTTTACGTTGCAGTATTTGATATATGATTTAGATTACATGGACTATAAATTAATTTTTTTAAAGTACCTCCATCTTTGTTTATTAATTATTATCGATTTTTTAGAGGGACAACTTAATTTCGGGACCAATCATTTTTCGTGACATCCTTCATTATATTTCTTTTCTATTTTCACCAACTGAGATTATCTATAATTTATTTTATTATTTTGATGAGAATATTTTGGTTCTGAAGTTATCCTGTTGCAAGATTTCAGGATTCCAAGATTACATGTAATCACATAGCTACCTTCTTCTAGGCAATCAGATTATCTCTTTTTGAGATAATACTGTACTACATGTAATGCAGCATTACCTGTGAAAGTGACGAAACGAACAGTATAATCTGATTATCTATTATAAAATTATATATAATTCTATCGAAATTACATACTACCAAACATCCCCTTGGGGTCATCGAACTACTCCGTAAGCCATAGCATCCCACATGTGACAAATGGGGTTGTGATTCACAAGATCCTCGGATGCCATTGCTTCTGATAACACATTGAGATTGTCTACAGTCACAAGCAGCAACGTTGTGCCTTGTTCTCGAAGTCATTGCTATTAACAAACATTAGCTTTAGTTTTCGGCTTCTGCAGTTCCACTATCAGCCACCAGAGGGTATTTAATTCCAAAATATTACTTGCCTGAAGAATACTTTCGTCGATTGGCCATGTATGAGCATTTATCTTGTCTTATTTGCCAAGTGTAACTTCTATTTATTCTGATGCCAGTTGGAATGAATGGCCAGGCATATGTAAACTAGGCTGAATTGTCTGGTTCATCTGTGAAGCGTTTCTCGCTCTTAAATCATTTCATATGACAATTCTTTTGCCTTGCCCTTCTAGCCAATTGACCATGGACTAATCAAAATATGCAGATTGATGAAACGAGCATAGCTGATAAAACTTCACTATCACATAAAAGAATATGATCAACAAAGGTTCATACATGATTATAGGTTCATTAAAATAGTTGTCAATTTTGCACAAAAGTCGAAAATGGCAGAATTCATAACACATGTTTCGCCTGTCTTTGATGCGGTAGTTTGTAAAGTTAATATGACAAATGCAATTTGAAAAGGTCATTTCGAGGCAAAGCAGGAACTTTGTATATCACACATGATTATTATTTGCATGCTAACGGGAATATTTGCTTCTTTAAGTTTATAGGAAGCCTCATGCTTCCCTTTTTTTTATGGTTGAAAGGCACATGCTATTTCCCAGCAAAACACCATATCTCGCCTCTGTTAATTTCTTCTAATTTAGTAGTCAAGATGCCGCTTCTAAGTATAGCTTTCCATGGTTCAGCGAGCTGGTATGCTACAACAAAAGTATGTTCTTATATATCCAGTGCAAACAAAAATATATGCTCTGTTGTAATGAGAGTTTCATGGTGCTAATTACTTGTTAATACTATTAGTTATTCAATTTCATCTTAATGTGTGAATAGAAGGGGACTTGGCTGCAATAACGAAGTAGATCAAGCAAGTTGTGATATCCACTTCAATGAAAGATTTTGATATAACACCATATGTTGCTGCCTTTTTGCGAGAACACCGTGGTAACATAAAATTTGATATGTCTACCATGAGACCTTCCAATTTTTATTTGGTCTGCTTACATTTTTCAGATCACCAGGCTACAAAGTGAGATCATGCTCCCCAGTCCCCACGTCTTCCCTGGCAGGCTCCCCTTCTGATCTTTCATACTAATAGAATTATATGATATTTTATAGCAAGGATAATTGCTTCCTTGCTTGCATTATTAGTTTAGTTAATGCAGATTCTTGCCTGCCTCTGTTTCGACCTACAAATTCTTCTGTCCTGATTCTTTCCTAAGAATAGGATTATGTGGTCAGCTCTCCTCTCTTTGCGGTACAACAGATTCCTGAGTGGCCATTTGGTAGGGGGTGATGACCAAGATCAACGATGATATGGTTGGTTGCATCCTAATGATCTTAGCGGCAATCACCATAAATCACTTGCACTCTTAAAATCACTGTTCAACTCCATGATGTTAAAGTTTCCAAGATCACTCCACGACAGTAACATATGGCTGAATTTTGGAGATAAAGTGCGCCTCAGTGAGTCAGTGGAGCGGAAAAATATTTTAAAAAAGTCAATTTCTAGAAAAAAGTTCTTTTAAAAAAGAAGAGTTTGGTAACACCATAAATAAAATCTTTTAATTCGAAAGATTTGATACACTACAATACTCTTTTAATAATATTTATTATAAAAATATTTAATATATTATCTCACCATTATTTTTATATTTTTTTAAAAATATTTATTATTTTTAATTCTTCTTCTCCTTCGTTGCTTTTCCTCGCCGCCGCCACACGCCGCCCCCCATCCTCCTCTCCCCTCTCCCTCTGCCCTCTACCCCCACAACATCACCATCGCTGACTACCTCGATGCCACCCGTCCTTCTCCACCCTTTCCTCCTCCTCCTCCTCTACCCACCTCTCCACCAATTGGATCCGCCGCTCACCTCCCCACCACCGCCGCTCGTCTTCCCGCTGCTCTCTTCCCCATCCTCTTTTCTCTTCTATCGCTCGGCCGGCTGCCCCTTCCTCCTCCTCCGCTTGTGGCTGCCCCCTTTTCCTTCTCTGCCATTCGTGGCTGCCCTCCTTCTTCCTACTCCTCCGCCGCTCATCTCTCCACCACCGTCGCTTGTCTCCCTGCCGCACTCTTCCCACCCTCTTTCCCCTTGCGCTGTCTAGGCCAACTGCCCCGTTCCTCCTCCTCCTTCGTCGCTCGTGGCTACCCTCCTTCTTCCTTCTTCTCCGCCGCTCGTCTCACCGCCGTCACACATCGACCTTTGGTGGCACTCTATCGGAAAGGAGGAAGGGGGCATGGGAGAGAAGGGGCGTGACTTCCAAAACATCTTACCAGTGTTTTTTTTTAGATTTCGGGATTGCATCTGAAGTTTGAATTATTTACCGCATTAGTTACGTACATGATCAATTAAAATTAATTACTGATAAATAGATCAATATCATCCATCTTTGACGGCTAGAAATAATCAATTATAAAATGATTAGTAAAATTTATAGTACCGTAGCAAAATTTTTGATAATTTGATTTATGTTCATGTATATTTTGTATGATTTATTTGTGAACTTTGTTTAAATATGGTATTACACCCTTGAATTTTGATAACATACCTAATATGCTAATCGTGGATGCCGATGATCTTTAATCGCCAGAACATAATCTCAGCACCAGCTTGCTCCGTGGTAATCTTGTTCTATCCATATATAACGTAGCATCTTGTTTCTATCCATATACAACGCAGCAATCTTGTTTCTATACATAAATAATTAATCTTTCCCGACTCCTTTCGTTTAACATGCGGTGAGAGATGACGACGGGAAAGGATGCATCCGATGGAGCAGCGAGCGGCGGAAGCACACCTCCGCCGCCGACCCCAGAGGCGCCGCAGGTAGCCGCCGCCGTCGTCATCATGGTGCGCTCCGCCGAGACCAAGTGCTCCGGTGAAGATGCGGAGGCTCCGAGGGCGGTAGAGGGCAAGGTCAGCGGGGAGCAACAGGAGAAGGGGAAGTCGGAGGTATCAGGGCTGGAGAAGGCTGCCGGTGTGGTCATCGACGTGAGCTCCGATGGTAGCGGGGAGTGGAATGCCGAGGCCGGAAGGTATGCAGGATCTGCCATTTGAGCCCGATGACGAGGATTTGGAGGGCTTGGAGTTGATCCAGATCGGGTGCGGGTGCAAGGGCGAGCTCGGGATGGCTCACCGGTTCTGCGCTGAGGCCTGGTTTAGGCTGAAGGGCAACAGGTATTCTAGCTAACCTTTTTTTTCCTTTCAGTTCTTAGCCGCTGTGCGGCGAGTATGTTCTTGGCTTCTTATCTCTGTTCGGTTGTCCTTGCTATACCTGTTTGTGATAATTTCAAAGAGAGAATTTTAGCTTTCTTCCCCTGTTTGCAGCTGTGAGGTGTGGCAAGCCACCATCCAATTAAATGGTCTATTAAAGGATGTTACTAACAGTTACTAGGTTGGATGGTTGACAGGTTGGATGGTTGCTTGAAGCTTTTTGTCAAGCCATGTGGAGTTGGCTTGATTATTCCTTCTTCACCATTAATTCTATTCAACGGCAACCTCCAATGTTGTTACTGTGAGTTTCCTCGTATTTCTCCAGGAAACCTCTGTCAATGTTGGCCCAGTTTTTCCCTCTTCCCAACCGTTCAATATAGACTCAAGCATCTCTCTTTTATGGGTACTCCTGAAAGTTTGGTGAATGTACCCAGCATCTCAACTTGTCCGTAGTTGGTGCACAACCGCAGATCACCTTTATATCCTCACTTCTCACAGCATCCTTCATCATTGTACCAGAGATCCACTTCAGCATTCCCATCCCCATACAACACTTTTGGCTTTACTGGCTGTTTATTAAATTCGCTTTAGTTGCCAGAAGTACACATCAGTCGCATACGGCATACAAACATATCTCAAAGGGTCTGTTTGGTATTGTTTTCATTTTCTGTTTTATTTTTTAAAAATCTACAACACATGATGAAAATTTTTTACTTTATAAATTATTTATAAAATCTTCGAGATCCATTTGATTGGGATATATCAGATTGTAAGATAATCTGATAATTTTTAAAATTATTTATCTAAAAAAATAATTATAAAAAAATAATTTTTATTATATTTGATTGATGAAAAATTACTTTAAAAATAATATTGAAAAAATTACTACGTTTGATTAGATATAAATCTATATAAGAATATGATCAAATTTAAAATATATTTTTTTAAAATAAAATAATTTTTAATTCTAAAATAGTATTGTCATCTTCAATCAATTTTTATATAATGAATATAATCGTATAGCTATTTACAAAATACTATCTCCATCTTAATTTTTTGACAAAAATTCTTTAATCTTTATTGAATAAATTTGGAAAGACATAAGAATAAATTTAATAATTACATATGCAGTTTATTTAGAATATTTGGTCAAGTATGGATTACCGTCACTCAAAAATTTATCAAATATCAATCTTCTCATGATATTTATTTTATCTTCTCTCTTCGAAAAATAATCATGGGGTCTGTCAATTTTTTTATCATCTCTTTCTTTTTTTTTCATACCAAACATGATAATCTGACATGAGAATCATTTTCTCATGCCAGATTATCCCTAACTAAATAGCCCCTAAGAGCTTTTTACAGAAATATCATATTTTTAAAAAAAATAAATACAAACAAGAAATAGTAGAAGTCAATCTGTGTAGTCTTTTTTTTTTTTTTGGTTAGCAATCTATGTGGTCTTTAACTAATTATAGGGAAACAAACACACAAAAAAAATCTAATAGGTGCCAGGTTGTCCATCTAGCATTTTTAGGTATGTCTATCAATCTCTATTCCTTCTATAGATATATCTATTATTTTGTTGCTGTGCGTCTCCGACTGGATGATGTGATGAGAGTGATCAGATTGGGCAGTGCTGGTCTTCACCATGCTAGAGACCTGCAAGAAAAGTCCACGAACATCAGAGAAAAAGGTGGGGATTCTCCAATTGGGAATCCTCCGACGGTTAAATCAATATCGATCGGAGAGGAAGAACAGTAAGAAAGAGAGATAGCAAGAGCATGTAAGAAAGAGAGAGAACGGACCCCCTATAGCATCAATCCTGACACTTCTTATGAGGAGAGGACTGTCAGGTGATTGGTCACCTCCCATCGGAGAAGTGGCTGTCAAAGAGCTAGGATAATGGATGTCAGCTGGTTCTGACGAGACCAGCTTTCTACAAGTGGGAGAAAGTTGCTATCAGATCGAAACGTCCCCACGCTAGAGGCCTCCTAGAGCCTCAATATGGCTCGCGGAGGATTGGGACAGAGACCAAGTAAGATCGGCAGTTGCCCGATGATGCAGATCTCACCGATCTGCCAACCTCTCTTGAGTGGTCGGATAAGAGCCAAGATCTGTGGAGCTTTTTGAGGTGCCATGTGATATCGTTTGGATCACACGATCTGAGTCGCTAGATCACAATGCCATATGCTTGTCGCATCTCCGCATGTCTAACACGTCATTAGACGGACAAAATATGGTCCAACAACTTTAAAACCAATTGCATTATAGGGATCATTGGTTTAGTTGGTGCCTCAGATTCAGTTTGATGTTCACTGGTCATTGCAGTTGATACTTAATAATCTCAATTTTCGTCCTTTTCATTTTTCGGCCTTTGTACTCCAGGACTTTCTTTGTAATTCTAATTGTTGGGATATACTGACTATCCCCAACGCCGACCGCATGCCGACTCACCAGCGGGTCCCGACACCGACTCTCCGACACTGACTCCGCCTGACCGAAACGGGCGCGACAACGGCGACTGCCGGTGGGGCTCGGCCTGGGCATGTTGGTCTGACCGATCAACGCCGACTCCGACTGCCCTGAAGCTGACTCCATTCCGGGTACGACGACACCGACTCCGAGTCGGGCTAGACGACTAACGCCCGACTCCTCCGGGCTTCCCAGGCGCCGACTGTGCCCTGGAGTCGTCACCCGACAGCGAAGGCCCGACTTACAGTCGGCCAGCCCCACACTGCTACCGGACAGCCGGCACGGGCTGCAGTCCCGTCAAGGACACGCCGTACGACCGTCAGGGGGACCTTGCCCTGCCAGAGGCCTGGAGAATTCGTCCTGTCAAGGACGCCAATTAATTCCTAGGACCTGTCAGCCCATCAACGACAGGGCAACCCCCGGCGATGTGACAGCCCAGGACGACTTGACAACTCCACAGTTGTCAACATCACTGACGGCGGAACCATACCGCCCCAACTATAAAAGGGGTAAGGCAACAGTAACTGAGAAAGAGGCGAAGCAAGGCTGGGTAAGCTCCCTAAAGCCCTCTCGAGTGCTCTT
>KE504693.1:1362970-1377710 GCA_000441515.1 Elaeis oleifera | reverse complement strand
GGAAGCACGTGCTCTACACGTGAAATCTCTGGGTTATGTAAGTAACTAAGTTGGATGGCGAACTCCCTCCGCAGTACTAGTTCCTTTCTCTCGGCGAACTCCCTCGTCGATGGCGGCAGCGTCGCCTCTCTCTTCGATCTCCAGCCTCCCCTTTCCCTTCCTTCCTCCTCCTCTCCGTCGAAGCCGAATCACCACCGAAGTCTCTCTAACCTCCCATCTTCTTCAAAGACCCAAATTGTTCTGCGGAGTTCTGAGTCCCGGAGAACCATTATGAGAGCCTCCACTTCAGTCTATGAGAAGCAACGGATCGATCTTAATGTTGAAATCCGGAAGTTCTGCCGAAAGGGAGATCTAAAAGAGGTCATGAGATTGATTTCTGACAGCGAATCGGAGGATCACTGCATTAATTCCGAGACTTTTTGCTCTGTTCTTCAGCTTTGCGCCGAGCTTTGCTCGTTGGCCGACGGTAGGAAAGTCCACGCTATTTTATCCTTCTCCGGTATCAAAATTGACACTCTTTTGGCTTCAAAACTGGTCTTTATGTACGTTAAATGCGGCGACTTGGGAGAAGGAAGAAGGGTTTTTGACAAGAGTGCTGCCAAAAATCACATTTTCCCTTGGAATCTTTTGCTAAATGAGTACGCCAAGGTTGGTGACTTGGAAGAAAGCATCGATCTTTTCAAAGAGATGCAGTATTCATCCGTTAAGCCAGATTCCTACACGTTCTCCTTGATCTTGAAGTGCTTTGCCACTGTGGGTGGTGTCTCCGAAGGTGAACAAGTTCATGGGAGGCTGATAAAACTAGGTTTTGGTGCTTACAATGCAGTTGGGAATGCTCTCATTGCCTTTTATTCCAAATGCAATAGAGTCAATAGTGCTGTTGATATGTTCGATGAAATGCCCGATAAAGATGTCATATCTTGGAACTCCTTAATTAATGGTTGTGTTTCTAATAGTCTTCCAAGAAAGGGAGTTGAGCTGTTCACAGACATGTGGTTTTCGGGGATGGATATAGATTCAGCAACACTCGTGAGTGTTCTCCCAGCTTGTGCTGAATTGGGTATTCTTACACTAGGTAAAGCGGTTCATGGGTATTCGATAAAAGCTGCTTATAGTAAGGATGTAACTGTCAATAACTCTCTGGTCGACATGTACTCAAAATGTTGTAGTTTGGAAGGTGCATCTCGAATTTTTGAGAGGATGGTTCAGAGGAGCGTTGTATCATGGACTTCGATGATCCAGGCATACACTCGAGCTGGGCTGTTTGATGAAGCAACTGCATTATTTGGAGAAATGGAATCAGTGGGTGTCAGACCAGATCTATTTGCTGTCACAAGTGCTCTTCATGCTTGTTCTTGTCGTGGGTCATTAGACCAAGGGAAGAATATCCATGATTATATAGTTAGGAATAGATTGGAGAAGAATCTTATTGTTGCCAATGCACTTATGGACATGTATTCAAAATGTGGGAGTATGGAAGAAGCTAGATCCATTTTTGATAATACCACCAGTAAGAATATTATCTCATGGAATACCTTGATTGGAGGCTACTCAAAGAACTGTTTCCTAATGAAGCACTTAGTCTGTTCAGCAAAATGCAATTCCACATGAGGCCTAATTCAGTGACCATGGCCTGCGTCCTTCCTGCTGCTGCTGGTCTTTCATCTTTAGAGAAAGGCAGAGAGATCCATGGCCACATATTAAGGGCAGGGCATTTTTCAGATGGTTATGTGGCAAATGCTCTTGTTGATATGTACACAAAATGTGGTGCATTACTTCTTGCACGTCTGCTCTTTGATAGAATGTCCCAAAGGATCTTATCTCATGGACAGTGATGATTGCTGGATACGGCATGCATGGGCATGGAAGAAATGCTATCACTGTCTTCAAGGAGATGAGAGGCAGTGGTGTGGAGCCAGATGAAGTTTCTTTACTGTCATACTATACGCTTGCAGCCATTCTGGACTCATTCATGAGGGATGGGAATTCTACAATATAATGAGAAATGAATACAAGATAGAGCCTAAATTGGAGCATTATTCATGTGTGGTTGATCTACTTAGTCGCGCTGGATGTTTAGTCAAAGCATATGAGTTCATAAAATCAATGCCAATAGAGCCAGATTCCACTGTTTGGGGTGCATTGCTCTGTGGTTGTAGAATCCATAGGAATGTCAAACTTGCTGAGAGAGTTGCTGAACATGTTTTTGAATTAGAACCAGAGAATACTGGCTATTATGTCCTCCTTGCAAATATATATGCAGAGGCAGAGGAGTGGGAGGCTGTGAGAAAACTAAGGCAAAAGATCAGTGGCCATGGACTGCGGAAGAGCCCAGGCTGCAGTTGGATAGAGATCAAGAGCAAGATTCATGTCTTTGTTGCAGGCAACAAGTCACATCCACAATCAAAGAAGATTGAGCTATTTCTCAAAGAGGTGAGGAGAAGGATGAAGGATGAGGGTTATGTTCCAAAGAAGAGGTATGCCTTGATAAATGTGGACGATACAGGGAAGGAAGATGCTCTTTGTGGGCACAGTGAGAAGCTGGCCATTGCCTTTGGTATTTTGAACTCCCAAAGGTAAGCCCATTCGAGTGGCAAAGAACTTGAGAGTATGTGGTGACTGTCATGAGTTTGCCAAGTTCATGTCCAAGATGGTGAACAGGGAAATCATCTTGAGGGACTCCAATTACTTCCACCATTTTGAGGGAGGAAGGTGCTCTTGCAGAGGTTATTGGTGAACCTTGACTAGAACTTGGAGCGAATTAAGGTGGTCTATAAGCAGGAATACAGACTCTCAGAAGAAAAACTCTAGTTGGCAGTTACGCACACAAGCGTCCAGAAGTTGAAGTCATAGATGGGTCTTGAAGATAAATCTTGTGTGGCTGCATGACAACTTGTACATATCACAATTTTGGCAGAGTGAACATCAATGCTTTTCTTACAATAATGAAAGGATTGACATGTTGTAAGTTTAGCAAGGTGTCCTTGCGCTGTGATTGCTCCAGTCATTCCATAAGCATTTGAAGTCCAGGCTATACATGGTCATTCATCCATGTGATTACTTGCAGTTCCTGGATTTGATGGGCTGAGGAAAACTTATATTGCACCAAGAACTTACAGTGTAGAGGAAAACAAACTGAAGTCTACAAGAATTGATAACATGCAGTCCTCCATCCCTTCCCTCTTAGTCAGGTCAACTAGCAAGGTGAAAATTACAATGTACCTATTGCTTCGGTCAGATATCATCCATCACTGGTTGAAGGAAGAAAAATATTTTGAAAAAAAGGTTATTTCTAGTCTGATCAATTGGCGGTGGATATTATGGAGGAATAGTAATAGAATTCTACAGAATTGCTTCACTTTTTAATGATTATATACTGGAGAAGAATATATTTTGTATTCAGGGACATGGTACAGATCATCTCAAAAACTTTTCTGTCAATTTCTTGAAGGTTTTTAAATCAGAATGAAATCTTATGTCCTTTCTATTGTTCTGGGGAGAAATATCTAGGAAAGATCAAGACATTTATATGACTAGCTATAAGAAATAAGATTCACGTCAAGGAATTCTTGGGATGGAAGGGATGGATGATTTCACGTTCTTGTATTCTATCCTAAAGGAACTGTCAGTCATTTACTTTGAACTGCAGGTTTGTCAAGTTTATTTGGGGAAAATAGAAGTCCAACCGTGGCATTGAAGGCAGGTTTATTTTGATTGCCTACAGCAACTCTCTGAAGGTGGTTTGCTTTACTCCATTTTTTTTTTAAACTGAGTGGCTTTTTATCCTCTTTTGGCCATAAAACTAAACTATAGAAGAAGAAAGTGAGAGATCTAGGTCCATACTGTAATTACTAAATTATCTAGACTCAAATACTTGTAGTTGCATCATCCAGGATTCAAACCCAAATCTCTGATTACTAACTAGTGAGATGCGGCCATTGGGATAAACCCCAATTCACAAAAATATCTCTAATACAGAACTTCTATCTATTGCTTCATGCAAATCTAGGGGTTCATGCTGGACGCAGATTAATCTTCGCAAACCCTAGGAATATTTAATAACCATTGCTCCTACCATTTGTCCCTTGACATCCGCCAGGTAATGACCTTGGACAAGCTAAACCTGATCTAACAATGAAATATGCCTCATAACCCAGCTGTTATCTTTAATGATAATGAAATATTTTGCATCAGATATAAGTAGATTACAGTAATACAAAGAACAACAAGCTCTTTTTGCCTTAGCAATATTTAGTAGCTTTCGATGGTAGTGGTTTCTTTCCATCTGATGATTATGTAATTACCTTTTTTTTTTTCAGGGTTGGGCTGTTTAATCAAGAGTTGGTGTCATGGTCATCTCACAGCTATGCGTTGTAAACAGAACCTCTCATTCTTGGCAAAAAAAAAGAAGTACATTTATATAATTAACATGAAAAAGTGTACGATAACATTTACAGACACTTCTCATAAACAAATGTTGAAACATGACTTTGTGCAGTAGTTGTGATACCGGAACAATGAGGAGATGCACTCACTAACACTATGGGACAACTTGAGCTTCTGTGAAAGATTCATGGAAAGAATTTGATCAGAAGAACCTAGTCATATTCTCTCATCAAAAGCCAATACTTATATGTACCTTGAAATATTACACCCTATCGACATTCCCAGCCGTTCAAGCAAACCAATAGTCGTACTTCTCCCACATTAGCGGTGAAAAGGCTGCACTTTAGATAAGTGTACTGTCTAGTCAGCACTTGTACCATACTGCAGCAGAGGCAGCTCAACAACTTCCTCCAATATTTTGTTGGCATTTCAATGCGCTCATCATTACTCTTATAAAATATAGCGGATCCTGTAGTTCATTTGAATTTCTTCATCTTTAGCTGATTTCCATTTGGTCAGGCTGTCGTGATCAGGGAATGGTCCAGATTTTCAATAAGTTGGATGTGTCACCTACAACGAGGTTACCAGAATTTGTAGCAGTGGTACACAGCCAATTGACCTGCCAAAGCGAAGTGTAAGGTTATTGGATTTGTCTTCTAGTTAAGCTGATGCTAACTCACGAGAGGCCCAGCTTTCAACAAAGATGCGTGCAGTTTTTAGAACAGGAACATGATGTTGGTATAGATCTAGACGGAGGTATCGTTGGGCTAGGGAAAGGAGGACGCCACTAGTAGCCCATGTCCATCCTTCATTTAAAGTAGGAAACTTCTAACTATGGTGCCGTATGTAAGTACTTCCATAAACTTTATTAAAGATTCACTTCCCTGCAGCTGCAACCAGATACACCTGCAACGGCTCTATATTAAGGTAACTCGCATGCGCATCTCTCAGCAAAATATTCCAGCACAATGAGCTGTGCTACAGACATCGAGTGGCTCAGAACCGAATGTATAGAAAATATGAATCAAACTTCCCATTTTGCTATATTTTCACTGATTCTCACCTTAAAGTATGAGTTTAAAATAAATTGATATATAATTTTAGAATATCATATTCATCAATACACACTTTATGGTCAGATAATATATGATTGTTGATTTTCAAATACATACCATAAGTTCTTTGATATACTTCTAACAATGATCTAGTATATACCTCCAGGTAAAGAGTAATTCTAGATATGTCTCAATTTACTTAGAAATATGAATTGAATCACTATTAAATGTACATCAAAAAAGCTTATAGTATATATCAAGAAGTTAACAAATACGTATCATCTGATCATATAATGTGTACTAATGAATTTCATATTTCGAAAACTATATATTAATTTTGCTTAAATGTGTGTATTAAATTATTAGATGATTAATTTGCTAAGTATATATTATCTAACTGTATATTGTATATAGATGAATTTTATTTCTGTAAAATATATATTAATTTATCTAAAAATATGTATTAATTGTTAGATAACTAATTTATTTAATATATATCATCTGATTATATAGTATGTACTAATAAATTATATATTTAAAATAAGAAATAATAGAATGTTGTATTTTTTAATAATAATGATTCTATCAGTAAAAGTTTCTGATTTTTAAATTTTTAATATTTAAAAATATACGATAAATTAAAGAATGTCTGTCTCATATTCTTTGGATGTGCATCTTCTGCTTTACACGTGATGCATCGCATGATGTATTGTATTGTACAGCCGTGCATGCTGATAGGAGAGGATCCGTGCTCATATCTCTTTGCTTCGTGCCCGCCCCATACGATCTTTAATGGAAATCCCTACCGTTTGTGGCACCAGTCCACATCCTTGGTGAACCGCAGCAGGGCCATTGGCGGGCAATTAATAGCAGAACTCTATGTACCGATACTAGTTAGGCAACTAAATAACGTGGCTGGAAATCCGGCTAAGGTCACCATGTCTCGATCATGACCGTCAAATCTGTGTCCCATCTAGGAGATTCCGCCCTGCGTGATTGGGCCTACCAACCCGGATTACAAGGTTACATCCGGTGGCACGTCCATTCAGGTGTGGTGGGGAGCTGCATCGGTACCGGTCGCGGATGATGACAAACCGTCGGGGTTAGGACACCGCCGTCGTCCCAGCTCACAATTATTAACGAGAATTATTGCACGTTTATAACTCCAACATCCTCACGAGGGGGCAACTAATACCATTCGTCCCTCGTGGTTGCTTTCCTGGATACGGAAATGATGCGAGAAGGCTTTTTTTAATGGCGTGTTGTGACTGTTAAAATATTAATAATTTAATCTGCCATTAGAATGACCTTTTTTTTTTTTTTTTCTTTTTTGCGTCCGTCCAACATGAGCAGCCAAACAATCCTTCTCGTCGGCAGCAGGACTCTGCTTTTTAATCTGCCATTAAAAGGGCAAGGCAGGATGTCCGTCCGGAGTGCGAAGCTCCCTTTCATTCGCAAGCTCTTTCTGGAGTGGACGCCAGATAAAGGAAAAGCCCATAGATTAAAAAAATCTGTAAAATTCCTAGACGTGATTAGATATGACTGTTCCTTTCTTTCATCTCTGTTTTACGTCGCATCTTTTATCAACGTCCAAACTATGCCCCTGAATCTATATTTTCTAAAAAATTATTATCAGACATTCATTCCGACTGTTTGCCCATCCTATGAGTATGGGACATCCATCTTTAGTTTACGGTTGCTTTCTTTTTAAGCAAAGACAGCAAATATTTTCTTCATCCAAGTTACTCTTTGATCTAATCTTAAATTTTCTATCCGCTACTCTGTCATTTTGCTGGTAAAATACAAAAAATAAACATGTTTAGCTAATTAATATAACCTCATTCCTCCATTTAAAATTTATGAAAACTCCTCAACAAAATAGGTACTCTATTTTTTAACCTAGATTAGGAATTATAATCCTATTCGTTGTTCAACTTTATAGTTGATGTACAGAGATCAAAGATACTCACACCTCCAAGAAATCAAATGACTGGCTTGTTGGCTCACATTGCTTATGATCTTCCTAACTCCATCATTGGGTTTTCTGATAGTCTTTCATTTCTTACCTTGTTTAATCTGATATAGCTGCTGTATGTTTAATAATTTAATAAATATATTCACTTTTTTATTAAAATATAATTTAATAAAATTTGTTAAGCAAATGGTTATAGTATTCGGATGTTGATTACTAGATAAAAGAAGTAACTTAAACGTATTAAATCAACTGTCACTGGGTATTGGATTTCTAGTGGTTATATTTTATTGTTTTCTCCTCCCGCTCCTCCTCCTTCGTCATAGGAAATAAAAAAATTTTGGATAGGAATCATAGGACAAATGTCCTTGACACCTCCAAAAGCGAAGTAGCAAAAAATGGAAACCACTTGGGAGTATTTTTAATGAAAAAAACCTAAATGGACTATGTTCTCACATAACATCGTTATGTCGAAAGAGTTTTATAACGAGGTCCATTACTCGATGCAAATCCTTTGTCCAGGAGGACCCCTCATATTATTTAAAAAAAAATCTAAATGGATCGTGATGCAAACGGTTGTACATCCAGCTCCAGTATTTGATGCAAGATCCGTTGACCAGGAAAACCACAGGCAATATTTTTTTAAATAAAATATAAATGGGTCATGATGTCATATACCATTGTCTGTCGTACTCGATGCAAATTCCTTCGGCCATTTAATCTCAAAATGCCAAGTTTTGCTGTATAGAAAAGTTGCTTGTAACCTAAAAATTAGAAAAGAAACCTTCACCTCTTCCCTTCCACATTTCTCACCAGTATATCTACATATAATTTGTGATCTACACTTTCCATCTTATCTCTTTCATGAAGCCCCAGCAACACATCCATTTCCCAGCAACCTCCTTTATCTTTTATTCATAAATTGGATAAATTGAATCAAATGAGTATAAATATATCCTTAAGAATCGGCAAATAAATATTCAACAAAGAATCATAAAATCTATATTGTCGAACTTGTGTGATTAACTATATAAGACATCATCCAGTAGATTACACCATTAGCTTCTCCATATATATAACTAATCTCAAAAGGAATAATGAGCTCAACAATCCAATCTCAGAGAATGAAATGAAGTTTGAATTCAATAGATAATGAATCAAAAAACCACCTAATGACTGTCTGAAAGTCTTCCTCCAAACAATATTGATTGCCTTCAGCACTTGAATAGCCGGCTTCAATCTAGGACCGAAACACAGTGGTTATACATACATTTCACTAGGTTTGGTGTTTGATGATGATTCAATAGAAAGCCAAAGTTTGATGCTCAAACTCAAATCTGTGCTACAACTCCGACAATAAGCCAGTACAATTCTTACCAGAAAAAAAAAAAAGTCAGTACAACATTTAGTTCCTAGCCAACCGCAGCAAGAGCTGTACGCACCTTTATCAATAGTTGAGCGTTACCTACTTCAATAAAAACTAAGAAACTTTCTCCATTATATATCTATTTTTCGCCTATTATACAATCTCAACATTCTATTTATATCGGAGAGAAATCGAGAAAATACAAAGACTAGAAGCCGAAGGTCTGAAAGGAAATATATTTCGCTCGCGATATTTACAATTGATTCCCAATAGTATCGAATCCAAGTTCTTAGAATAAACTGGACGGCGGTGATCGGCGCCTCACCATCATCGGACGGTAGAGGCGACCGCGTGGGCCCAGGACCGGAGGTGGTCCTTTAGGTCCACCCCATCCGCTGCCTTCGGGATCCTCCAATTCTTCAGCGGTTAAGCGCCGCCACTGCCGCTGCCGCCTCCTCCTCCTGCTGCGCGTCCCACGCCTCCGAGAGGTACGGCCTCAAGATCGCCGACTCGTCCACCTCCTCTGAGGTGCAAGACGAGCCCTCCGCCGCTGGTTCGCTGTCTCCGGCCGCCCGCTTCCCCAGCCGCTGGAGCCCGGGCACGATCGACAGCAGCCTGGGGTCCACCTCCGCGTCGGAGAACGTAAACCCAGATCCACGAACCCCTTCACCTCCTCGGATTCCAGCTCCGGTAAGCTCCTGCTGCCCGCTTAATCCTTCTCCTTCTTCTCTCCCGCCGCCTCCGCTTCGTCGCCGCAGTCCAGTTCTTGCCGCCGCCGGCGGTCGCCCGTTTGTTGGGGCTCGTCTCTGACAGGACCTTCTTTGCCGGACAGGATTGTCTGGAGCTTGCGGGTCTGGATGCGGAGCTCCGCTGAGAAGGCGGTCTCGTCACCGAGAGATAATCGTCGGTAGCGGCGGAGGAGAAGTGGAGGCGGGAGGCAGGCGGCGGCTCTGAGGATTGGGATTCAGCGTCCTCCCGTCCAGAAGAGGCGGAGATAGCGCTGGCGGCGGCGGCGGCGGCCCGGGAGAAGGGCTGAGGATTTGGCGGTGGAACCAATAGAGATCGAAGAGGGTGAGCACGTGGTCCGCGTTCCCCTCCTTCCCTACCTCCATCGGCGAAAACATGACTGTTAGTTGATAGACTGAGGTGGGGAGCTTATAAAGCCGGCAGTGTGGTAGCCTTCGGAAACGACACTACTTGGACTCTTTATTACAGAAATACCATTACCTCGTTTTAGTTTGGTAATCCACTAATTTCGGTAGGAAGTGATTACCACGTGATTAATTATTCATTGGTTAATTGTGATTAATGTAAGAGATGCGTTGCAGTGGTCCGGCAGAGATTTGGATTGTGGAATGAGACAAAAGGAGGTGTGACTGTGCGGGGGTCCCGTGGAGGAATGTTTTCTCTCCGTCGCTACTTGGGAGAAGAAAGGCGTGACAGCGATGGGTTAGCTGTTGAGAATATTCTCCACGCGAAACCGGATTCCGCCGTAATTTGGATGGGGATTACGGATAGTGGAACCCGTGGGCTGCTCTCAGCTGGCTTTTCTTTTTTTTTTTTTTGGTAATCTGCTCTCAGCTGTTCGGTGACCTGCTGTCAGCTGTTACGGATAATGATCATTGATCCTGACTTTTTTTAAAATAAATTTCTCATGATAACTACAACGGGAGGAAATTTGGGTTACGTGGGATCTCCCACTGGATCCAGCCAAACGGAGACTGCCGGGAAAGGAAAAGAGAGGGCGAGAGAATATCAGACGTGGAAGAGATAGGCATCACGACCATGACTTCTAACGGATGATATTTTAGGATACATTTGATTGCGATGCATCTAATTATAGAATAATCTGGTGATTCATAAAATATTATTTAAAAAATAATTAAAAAAATAATTTTATTATGTTTGGTTGGTAGAAAATTATTTAAGAAATAATATTGAAAAAAATACTAGATTGAAGCTTATATAGAAATATAATAAATTATAAATATATTTTAATATAAATAATTTTTAATACTAAGATGATACTGTCATCTTCAATTAATTTTTATATAATGACTATAATCATAAAGTATTTGCATAATGATATCTTCATTTTAATTTTTTATAAAATTTTATTAATAAAATTGAAAAAAATTTTGATACGGTGCTCCAAAAGATATTTAATTTTTTTATTATTTATTTAGTTTTAATTGTCCGGTTAAACATAGATCATTCGAATTTCAATCGATTGCAGTGTCTAAGTGCACAGCTGGTACGATAAATATTTTAAAGATTAGAATTATTTTATATCATAATTTTTTTATTTCAAAACATCTTCTCCATGGGCAGCTGCCCAGGGGTGAGCGCGTAAAGAAAGCCGCAAGCAGCGCACCTGATGGGTGGGACGGGTGGTGTGGAGAACCACAGCGCCGGGGGGGGATGGGTGGGGTTGCACACGCAGAGTAGCCGCGGCGAGGGGAGATCAATGCGTAGAAGAGCTGTTGCAATTGGGGGTAGGGGGAACCATGGAGAAGCCATGGGTACACCGGAGGGAGGGCAGTGCACAGAGAAGTACAGGCTGTTGGTGGGGGTGGGGGACGGAGGAGTTAGGAGCGGATGGGCCTAGGGGGGGGCGCTGCATGAAGGAGCCATGGGTGGCACCCCCAAAGGGGGGTGAGTGTGGAGCAGCCATAGACAGCGAGAGGAAGAGTAATAGAAAAGTATAATAATAAATATTATTTTTAAAAAATAATATATAAAATTATAATGCGTAATATCTTAAATATCTTTTATGATATTTCATCGTAAAGGAGCATCGTCGCAAAACTCTTTAGAAAACATCAGAACAAATTCAATGATTACATATATAACTTTATTGGAGGTATTTTTATCAAGTATGGATTACCACTACATGAAAATTTATCAAATACCAATCTTCTATGGTATTTATTTGATATTCTCTCTCCGAAAATAAAAGCCTACCAATTTTTTGTCATCTTTTTCTTTCATTTTTTCATACCAAATATGGTAATCTGACATCGAATTCATTTTTCCATATCAGATTACCTCCAATCAAAGGGAGCCTTAAAATCTTTTTTTGATGTTCTAATCACTTTACCAGTCATATAAATATATTTGATTTTATTCATGATTATACATGTACATTTTAATCTCACTGAGATGCTGAATAATCTATCTTTCACTATTATGCAGTATGCAGTTGCCTTCATTGGTCATTTCTCTAGGTATAATATGATTTATTTTGGTAGAGATAGGTTAGAAGTCTTTAACCATTTTTGTTAGTTTAAAATTCTTATTGAACATCTCTTTAAACATACGATTGGTTATTTGAGACCTAATAATGGTTGTAGTATGTTTTCAAAAAATTCCCATCAGAGCAGCTATGGCATATCTAGGTGGCTTATCTGGCCATGTACTACTAAACAGAACAGTATGACAAGAAGGGAGATTAGACATTTATTTGAGATTATTTGTAATATGATTAATGCAGTAAATATGAAGGATGTATTTTGGACACAATGCTTGTACATAATGGTATATTTCACCATCATGGCACCTTGGATGAGTATCAGTTACATGATTCTATATGAAAATTATTTGGGAAACGTCCTGAGATCTCTCATCTCTTATACTTGGATTTGTTTATTTTGTGCATGAATACTAGTGTTTTCCTCACAAATTGGATAAGAAAACTGTCGGGTACATATTTCTTGACTATATTGAAATTAGAAAGGGATAAAAATGTATTAATTCTGAGACAATGAAGATTGATAATTCTATACATATTGTCTTTGTTGGGAGTTCATCTTAATGGCCTCCGAATGGGTCTTCTTTTCCGTTGGTGATTCCGAATTAATCTTTGATGGAGTTTCGATATCTCAAAAAATAGTACGGCAGAAAAGCAAGTCAGTTAGCCTTCTCCTTTTCCAACCAATAGCCCAAGTCTCCCCTATCTCTGTTCTGTTCTAAAATCCGAAAATCCATGAAATAGGTATGCAGGGTGAATTTCCAAGAAGATATTGGAAGCTTTTGTTAGAGAGGATAAAATTATAAGATTATGTAATTGTAAACCAGATCTCTAAAGTATCCACCACTATTGTAAGGAAGCAAGAGTGAGAAGGGGTCCGTTAACATGTATAGAGATTGCGATTATCCTTCTATTGTTTATTATTATATATATATATATATATTTTGTTAGTAAGTTAGATCTAGTTCATATGATGAGGCAAAAAGTATTGATATTTAAGAGGATGTGATAGAGTAAGAGATTTTAACTCTTAAGATGAATAAAGCATGGACCTTAGTTCCTTGCCTAATAGTATTTTTTCTGTTTCTCGTAAGTTAGCGTACAAAGTGAAAGAAAGAGGGATAGTTCTATTGAATGCTACAAGTATGAGCTTGGAGTGAAAGGGTTCTCACGGAAGCATGAGGCAAACTGCCTTGTTGCAAAAGTGACCATAATCAAAGTGGTTCTATCCTTGATAACTAGCAAAATTTGGTCTTTGTGGTTGATGAATGTGGACAATAATTTTTATATATTGATCTGGACAAGAAGATTCATATGTTGCAGCTACCTAGATTTATTGGTTCCCCTCGTCCTAAGTTTATTTCCAAACTAAGAAATGCATTATATGGTTCAAGCAAAAATCTAGGGCATAGTATGAAAAAATGAAAGAATATTTGTTATTTTACAATTATTTTTATCATTTGCAAATTCCAGTTTGTTTGTGAAGCATACAAGCACATGTATGATTATTGTTTGTCTTTATCTTGATGACTTGATACTATGATATTGATGAGGTCCAAAGTGCTCACAATAAGCTACTTGTATGGTTGGGGACGGAGGAATTTAGTGAATCGAAGTATTTTTTTCATGATTAAAATAGATAGACTTAAAATGGTTATCGTATTTGCAAAAGAAATATGCACTTGTGGATAAGTGTGGATTAGCTAATTGCAAGTACATGCAAACTTCATGAGAGACATTTAAAATTATGCAAGAAATATGGTTAGTTTCTAAATGATCCTATCATGTATAGGTAGGTTGTTGCTACTTTGATCTACTTGACTATATTGTAAGGAAGATGTTTCTTCTCTAATAAGCACTATCAAGTGGCATATGCAAAATCATAGGCAACAGCATCTTGATGCAGCTTTATGAATCATGATACTAACTATATCATTCCACTTCATTGTGATAATGTGAGTTTCATAGCATTGGCAAGAGATCCTTTATTTCATGCAAGAATAAATATATTAAAGTTATTATCCCTTTATTAGAGAAAAAGTTGGAGACGAAGAGATTGATTTGATTCTAATCTCGGTAAAATATCAATCGGCAGATAGTTTCACTAAATGATCAGTGACCAAGCACTTTAAAGTTTTGTCTGGTAAGCTTGATATTGTTAATGACGGGTTGGCAACAATGGGAGCGTGGAAGTCATTCCAAACTCATATTTTAAGAATAGTTTCGTTAATTGTTATTTTGATCCATTAGTGTTGACCTAGTTTAGTTAGAATGAACCTCAGGCTCCATGGACCTATGTGTTGTCCGGTCAAGTGTGAGGTTGTTTGTTCTTTTATAGTTTTATGTTAGTGGAAAGGGACAATTCCTTGCCAGTCGGAGTCGTTCCAGCTAATACAAGTCTGCGAGGGGTGTCGGGGTCTGGGTAGTGTCTGGGACAGCAGAGAGAGGCGTCCTTTGGTCCTCCGGCAAGAGTATTTTTATGACGTTCCTATGGATCATCCTTTATCTAGCGGAAGCGGGAGCTGCATTATCGTAATTTCGGCGCGTAACTTTTATTTATAAAGTTTGTTCTCTCTCTCCAATTTTTTTCTTGTACATTGTTATTTTTGCAATTGTTTAGTGCTTTCATCATTTGATCTCGAACTGGTCCATCATCCATACAAGGGTATCGTGCCATTCTACACTTTTCCCCTCTTTAATTTACTCTTCCC
>KE504693.1:1343684-1362950 GCA_000441515.1 Elaeis oleifera | reverse complement strand
CCCTTCCTTACTTTACTTCTTCCTTCCTCTCTCTCTCTCTCTCTCTCTCTCTCTCTCTCTCTCTCTTATATATATATATATATATGTATGTATGTATTCCTTGGAGCCAAGCAACTCTTGCATCCTAACCAATCTCAACCATTATTTGGTTGGCTTTCCTCTCTTCGTAAATTTATGATTTGTTAATTCATCTTATGAATCCCTAATGATTTTTATGATCTGATAATAAATTTCATGGACAAGATTACATTCGCTTTCACTTCGTACAACGTGTCGAAGGATGAGGGTGTTCGGGCCTATCCTACCAACCCTACAGCTCAATCACCATATCTTTTGGCATAATCTAGCCACCAGTCAACATGTAGCCATAAATAAAAATTACACGCCGACACCATCAATCAAATGATGAAGATAATTAGAAAATTTATGGAAGCAAAACACAAAATAATCAATATTTCTCTGGTGACGATCCATTATGTTGATCAACCTTATCTATCTGACAGACCGACACCTAATGAATACTCCTCAACTTTGTCCAACAAATTAACATGGAAAAAAACTTAAAATCATGGGGCTTTGATGCTATAACTACTCAAAAGCAGAAAGGAGCATGTGATTTGCAGATTTGGGACGCTCATTGTTGTTATGCTTCTCTTGTTTGAATCAAAAGACAAGAGGTACCTTAATCACTGGCACGAGACGAAATGGTGGGCACTCCATGAAGTATTATTAGATGATTAAGCTTTCTGTTGTATAAGTTTATAAGACAATATAACATAGATCATATATATTATTATAGATAAGGATTCGGTCCGTCACGTAAGATATTGTCTGTTCTGATCTATGGGCATCATAGTTTTGCTCCTTAAAAGAAGATCTATGGGCCTCATGATTTTGCTCCTTAAAAGAGATCTCACAGGAAAAAGATTTTTTCTTTTTTATACCGATGTGGGATTATTGGTGTCTTTCACATTATTAGAACTATAACAGAGCCCTTTGGTCAAGGGAGACTCCAATGTGTACAATTTGAAGAGCCCCACAATCAGTCGAGGTGGACCTCGATCCCTATCTGGGGTGACATTTTTGCAGATAAAAACTCGATCTATTGTCCACTCTGGCCAATGGAACGGTTTTGTCCTTTAAAAGACGTTTTATATGGGAAGAATTTTTTTCCTTCTTATAAGCACAAGTCTCTCTTGACTTACAATCGATGTAAGACTATGGGTGCCCTCCACATTATTTGAATCATAACAAGACTAATGGTGGATTCGTGCGGATCTGGATCCTTCTTTTGCAAGATACATTCTGTCCCTATCACGACATCCATGCACAACTAGACTTTCCAACTAGTGTTTTGAGTTCGTTGAGTGCTATTGATGTTATAGGGTGTTTGAGCTAGAAAGATTTTAAAGAATGTCATGGACTAGCTCGAGTTGGGTTTTCGTCAACTAAACCAAATTGTTTCAGGAACTTTACATGGCAGCAGCAGGAACAACAACAAATAGAAGAGGATACGTAATCTAATTCGTTCTTTTTGGTAATGAATGGCCTGAAGCACAAAGTAAAATAGCTAGGTTCAATCAATTTAAAATCCATGGCTTATTTTGAAAAATTAGGAAATGTTTGGATTCATGGGTTGAGATCATTTTTTTTATCTTATGGGATTTGGATCGGCTCACTCGTCAAACTTCTGGATATTTCTCCTAGATATTTCTGAATGCAGGTCTAATTGAAGCTCATTTTTCCTAATTGTATGACCTAAACAATGAATCATATTGAATTTTGGGCTCATGAATCCAAACAGACCCTTATACTTATCTTTTCTCCTCCATAAAGATCTATTCTCTCAATTTATTAAAATATAATGACATGCACCATTGCAAAACCCATGTATATTTGCTTCATCATTGGTGAATGCCATGCTCTACTTGCAGCAGGTTTAATTCTTGCGCCCAACGATTCCATCTTCCACTTCCCTTAATGCTGTTCTCTGAAGTCTTTTTTATTCTTTTTTTTTGAGAAAAAAAACATTGCAACTGAGCATCTCTGTTGGGTCGATTCGTTCTTGCTACTCTCCAAACTTTTCCCTGTTGGCTTTGAATCTTTCAGTCTCTATATTTCCCCCCCGACACCTAGACACTAGGCCGTGAAAGAGTGGACCGGTTTGGTGGTTAGCATGTTGTACAGCTTCTGATTAATTCCCTTGATGAATTCGATAAAGTCTCCCTTTTTTAAAAAAATGAAGTATAAATTCTGTGTAGCTATGACATTTTCGCATTTATTTCCATTCTTGAATCAACTATAGCATGGATTTTCAATGATAATTTAACTAATTAGTAATCTAATATTTATTTAAATTATTTATATATATTATGATTTTAATAATTTGAAGGGCACCAATAGTCCCATATCAGTTATAGTTTAAGAGGGACTCACACTTATAAAGAGAAAAAAATACTTCCCACGTAAGGCATCTTTTAAGGGACAAAACCGTGATGTCTTGGGCCAGAGCGGACAATGCCTCACATAATGGGCCGAGCACTTGTCTGTAACAATATCGTGCCAGATAGGGTCGAGATCCATCTCGATTCTCTAAAACTGAGATCCACCTCGACTGACTGTGGGGTTCCTCAGACTGTACACATTGAAATCTTCTTTGACTGGAGAGCTCTATTGTGGTTCTAGTAATGTGGAGGGTATCAATAGTCCCACATCGGTTGTGAGTCAAGGGTCCACCTCGATTTTCTGGGGTTGAGGTTCATCTCAGCTGACTGTGGGATTCTAATAATGTGGAGAGCACCAATAGTCCCATATCGGTTGTGAGTCAAAGATCCGTCTTGATTTTTTGGGACTGAGGTCCGCTTCGGCTGACTTCAAACTGTGCACATCGGAGTTCTTCTTGATTAGAAAGTTTTGTTGTGGTTCTAATAATGTGGAGGGCATCAATAATCTCACATCGGTTGTGAGTCAAAAAAATTCATCCTTAAGAAAAAAATTCTTCTCACGTGAGACGTCTTTTAAGTGATAAAATCATAAGATCCATAGATCAGAATGAATAATATCTTATATAATAGGCCGAGCCCTTATCCAGGTCTCGTCACATCTATTTGAGGTTTGAAGATACGAGCAGAGGCCTCCTGACTAGCCCACGATTATAAATGGATCAAGTCAAAAATCTCTGAACTCAGACTCGACCTGTTTAAATAAATAGGTCAAACTTTAAAATTCGAATCCGACCTATTTAATAAACTGGTTATCTGATCTGATCTGTTTACAATCCGATTATAATCCAGTTAAAAAATAATAAAATCTAACGTGTTTACAACTCGTTTAAAAAAATAAAAATAAAATAAAACTTGCTGGCCTCCACCTAACCGCCTTGCTATCTGATCTATTTACAATCTAATTATAATCCAGTTAAAAAAATAATAAAATCTAACATATTTACAACTCGTTTAAAAAAATAAAATAAATAAAACTTGCTGGCCTCCACCTGACCGCCTTCGCTACATCTCTGCCTGATCGCCTCTCGCTACATCTCCATCCGACCATGCTCTCGCTGCCCCCGGTGCCGACCGATCGGAGCTCTCTTGGTCGTCTCTGGCTTCGGTGCTCTATTCCGAACTCCGCCGCGATCCCCTCCATTGAGCTCCCGACCGCCATCACATGGGCGTAGTGGACCATGGCGGCACCGTCCACTGGATGCTGGCCATTAGAGCAGGAGCAGGGGAAGCGAACGGTGTGCACAGCGGCGGAGTGGGTGGAGAGGGGAAGCCCATTGTTATTCGAGAAGGGAGAGGAGGGAGCGAACCTGGAAGAGGGATTTGACGGCGGCGTAGGTGGTGGTGTTGGGGAGCACCTCCAGTTGATGCCCCATCATCTCTTTCACCTCTAGTTCCTTCGCCTCCGGCAAGCGGCAAGTCCGATCGAAATGTCGAACTCGACCTCGGCAATCTCCGGAACAGCGACGACAGAGAAGAAGAAAGGGAGAGGAAGCATGCGAAAACCCTAGCCACGGGACCTAGGGTATTGGCGAGATACAATGGATAGATGGAGGAGGCGGAGGCGTGGATGGAGGACATCGGATGGCGAAGCTTCACCTTGCCACTATGTGTTGGACGGTGCAGTGGGCCGTCGGAGGAGGTGAAGGCGCATTATGGAGGCATTTGGGGAAGGAGGAGCACAAGAAGGGATGTTGGGGAGACAGAAGGCAGTTTTTGAGACTCTCGGTTGCCGTGCCTAAAATTTGTGGAGCATCATCGATCTGAATTCAAATGGAGAGCTTAAATTTTATCACAGGCCATATCTCAAATATCTTAAATAAAAATTATAAACGGATTAAACAGGTTGGACAGGTTGAAAAATTTAAACTCAAATCTGATCCGTTTAATAATGAATTAAACTGATCGACTTATTTACGATCCGAATCCGTTTAATTCAAATTCAAATTTGCTTATGGCGGTCGAATACAAGTCGGATTGATGGATTGGATCATATTTTGCCACCCCTACATCGGGTCCAGAGATTTTTTTTTTTTTGTAAAATAATGGAAAGAAAAAAACAAACCTTACCTTCACCTCACCCCTTGTACGGGACTTTTCTAGTCAGAGGTCGCATATCTTGTTCCAATGCCAACTTGATGAGGCAGGGAAGCATAAGTAGATGGTGGGACTCCACATGGTTCTCCTGCTGTATACCAATAGTTGAATAGCTATGTTACCAATGAAATATGTTGAGGAAATTATTAGGCTAAATTGCCTAGCCAGTTTTCATCGAGACAACGAGAACAAGATGTAAAACAAGTTGTTATCAATATGATCTAACATTTATTTTCAATAGTATGCTACCGACTTTAAAGACGATGACAAAGCAGTGCAAACATTAAATGAGAAATAAATAATTCCGTATCCTTCAGGATTCTCTCGAACTTTCGATTGGGACGGTAATAATTCTTGTCTTATTCTCAGGCCAGCCAGTGCGGTTCCGTTATAGCCCCTGTCCAATCAGCGGATCTTGGGAGAGGGACCATTGGGAAGATTGAGGGTATTTTATCATATCAGTACTTTTATGATAAATTTTAATGAGATCATATCCATTGCTAGACTGATGGATCAGTCCAACCATAAATCAATGCTCCTTTATTGTTCCATTTTTATTTTCTTTTTCTATCTTTATGTGCATCGCTTGGTGGATATGATCCGACCAATAATCTCTTATATTTCAGATAAGTTGATTGGGGCTTAACTATACTTATCTTCGAGCTCCTTCCTATCATCCAGACCCTTGCTATCTCCACACCAGCTGCACATGCCCCAAAGAATTGGAGAAGTGAGGGGCATGCTAATGTAAATTAGAATTTTTCGCTCTCTGATGTGTGAATATTATGCGTAGGATCCAAATATGTAGCGTTCATCATATGCACAATGCATTTGTCCAATGAAATGTATTGTAGTCAGATTTTGATATGATCTACGATCCATAAAAGACATTACTAATAGAATCAATCATCCCCCAAGTTAGCCTTGATAAAAGCTTCTGTCGTTTATGCGGCTTTTGTCCGATGGCAAATGTATTGTTGTTTGCTATCTAGACTATTTAAGCTGATTTAACCCTCAGGTTGGATTTGTTAGCCGAATCTTGGATTCCGATGGTAAGGTAATAATAATGGTCAGTGAGATCCTGGTTTCAGTAGAATTCGAGGCAAACTGAAGGAATGCCCGCAGCGGCCTAGCGCTAATTGTATCTGTAAAAAATATCACACGCAGTGTGTGGGAGGAAAAGTACATTAAGGGAGTGAAATTGTTGTTGTTGATCCAAGTCATGGATGAGTTGGAAGGAAGAGGATGATACAATCATGAGCAAGCACTAGCTGGAGAGAGAAGAGGAAGAGCATCAAAAAGAAGAGACTGAATTAGGCCATAAATGGAGAAACTTTATGGGTTTCCAAATAAGAGGCATCCTTTTTTTTTTTTAAGTGCTTCAACTGCCATTTGTTGGAGGGTAGTATTTGCCTTGAGGGTGCATCGCAAACACAGCCTGGTATATAGCTATTTGCCGGAAATGTTGGAGGCTATTTTTCTTGGAGAGTTCATTAGGTTCGAGCTTCATAAAATTAGAGATAATATATATATACATAATATTAATATAATATATTAATGGCATATTGATATATCGATTTTTTTTGCTGGATTGAAGAGTATTTTTATCCTCAAATTTCAATTCAAAATCATTATCTTGAGATGATCTTAGATAATAGATATCCTATCATTAAGATGAATGGTGATTCAAAGAGTATAGATGATTTGAAATCACGGTCGTATTGGATTATCGTGGTACAATCAAATGCAGTGATTTTATCACTTTCATTTGTATCATCTTTAATTTTAAGATGATCATTCCTACGAAATGCTTCCTAAGTGTCTTAGTTATATGTTTACATACGAGCATTGGTCAATGTACATTTCATCTATCTTCACGTATATATAATTGTGGCATGGCTACATGACTGACGGTTACACGCATTTGGCTGGAGGACATGGACGGTGGAAGGATGGTTTTTGACCAGTGCGGTGTGGCACCTTGGGTTGTCATGTGTTGGCTCACGTGCAGCGATTCTCAGATCCTGGTTTCAACTCGCGTTATGGGCCGTCTTAGCGTCCCGACTGCACTGCCGTTGTCAGACCAACTGGTCCGAGACCGGCTTCGAATAGATGGAGCGCTACTGCCTCAGCCCAAGATACTCCCTTTCCAGGTCCATTCTTACTTTGAAGAAGAGAAAAAGAGCGGATATGATAATAACAAGCTGATTCGCTAGCCAGGAAGCATATTTTTTTTATATATTTATAAGAGTCTTCACTCCACCCCATCCCTATGGTGATCAGTGCTCCTACGTAGATGTTGAGGAAGAGTATAACTCTGAATAAGTTTCCAAAGATATTCTCCTCAAGATGTAACTCTACATACATCCCTAGAGGGCTCATCTATATGAGAGCTTCCATATATGACCGTGGCTAGGAGACATGAGCAAACCCTAGGTGCTCTCATGAATTATAAGATACTTGCGCACGGCCAATAATGCACAATCCTATGATAGATCCTTCTATACTGTGTGTGATAATTAAAATATAGATCAAATTAACATAGTTCAAGATCTGGTTCACTCCAAAAGATGAAAACTATCCACACTAAGTGAGGTTAAAATACTTCACCCATTGCATAGTATAAATACTCAACAATAAAATTTTATTATTTTGATATTAAATAATTAATATTATTTATTTAAAATTTTAAATTTTGAGGAGAACTGTTAGAGTTTTGGAGAGAAAAACTCAAAATTTTTCTTCTCTCCAAAGGACCCTAAAGGCTTTTTCTTAAGTTTAGTCCCACATTGGAAAGGAACAATTTATTTTAGATGCTTATAAATCATCTTCCTTCCCCTTCTTTGCTTGGGAGGCCTTGGAGGGATGTGGATTTTCTGTTTCACACGCACATATTGGCCCGGCCTGGCTCGACTCGCACGCACAAATTATAGCACGACGTGCACGATGCTAGCAAAATATTTATTTTTTTATCATATTTTATATTATTTTTTATTATGTTATTTTATTTCTTAACATATTTTCTAATCGATTGCTTCACGTCTCTTCACGGTCAAACGATCAAATGACTGTTTATCCTAGATATCGTACTTTCTTTGATCGGTTGCCTTCTTTCGGATCAGCCGGTCGAAGAGTCTTCTGCAGACGTCTGCTCGCGGTCTATGAAAGACCATGAGTCCTAGCCTATGAGAAATCTAAGAATTAGCAATCTTTCTCTTTCCCTTTTTCCATCGCTCTCTCTGTTTCTGTTTCCAATTTTGTTGCTGAGTATTAAAGAAGGGCCGTCAATCCTCTCTATGATTGTGCTCTAAAGAAGGATATCCCAATCGTATCTTAGGATAGAATTTCCGATAAACACCGACACAGGGGTCAAAATTTATCTTAGGATAGTGATCACATACTTCCGGATTTTTTCTTCTTCTTCTGCTTCGTATATTAATGAGTCAATCCAACCGTCTCTCAGTAAATTTAATTCTTTTTTATCTTTATCGCATAGTTTAGATAACCTTAAAGTTTATCAAATTTTTATTTAAATCCGTCCTATCTTCCTATCTTAATACTGTTAACAGGACTCTGTTTCATAACAGAGACTGCGGTAGACTTGGCCTCTGCTAGGAGTCCCCCGAATCAATCGACCACCTCCTTATCTCCTGTTCCTTTTCATCCCTCATTTGGACTCTTATCGGTGATATTGCCGGCGTCTCCCCTCACCCAAGCAACTTGAAAGGTCTCTTCACTTCTTGGCGAAAGCCTGACTTCTCCTCCAGCATGCATTCAGCGATTCGGACTATCTTGGAAGCGATCTCCTTGTGTATTTGGACAGAATGCGATGCTCGAGTGTTCCTTCACAAGTCTTCTACTCCAGCTGCTGTTACAATGAAAGAGCTTCAAGACTGTATTAAGGATTAGTCTATCCTCTGCACCAAAGCAACGAATTTAAAAAATAAATAAATAGCATTCACCCTCCTCAGGAAAATTCAAAAATGCAATTGGAAGGTGATATTATATACCCTGGCGTTCAGAACGTGTTACACCTTGGTCACAATCTAAGACTTTTTGAAAGAAGAACAAGGTGGATCATGTAGGAGCATTTTAGAAATCAAAAATGTGTTTCTCCAACTTCCACAGCAGGCGTGCCTATTTTAAAGCAGTTAGAAACTCTATTGTGTGTGTGTTTTCTTCAGAGTCACTCAAATAAATCACGTACCACCGGTTCAAATAAGCCTCCAATTACCGATGCAAGATCAAATGGACGATGGAATCTACTTTAATATAGTTTTATTATTTTTATCCGTGCATATATCCGTTATTGGTTAATGGAACCACGTGAAGTGACCGACTGATACCTGGGCAGCAATTGGTGATGGTCGGAAGCGCATAATATGATGGAGTTCAGTTTTCCTCAAGTGTCTTCGCGAGTGCGCTGTGCTACTCGTTTTACATGTGCTTGTTTTTTATATGGACGCCCTTCACACGAGTGTGGTTTAGGTCTGTCCTTTACTTCAACCCGCCTGTGATGCACTGAGAATTTTCCGATGCAGATATATCTTGCGATGCAACCACAATGGCATATCTAAATGCTAAAACCTATCCCGATGGTGAATGTTAACGCAAGCAAACGAAAGTGAAAGCATCTACATGGCAGTGGACCAAGCACACTCTTTTCTGTAAGCCATAAATATTTAATTATATCTTGGGCTTGATTATAGATTAACTGAATAGGCTGGGCGAGGGTACGTGTTTCAGGGTGTTCAGGGCGTCTTTCAAAGTAGAGGATATGTTGATCCAGAGAGTAGGAGTACCGCTGAGAGTTATCTAGTGTGATCCATAGAGCCGCTGACGGTTTTGTTATTATTTGGTCTCTGGCCTGATGGAGTAACTGACCATTTTGTAACTATTTGGCTACTTGCATTCTTTGACATTATGGACTCTAAATTGTTCTTTAATACTGGAAGACATTCTTCGAGTGAACCAAAAACTATAAATTGCAGTGACCAGGCTAGCCGGTGACCACTAACAGTCAACACTCAAATAACTCATCAGGTGCACTTTATGTTCCATTTATCAGGGCGGAAGTAATAAAAGCTGAAATCGTTGGAAGAAACAGATGAACAACGAAGGTGGATCACACAGCTACCACTGCCCTTCATAGACACGGCCATTAACACATTCACGTTTTAAACATCACAAGGATTAGACAACAATTATACTGCTTTGGGAGGAATTATTCCACAATTCACCCTCCAAAAACAAGGTTGTGTTTGATCCGAAGAAAGAAAAATATTTCAGGAAAAAGAAGCATTATGGTCCACCTTTCTTGCACCATAGGTTGAAAACTGAATTAGGTTACAAAGTATGAACTTCCATCACTTGGAACTTGTGGATTTCAGTGTTGCCATATATTGTTGATAATTTGAACCTTTGAATCCACTAGGAATTTGTGCGCAATTGCTACAATCTAAACATGGAAATGTAAATCTGTATGTCTCTAAAGAACAACTTTCTGATGATCCTCGGCCATATCAGATCTAGTAAAACCAACCTAATCAAGCTCTCCTGTTCTTGGATGACACGTAATAAAACAGAACCTATCCAAACCCTTAGCTACAAACCATGTCTTGACTCCAGAGGAGAAAAGGAATTACACCAAATCACACAATTCATCTGAAACAGGGCCTTACCTTGGAAAAGGTTCATTGTAACTTAAGAAGAGCAGCAGCCAACTCTCTTTAGAGCAGAAACATCATCCTTCACATTAATTTTCTCCCCTTTACTGGGGACTGCAGAAGCAGAATCATCACCTGCCTCAACTGCTTTTTTGCTTACAATCCGATAAATCTGAGTTAAGACCTCAGCAAAGGCATTTTCCACATTTGTTGCTTCTAATGCGGATGTCTCCATGAAATAGAGTGACTCCCTCTCTGCAAAAGCTTTCCCATCTTCCGTTGAAACAGCTACAAGATGACGAAGATCAGACTTGTTCCAACAAGCATAACAACTATATTTGGATCCGTATGGTCTCTCAACTCCCGCAACCAGCGCTCAGCATTCTCGAATGTTGCATGCCGAGTAACATCATAGACAAGCAATGCACCTACAGCTCCTCGGTAGTATGCACTAGTGATGGCACGATACCTGCATTTAAATGTGAGTTAGGCTGGAATAACAGGTATGCCATATGATTAAACCTGTTTACAGTAGCTTGGTTAGAGATAAATGATGCATAAACTAGGCCAAAAATGCAACTGCGTTTCCATGTTATCATAAAGTAGGCCAAAAATGTAACTGTGTTTCAATGGTACCAGCTCAAGCAAAATCATTCATTTCGTTATGGTGTCCATGTTAGTTATCACACATCATCATGGTCAAGCTATATTCAATCTTATCAAAAACCAGTTAATGGGAGGGAAAATAATCCAAGTATACATGTAAAACCAATAGAAATTGGGTGAAAGTAGACTGGATAATATCCGTCCAGATACATTTTCATATTCGAATCTATCCAGATATAGATAAAAATTTGACCATCCGACAAATATCCATAACTGTAAAAGAAAAAAAGGAAGGGGGGTGGAGGATATGGATAGATAACTCTGCATCCGACTATCTAATTCTATTTGTAACTAGATAACTACCTGTATCTGAATATCCAATTCTATTTGTAACCCTATTTAATTTCCATAGCACTCATGAACTTTTAAAGAAATATATAACCACATCAACATTGCTATTAACTTGATTTACCATCCACTAAGTAATATCTTTAATTTATAATCCGGAAGTTTAATTATTCGACTTGTATCCCTATTTATATCTATACTTCCTGTATTCAATTTGTACCTGTATCCATCTAAACAAATATGGATATGGATACATTGGTATCAGATCCCTATCCAATCCGGTAACAAAAAGGGAGAGTTCTTAACGATACAGAGTTGTCCATCAGTACTTGTTCCAACCTATGAGAACATCATTATTACACCTGCCTCCAAGTATTCACACAT
This sequence comes from Elaeis oleifera, assembly GCA_000441515.1. NCBI lineage: Eukaryota > Viridiplantae > Streptophyta > Magnoliopsida > Arecales > Arecaceae > Elaeis > Elaeis oleifera. The sequence goes on along the minus strand of KE504693.1, from coordinate 1,351,348 downwards.
TGCTAAGAAACTTTAAAACAGTTTTTAAGATGACAAATTCCAAAATTCGATGATTAGATACTACTACCAAGGCACGCAATCAATATTGGCCTGCATTGTTTGCTGAGGGTGGATGATATCATATATTTTTATAAATAATTAATGACACTACTAGTATTACAAGCAGAACATAATTTAACCTTCCCTATATCCCCTTAGTATATAAGAACTAGACTATAGCATCAACATGAAATACTCCCAATGATTAGATTTAATTTAGATTAACATTTGGAATATTAATTTATCGCGAGAGTTCATCATTATGCTGAAAGCAGAGCAGATCCAAGTGTAAGTGCTGCAAAAAGTTGCCAGTAGATACTTGTGGGAAGCACCCAAAAGCATTCAGACACATTATGGGAAAAAATAATACTGAATGCTAGATGGTTTTCTGTGATAAGCTTCCTTATCTTTCACAAGACTGATTATGGGAAAAAGAGAACCAAAAATTGTTCAGTAAATAATTTCTTCCATAGCTTCATTATAACAAAATCAGTAAAGGTATAGAAAACTATAAGGAATTGAGAATCAGAATGAGCATAGGGAGCAATTGCTTAAAGTGAAGAGGGAGAGATTTAGGGAGATCTAATAATTTTTAAGTGTTTTGACAGTGGTAATTTAAGAAGAATAAATGGGTCTTTTCAGGGAGAAGTGACTTGGTAATCAGAGCTTCGGATGTACATCACTCGATGATTGGATGAAGGGGCGAAGGAAAGGATCCTTTCTCATCAAAGGCCTAGATATGGATCCGGAAGGATAAAGATTGTTTAGAAGGATAAGGGTATAATTTGTAGAAAAGAGAATGGGAGTGTCATCTTACAATTTGGTCCTGAAAGCCTAACAGAACTGTAGGACAGCATGCTCAGGTTAATGAAGCTGAAATACAACAAAGGACGGGAAATAGAAAAGGTCGCTATCTTACAATTTGGGTAGGAGAGTGTATGACAGCTTGTTCAGGTTATTGAAGCTAAAATACAAAATGAAAGAGGGAAGTAAATAAGGTTGCTGAGAATGGTTTGAATGTTTTATGTTTAAGTTTCCTGATATTGATTTGTTTCAAGAAATGCGAGCGAGAATTTGCCACTGGGTGTTGAGTTGCAATGAGAATAGTCCTCAGTTAAAATGGAGGATTAGATATGTTGGGATTTTCTTTTGTGAATAATTTGGCATATATATAGGGTAAAAAAATGTGATGATTTTGTGGGTCCCTCTGCCCCTAATCCCCAGACCCTAAACAACTTAAGTTAAAAATAAGTATGGGGTATATCTAATCCAAATGGCTTCTGTTAGAACTGATACTATTAATTATCTGTTGAGAATTTATGGACGTTATATTAGTGGTTTTCGATTTAACCAAAATCTATTACACCATTAACCAAGGCACCATTCACCCAATGGGGGAAGGAGGGGTGGTGCAGTAAAATTCAAGATCTATGTTGGAGATATGGAGATGCATTCCAGCGGTGTTGTATTTGCTACATGGCAGACTTAAGTTTAACCAGTAGGCCAGTGATCACAGCCACTGCCAGTTGGTGAATTCATTAAAACTGGTGGTCCTCTGGCTGAATCAATAATATTATGTCAAGAGAATTTTTGGAAATGAAGCATGTGAACATATAGTTTTATTGTTTGGCATTTTTTATATCCGTCAATGCTAAGGAGCAGATGTTGGTGCCTCATATTTGAGAGGGATGTAAAATCTGTTAATAATATCTAATGAGTAGAGCAACCAGAGGGTATCACATAAGATAATCTTCTTTTGCTGACTAAATTTAGCATTGTGAGAAATAAGAGTGGACTAAGAGGTGGATCTGGGATAACAATACAAGTCAACTTAGACTTCCAGTTTAAAGGCTTGGTACAGGATTGGCTATGGCTAGGTGGAGGATAATTTTCTGTTGGCTCAGATGATCCATAGAAAGATGTTTATCATTGGAATATAGACAGGAGGGATGTGTGTGCCAGTGCACGTGTGCATCTGCCTGTTTATCACTTGACAAAAGCACAACACTGAATGGGCCTCTTCTACAGTCCGGTTACTTACAAGGATGGAAGAAACAACAAGAAAATTGTGACCAAAGCAGCCAGTATAATTATGTTACACATTCCATTGAATGTAAGGTTATAAATAATGAGCAGATGGGTGAAGCTTAAAGTTGGCCAAGAATGAATAAGAACAAGGATTAATTTAAACTCAAATTTTAAAAAGGGAACACCTTCAAGTTATCTTATACATATAAATGACAAATATCCTAAGAAGTTTCAGTCAGAAGAAGCTTTGTGTATCTCAAAAAGTTTCCAATTCAAAAAACCTTTTGCAGGGGAAAAAATTTAAGGCCAGCTTGAGATAAAATTTGTAAGCATGGTCATCAGGCATGTTAGAATATGAAGAGTTTCTCAACTTCAGAACTAGTTCACTCATTCATTAGTGTATTACGAAGACAGAGGATTCACAAAGCATTGTTTCCTTTTTTTAACTAAAGAGTCCCTATAGAGGGGTGTGGGGAGAGAGACCACTATATTAGGCCTATGACTAAGAGAGGTGGTAATAACAATTAAAACATGAACACAAATTTAATAATAGATTATAAACCACAATATTACTGAAGATGCAAACTACAGTATATTCATACAGAATATGCAAACTAATATATTCATGAACCCTGCTTGAAACAGGGTGTCACAAGGCTCAATAACAAGCACATGTAAATGCAATGCTGAAGAATATCCAACATCAAAATATTGTGTCTCAAGATCAGACATGCAGTCCAGATACCATAACAGTGTAATAATTCTTTATGTAGATATTTCAGAGCAGAAGAAACAGGAAATTTTTCTTTTTGCATATTGTTGAAGAATCCTATTTAAAAATATTAGCAGAGAGAAAGACTCAGTCAGCTCCATAAAATGAGGGGTTCTTGGGGATATGCTGTTAAATCATATGTTGCCATAAAGATGAACCAAATAAATGGGCATGCCATGCAACAGAAAAGAAACCTCTTATAAATGCTCAAAGAATATAATAATATGGAACATCAAATCTTCAATGTCAATAAATACAATAATAAAGCAAAAGAGAAGAAAACTAATACTACGATGAGACAAAAAAAAAAACTTAAAGCAATTAACCTTGATGGTAAAACATAAGAACATGATAGAAGAAAAGAAATTTTAAAGAAAAGGAATAAAAGAAAGAGAAAAGATGGCAGAGCCGCTTATTTAACATCCATCCAGAAAGATGGCTTGGTAATGTCCATACTATTACAGGGGAAAACTTGTAAATGAATTGGAGCTCATCGTCAGCGCACAGAAGATAATGCATGAAATGGGGAAAAGAAAAGAAATAGTGAGACAGCAAAACAAATACAGAATATGAAATTGGCTAAGATCATGAGTTCAATGCAGAATTCATAGGGAAATGAATAAACAATGGATAGTTTCAAATGGCGATACTCTCCACAACAAAATCAATAAGGTTTTAAACAAGATATAAGATTTGATGTTTCCCTTATTGAGACAATGCGTATGAATGTAGAGAAACTTAGCTGAAAAAACAGACAAAACTCTTTTAGGAAAAGAGTAAACTTAATATGATTGTCATGTTTCCCATATTGAGACAATGCATTAATTATATACCAAAGTCAAACAAAAAAATCAACTAAGATAACCAAGTATTTCTCAAACACACATACACACACATAGTGAGAGCTAAGCTAGAACTAAAGAGTCTGACTGAAGCCCAATCTCATAATTGCAAAATCAACAATAATCATCTAATTTAATGGTTTTAAACATTGCCATCTTAAATAATGGATTTGGCAACAACCACATGGTCAACACCCCTAAGCATTGTAGAGAAAGAGTTTAGGATATATTGCACCATAATCAGGATACACATCAATTTGTGACCTTCCTGAGATGATAAATACACTCTACTAGGTAAGCAAATAGCATGGGCCAGCCCAAAGGGCCATAAGCTGACTCGGTTGAATGAGTCAGATGACTCAAAGACTAATAGCAGTAAACCAATTTGGTTAGATTTATTAGGCCAAAATAGATTCAGGTGAGCCCCAGGTCAATCCTACGTAACCCAAAGGTCAACCTATTTATATATCATTATGTCATATACAATTATCCAAAAGCAGACATAGCCCAAGTATGTATAATATTTTATACATGCATTCATATACCTATCTCTCTACAACAGTGAAACTACAAAAACTAAAGTGCAACATCAGTACCAACAAGTTGCTTATAGGCTGGAATAGCATCCAAACTTTTCTTTCCATTTCCCCTTCAACGTGAAGAGGTGAAACCAACTTTAGAAAATATACTCTTTGCTGGCCCAAATAAGAAGAGACCTCTTCCTTTTCCATAAACCACCCTCCACCCTGGGAGGATCTCTAACTGAAAAGGACAAGGATCTAATCCTACATGAACCAACATAAATACTTCCTTGTAAGGCCAAAACCAAAACCATTGATCCCTCTCTCACCAATGTTGAAATCCATCACCTCCTATGCTTCCTCCAGTTTATCTCCATGTCTAATCCCAAATCCTTTAGATAGTGATTTCTTTGCTGTCCACAAATGTGGGCAAGAGGGCAGTGGGGACACAGATCAATGTTATTGTGAGTTATGCAAGGACCTAACTGAAACAGGTTGATATGACCAAATTGGACTCTAATAGATTGTATGATTTTGGTCCAATATGGGCTTAAGTTACAAGAATTGATTTCTGGCACAAGCATTAGTTCCAAGAATCTAAAGAAATACTGTGCAAGTTGGAAATTTTGATTTTTTCCCCCAAACAGCACACGCACACGCATGCACCTCCCCAAACACACGTGCACACGCTTCTTAGGTAGACATCCCAAGCTTTCATTTACAGATTGACACAAATAGTATCATAGATTAGTATTTCCTGGCAACTTCTTATGTAGGCATCCCAAGCTTTCACTTATGGATCAACATGGATTCTATCCATTATATTTATAATAGCAATCTTCCATTTGGTTGTTATCACCATTGGCCTCTATATAAGAAGACTAATCCAATGTTGATCCTTGGAAAAATTCTAAAAAAGAGACCTCCACTACTTAAAAACTGATTATGATCTCACTTAGGCAACTTACATGCACTTACAACTAATAAGATTCAAGAATTTTTCAGCATATCACCATTAGACAAATCGAAATTTGTGATGTAAAGAGAAAATGAGCTAGAGCTCAATACTTGTGGAGCCCCTAGAAATGCTTCCTTAAGCAAAATGTGTCACAAGCATCAATCATGCATTGAAACCAGCTTTTCATCTCCTGCTTCTTGCAATCTAATACTAAAAACATAATGTAGAAAAGTTTATTATCACTAAACTAAGTCTCTGATCTCAAATAAACCTAGGCAAGTATTTAAATCTTCTAGTATTTCTTCACCAGAAAATCATCTAGTATTCTTGAAATTTAAAGTTAAGAACTTTGATAAATATGATATTGCCACTACAGTTCCATATCAATAGTTGGTCATGCCTTTAATGAATATTTTCCCCTACAAAATGCACTCTTTAAACTTTATCATGTTCTACAGTGGGACAATTCTGGAAATGAAGAAGTGTGGATTGATATGGAATTGGTGAAGTACCATTAGCTAAGAGTTATATTAACAAGCCAACAGATGTGTTCCCTTTACCAAGGACATATAGACTACTTACTGGGACTTCTCCCAAACAGCCATGTTGATCCACCATTCAAATAAGGGAAATGTTTCCATAATGCCGAACAAAGAAAGGTGATTACAAATGTCCTGACTACCATATCCATTGAGCATTCTTTAGAGTTTTGAGTGACTCTTATTTGGGGTTCTCAGCTCTGGATCTAGGAAAGACTCATTCCATCTAAATCTTCGTCACTTTTGAATTCAATTTTCATCAACAGCATGCCGTCTCTTGTCCAATGTTTCCACTTCCATCTTACCCGGAGCCAAATGGCCGTGCAACTGATTCACCAGCACAGACCCTCAGATAGCATGATTTGTTCAGTAATCTACCACAAAATTGAGAAACACACATGCAAACAAACAAACAACAAAAACATTGACACGTGTATAGGATCTTGCCAATATACCAATAAAATATGTATTTATCCCTTTCTAACACATCACGATCACAAAGGACCACCATGCAAGATTGAGATCTAACAGCAAAGCCTAGAATCTAACACAAGAAACAAGAAGATCACGAGGAGAAGCCAAACAAAGTGCCGATAATAGATCGCTTTAACTAAGCACAATAATAGATATTCCAAAGAAGAAACCCTTGCTAATAATAAGCCACCATCAGTAGATCCTAACTCTTTACCCTCACTTGAACCCTTGCCCTAACTTAAGAAAGCGAAGGCCGGAATTTTTCTTAAAACAAAGCAAAAGAAAGAAAGATACCTTTCTTGGCCGGCGGTGTCCCAAATCTGGGCCTTGATGACCTTGCCGTCGACGTTGAGGCTGCGGGTGGCGAACTCGACGCCGATGGTGGACTTGGACTCGAGGTTGAACTCGTTCCTGGTGAACCTCGACAGCAGATTCGACTTCCCCACCCCCGAGTCCCCGATCAGCACCACCTTGAACAGATAGTCGTAGTCGTCCTCCGCCCTATACCCCGCCATCTCTCTCTTCTTTTCCCCTCTTCTCCTACTTCTCTCTTCTTCTTGGATCTTAATTAACGAGAACAAGAAGGAAAGACAGAGCTGGACTCGATAGGGTTCTCCTCCTCCCCGGTTTCGCAAGGCGGTGGTGGCGGTGGCTTGCGTTTGTGTGTGTCTTCCCGTTTTATAGGCGAAAGGGGAGATTCTGGTCGCCTCGGGCCGGATCTTTTTATGTGGAAGCGAGACGGGCGATGGGGGCGGCTTCCTAGATGAATCAATCGGTGGGGGGACGGAAATTACTAAGATGGGTTTCTTGATGGGGAGGGTTGTGGTTTCAGTCGTTTGACGATGCTTTAATGGAGGGTTATTTTGGGGTTATCAAAGGTGGGGATAGGGCTCCACTTTGTGAGATGAACTGGATTTGAATCATTTGACGGGCAGGGGACGAGTGTTTAGGAGTGAATTTAGCGGGTGAGTGCGCGTTGATGCCTTGATGGCTCCTCTCTTGGTGGTGCCGTGGCGGTGTTTGATTGCCGTTTATATTTTAGAATCAGGCTGGTGCCAAGCATGTGAAATCACTTTAGGTGGGGAAAAATGTTTCGGGCGCAAAGATGATGTTATAAAATTATTATTGTGAATGATGATTTCTCCAGCTTTTAGATGTGGCTCCTGCCATAGAGTGCACTTATTGCCATTGCGCATTGTATTTCGTAATGTTAAGAAATTGAAAAATGCTTGTTTATTATGGCGCAAGTATTAAAGCATAGATTATGTGTTGCGGCCAATCTCCTCGTCGATCACGCCTGGTCGCCGGGAGCGAGCACCTGCACGGGAAAGCCCACACGAACCGGAGGTAGCTCCGGCGGGGACCCTCCGACGGTCAAGTCAGAGAGGAGAACGGGCAACAGTGTAAAGGAGAGAACCAGAGGGCTTCAGGGAGCTTACCCAGCCTTGCCTCGTTGGGTTACTGTTGCCTTACCCCTTATATAGTTGGAGG
>KE504693.1:1312773-1332069 GCA_000441515.1 Elaeis oleifera | reverse complement strand
GCTGCCGCCCGCCGCCGGCGGTCCTCCACCGTCTCGAATCTCGTGCCGACTTCAAAGCTCGTATCTCTTCCATCCGAGCTCCGTTTCAAGTGATCTTGGTCTCGTTGGACTCCGTTATTCGTCGCAAACCTCGCTGTGGGCTCAATGTGGGCTGAATCTCGAGACATCAAATCCTAACAGCGCAAATAACATGGAGGGACGTTAGGATTCGAAGACGGGGCCTTGGACTTTTTGCAACTTAATCCACTTTTCATAATTCAATTGTTCATTTAATTTTAGTGAAATGTGTTTGAATAACTGACAACTTATAAGTTTGTAAAGCTCATTTTAACTATTCTTTGTTTAAATTAATATTCTCATTTTGTGCCTTGTACAACAGTACCAAAAATATGTTCACTATTAAAGATTGGAGCTCTATCATTTCTTACTTCAGTTCTTTATGTTGGTTACCTTGTGAGTGCGACCTGACTTGGATTACACACAACTAAGGACATCTTTTTTCTTTTTTTTCTTCTTTTTTTTCTTTTTTTTTTCTTCTTTTTTTTTTGTTTGCCTAAGGACCCATTGATCTGCTACCAGCCTACCATCATTGTTCTGATAACGGGAGAAGAGGCACCAAAAGAGTCCTAAACAAGTGTTAAATGTGACCATCTAGAACGAAGATACTCAATTACTAAAAGAAGATAATGAAAGCTTACCAACCAAAGCGGAATTTGAGGCATGCCGCACTGAAAGTTGTCTCTGTCTTAGGCTATCACCTAACGAGAGACAAAGTGCACCTTGAAATTTATGTCACTGGGATCTGATTGGTTATTTAAACACAACCATCTTAGATCTTACCCAACCAAACGGTGCTCCGGAGCATTAAAGAAATAGAACAAATTTTGTCATATTCCTTAAGAGATATTCTGGGTTCAATACCTGAAAAAGCATCTATATCCAGAATTTGTACCATCAAGTATTACTGGTCATGTAATTCCACGACTAAAAGTACCATACATGCACAGATTGCACTCCTGGCCAACCAAGCACAGAGCAAATGATAGAGAATTCTGCTACTGAAGTGGAAGAAGGCGGATCAAGAGTGAACCATCTAGGCAAGGAAGTATATTCAGATTCATCCGGGCTAAAGACCTGCCTATATACACGATGACTCAAAACATGCCAAAGCACTTCAAGAGAATTACAATTAAAGTTTTGGAAAATTTAAGGGTTGACGGTCGCTTACATTTGAGAGAGCTGCACAAGCAGCAGGATTATCTCACAACCATCAACCAAAGTTGGGCATAATTCTCAAATTGGCGCCAAGCTCCCTTCCAATGCTTCTTTCCCTGTAATTCCATCCTTCAAAGTTTTGAAGTACACATCATAATCCTTTTCAGGGGGAGGGTTTGAAGGGTCCACTGTGTATGGCTCACTAAATGGTACAGTACTTTTGACCTGCATACAATTACAAAAGGGGACTAAATTCTACAGACAACATCATCATGGTACTCTTCTTGTTGCCACCAATCCCATGGTGCAAACTAACCTCAGTGCCAAAATATAGTGAATTCTTCCCAATTATTTCCCTCATTATATCCAGTTCATATAAATGCAGGAAATTCTTCCTTCTATCATATTTTACTTTGTGAAGATTAAATTTAATTCTTACTTTTTGCATCAGATGGGGATTGGACAGAAAAGCCCCCATTCATAAACTGACCAGACCATCATCCAAAAGATGACCTTATTGGAGTTTAGAATACTTAGGTAATGGACATTCAGGAAGAAAATAAGAGTATGAGAGGAAGCATGGAGACCGCACCCATACTGTAATAATTGATAACTAATTGAGGGTGGTCAACTATACCAAACTTCTTTGAGCACTAATGAAGAAATTGTTAGGCCATTTCATATTAGTATGATCAAAAGCTAATAAGTTGTGTTAAAATTCTACATGATGTAATAAGTGCCAGACCTCAAAAGTCTTCCCACATGCGTGTGGGCTCTCCAGAGCAGCAATGCATATTCGTGCTACTTCTTCCCTTGAAATTTCCCCTGTAATTAGATAAACTTTTAGTACTTCATTGTAATTGTCTTGAAAAGTTACATTGAACACACTATTAGTTAAGAACTACAAGTGAAGATAGGAGTTGCTAACACTAGAGTACTCTTAGGCAGGTATATAGAACCTATGGCCCATTACCCTCAGTAAGTGAAAAAAATTGATGCTCAGAGTATATCAAAAACATAAATGTTAGGGAGTTCTAAATACCGTTATATTGTCTCCCTGGTCAAATATGAGATCAGCTCCAGCAGGCTCTTCAGTCAATGCACAGGGTCGAATTATTGCATATGGAATACCGCTTTCTCGTATCAAATCCTCCCCCTGAAGATTGATAATAAGTACAAGAAACATTCATTGCCAGAAATCCTCAGTTTATCTAGTAAACATGCTATTAGAAAAGGTTTATGTATCAATCTATGAGTATGTCATGGATGTATGCAAACTCAAAGGGAATATCTAGAAATTACTGCTTAACAGAGTTTGCTTTCAAACATCCATTGTGTGTGCAAACTCGCACATACATGTGCATGATGCAACACATTTTTGAATTCACAAGCTTGAAGTTTGCTTCAGCATGAGTTTTGTTTTTATTTGCTCAAAAAAAAAACAATAATTTTCTCCCCTGCAGGAACATATACACAATAGAAATGATCCATTAAGCATGCCTAATAGATAAATTGGTGCTCACATTTAACTGATTCTTCTGTACCACCATGAATCATATTACTGAATGGGCCTCTTGAGCCATAGAAATGTATCGAGTTTAGTAACATGCTCAGTGGTCCATAGTAACAAGCAGCCAAGAAATACCAAAAATCAATTACAGTTGTACCATCTAATCCTTGAAGTTCGGCTCGAATCATCTAGGCCACCCATGGAGAATCAAGAATTGCATAAGCCATAATTTATAACCACCAGTCACAGGGTTGCACTTCTGATCCAACCGATGTAGGACCATAATGGTATTCCACTAAAATGAGCCTTGTTTTCACTACTTATTTGCAGTGGTGGAATATACCACTTCATCCACAAAGTATGTTGTCACTTTCATTGGCACAAACAACTTGAAGCTACTATTATGATTCAGGGCAGTCTCATGTGCTAGCATTCTTGCAGAATCATCATCTTCTAATGACTCCAAACTAAATATACTATACGCATTCCATCACATAGGTCCTAAAATATTATGTTCTGGTGACCATCTTACAAATGCTTGAGTCCCAGATAGAGGTTGTTCCTTGTGATACCATCCCATTTTCCAACATATATTAACTAATTCAAGAGCAATCAAAGAAATTAACCATCTTTCTCTCTCTCTACCTGTCTAACCTGATATCAAAAGCACTAAGATAAATTAGGAGGTCCAATATTTTCTAATAAATGTTTTCCACAAATTTGTCAACCATATCTGCAATTATTATGCTCAAGCTATTCGACACTGCATACAATCATTCCATTTCTATAACTATGGCATAATGGACGATAATTATTCACAAATGCAATGTAAAGACCTTTAGTTTATATGTGAGAATGAAGCCCAACTCCTTGTTCAAGCGCACTGCAGGAGGTTGTCTGCTTAAATCAAGCCCAGGCCTGTCAGGCCGGGTAACTCCTGCAGAACTCACATGTACAAACCTGCAACATGAAGCCACATAAGAGGTGTGATTCTTCCACATAATACTTGACATGCACACTTGGCCATGCGAATCAGTAACCAATGATATGCAGTTAATTTACATAATGTCTTGGCCACATTAGTTTTAGAACTTGCTATATTACAGTCCCTTGAAAGTTTGGACCTTTATCCAACATAAGCATGTGGATAATAATAGTTCGAATTTATTGTTAAGAATAAAACCTGGGAGTGATTGGCTCATTTATGTATGCTCGCATGCTTGAAATGGAAGCTGAAATGGGCCTTCCACAAATGTTGGGTTGAGCTTGCCATCATATTCAAACTTGCTGTACATAAGCTGTAAAACAGTTTTCTAATGACTTTAAGAGATGCAAATATAATGCTAGATGAGAGAGAGAGAGAGAGAGAAGCATGCCTGCAGTGAAATGATGTTGCTTGGATCAAAGGGTGGAGCATTAACCATAGTTCGAGCTCGAAATACAGGCCTCAAAGACGAAAAAGGTATCTTTATCTGAAGCAAATAAAAAAGTATATTTAATTAGAACTATCTGAAAATATTATTACATCTAATATACAAAAGGTAGTGTAACTTACTGTATGCCACTGCTCCTTTACAGTATCAAAGCTAGCAGTGTATCCTACAGTATCCCAATCAGCACTAGTGCGTAAAATAAGCTTGTAACGACGTCCATCACCTTTAACTCTAAGTTCAATACCATCATATGCTGAAAGATCCTCAGGTACAGAAAAATTCTGAAATTATAGGAACAACAGATTTTGCCATGAAGCAATTATATCACAAAAATACTACTGAATTGTCTCTAAAGGGCACCAAATAAACTTTTGAATGATAAAGTTAATATGGTTGTTCAAGGGCCAAAAATAAACACTAAATGTACTCCATAGGAAATGTAATGATAAAATCAGTTTAATACAGCAAAAGCATGATTTGACAGACAATAATGCTCATGGCATTGAGGTCCTAAGCAGGAGAATACCAGAATTAAAATCAAGTCCTATTTTAGATATAGATATCAGAAAGATTTATATCTACAACTCCTACATTTGACACAGGTTCGATTACATAAACATTATATTACACATTTAGAAATATAAGAAATTATGATTTTATCATGACAGGATAGAACATTTACTTTGTCCTGATACTGGTAAAGCCACCATTGTTTGCAGTAGAAACAACTCCTGAAAGAGAAAATTATGTATTTTAGATATAAAGGTCATGTAGCAACATAAAAGAGACATTGTGATAGATATCACTACATTAGCTTTAAATCACCTCACAATAGTTAGTGAAAAAAGAACAAGAAGAAACCTTTGAACAACCCACTTGGTCCACCATATTCGTTACCAGTAGGGTCAACCTGAAACATACTTTCACTAACACCTCCCATGACAACATCATCTAAGGCACCCCAATCAAGCTTCCCTGATAAATTGCCTACAAGTAGAATGTCATAGGAAGGTTATGAAAGTGCACATAGCTATCACATTTTCAGAATCTTTGAAACATAAACAATATTATCACTGGTATGCTGAGTGGTTAAAAAAAATATGGGCTAGGGGAATAAAGGGAAAGACATGATTGACTCACCACTCGAGTCAAATTAAATTAGGAGATGTCAAACTAGAAAATAAGGATGAACTGAAAGCAACAACTCAGAAATGACTCAAACATTTATTGGATTATTATTAGTTTTAAGAAAGGTCAACTGCTAAATAGCTATTTAGATTTGACCTCACATAAGATAATTCAATAATATTCTTCAACAAACTCCACCAATGACCAATTACAGCATTTGTGCTGCATTTAAACAGGAAGATTGATATATTAAGTCAGCCATTCTCCGACCTATTGAAAAGCAAATCTATGAGAAAACAAAGTCCACAAGGGTGGCCCCTCCATTGAATATCACCATACCAAGCGGCACCATTGAGTCAAAGTAAGTAGAGTAAGCATTGGCAATTGAGGAGAGCAGTTGAGGAGGAAGCTCCCACCTTCTTCCCCTCCATAAGGCCAGCAAAATATGACCCGACCCACTAACCCAACCTATGTTCGACCCGCCATAAACAGGTTTGGATTTAAGCTAAATGAGTTAGGATCATAAATAGATTGATCTATTTAACCTATTTAATATTTGGATCAAATTTGAGTTTCAGATATCTGACATGTTTAACCCATTTAATATTCAGGTCGGATTGAATCAGATAATCCGTTTAACCCATTTAACCTATTTAAGACTTGTTTAATCTGTTTAAAACTTGCTTAACCTGCTTCTGACCCATTTAATTTGACATGTTTAATCTGTTTAACCACCTATTTAATCTGTTTAATCCGTTTAACCTGTTCAATCCATTTAATCTAATTTGATCCATTCAATAAATAGATTAAATGGGTCGGATCGGGTTACCTATTTAATAAACAGATCAGTTCAGGTTTGAATTTTTGACTTGTTTAATAAACAGGTCGGGTTCTGATTGACGATTTTTTGATCTGACTGTATCCGACCTGACCCAATTGCCACCCATAGCCCTCCATATTAAAAAGTTTTTTGTTGAGTGGAGTCTACTGCCTACTACTTAATTCTGCAGCCTTGCATTTTAAATTCTTCCAATATTTTTCATGGGTCATCACTCATAGGCTTGTATTCTTACTAACCACCCATTAGAGCTCCCCATACCTATAAAACTGACCTATGGAAATCCACCAATAAGCTTAGAATTTGTCGGTTCCATATCTTCCAAATTTGAAGGCATAACAAACTAAGTCACTCAAGAAGCCACCCTTGGTTGGAAGAAGAAATAGAACAAAGAGTTAAGCAAAAAAATTTCCTAGGACTTGAGACTCTCCAAAAATAATAATAATAATAAAGAAGAAAATCTATACCACACCTCCAATACAAATGTATTAATAGCCAAGAATAAAATCATGATGGGCAAGAGTGCGAGCTTGGAAGAGCATTGTGCGTAATTCTAATCATGATTAGCAAGAACCTTGTGTAAAACACCTAGCCAACAAAAGCTCCCTAAGTGCCTCCAACAAGCTCATATCTTTAGGCTTCCAATAGCATCACGCAAAGGGAGCCTTCATTGCCTCCATAGACTAAATGAAGATGACAATCCTACCTCCAGAAAATAAAATCTTAAAAGCTCAAGGGTCTATGGTCACAACCTTAAGACTGTAGAACTTTAAGGTCTTCAAACAATTCGTACAAAAAAATAAATAAATCATAACGTAGCTAGGAATCATCTTCAAGATAAATCATTATAGCCAGTTTCAACCACATTGGAATTAGAGCTCCTCAACAAAACCTGTCCACAATCAATGGGCAAATATCCTCCTATAGGTGGACAATAGAGAAGTACTCTCAATCAAGATTCGTTGTCTTGGTACCAGACTCCATATTGGTGAAATTCCACTGTAGTGTCGATTGTGGTACACTATAGTATGCCTGTGTTAGTATGTGGTGGTTCAACGTACCGATATGCTACGATATGGGGTGTACCGGATGGTTCGGCCCGATACAAAATTCTATGCTCTCAACCCTTACCTTGAGTTAGTCTATGCCACTAGCATCCAAAATATTAAACCTCTTCTCTATACATAGATAACTCCTACCCCACTAACAACCAGAAATGATGCAATTTCGTCTCTTGGTAGATGTCATTTGCCCATCCTATCCAGCATCAAACACCTAAATCTGTCCAATAAATCCAGTTTTGTCCCCCTAAATTTATTTCATTTCTCACCTCCATCACAACCAGAATGTCTTTGCTTGATTATACGCAAAGACAAGATGATTTGGTTGCCAAACGAAATCAAACCCGAAATCTCTAGATCCACACTATACAGCTAGAGCACTCTATACCTCCATTGAAGTGCATCACGAGACACGAGGTCATTAACATAATAGGTCGTAATTCCATGATTTCATGCAAGATCAGCACATTTAAAAAATTCAGAATAAGGATAAACTAAATCTCCACATTGCTTTGTACGTGTGTTAACCTCCTGTGTCCTGTAATCTTCATTTGCTATTCATTTTGCCTGTTAAATATTTTCCTAGGCAATGTAATGAATCTCTCTAGTCACTTCTTTAGATACCCATCATCCTCAGAGAATATAAACAGCATATTGACTATGGCAGAAAAGCAATGCAAGAGAAGCAGGATACTAGGCCTCAACTTTTACAGCATGGCTGCATACAAGCATGTTCCAGAACATAGACAGAGGATGAAAATTATGCCTCTAAAGTTCATCTAACAAAGGAAACAAATGCCACTTTAAGAGAATGCAACATACAAGTGCTCCAGAACTTTGAGTATACTTGCATAAATAATACAAATTTCACTGGAATGCATAGGATCACTACACTGCTTGTGAGAAAATAGTTTACATTCGTTTACTTGAGCACGAATTTCAAATAGTTGCACAGCATCACAAGTTGTATTTTATTGTATTCATTCATCCGAATCGTTCATATTCATTGATTGTTAAATAGGCAGGTCAAGAAGTGATGCAGACCTCTGAATCCAAATAACAGTTTTCCATCTTGTAGTCCAACACTATTCTTTATGGCACTGATCAGATTTTGAATTCCAATGTACTCTACCTTTTCAGGTGAATCTCCCTTTATCTGATTAATAAAGGAAATTGGTCACATTCATGGATTTACAAATAGCAAAAGATAAAAGAATTTAATAAAAGAATTTAAACAAGTATAAGATGAAAATATGATGTATACTCAGGAATCAACTCTACTCATGATACAGAATTTAGGAGACCATTTTACTACCTCAGGTTCGAAGAATTTAATTCCCTGTCAAAAACCAGATGTGCACTGTCAGGTTATTGCAATACAGTACACAATTAAATAAGTCAAAGTTCAAGAGAGTTCATTCTCAATTTAGAGCTAGAAAAATAGTAAATAGATGTGCTTCATCATGTAGATTCTATATGGATAGAACATACTTGGCTATACTTTGCCCTGTCAGGAGTATCCCCTTCCTTTGGACCTACGATAACAGAAACCGCATTTATGACTCGCCTCACTCCTTTGAAATATTCAGGAGCTAATGTATCCTCCTTTGTAATGTCTGCAACGATCTGAAAAAGTTTGAGAGATATGGATGTTTACAAACAAATATTTTGTAAAATGTTAGATTAGAAATAGAGGTAGATGCCTCTGCAGTGCAAGAGAATAATTGGAAAGAATACCCATTTTGATGCTATATAATTTGTTAAAATCAAAAAATAAAGTATCCTAACATAATTTGTTTAATCAAGCTTCAGACATCAACGTTTCACATATACAACTTTTTCTGTTTTCTGAATATGGGTGGCTCTGCACTGTCATGTTTGAATATGCAACTCCCCTATGCATGACCTAAGGAGAGTGTCAACTCGTGGGTCCTATTCCATTTGGCAACAAAATAGACTTCCATTCACATTCAATAATAATTCTCTGAAGGAAGTTTTATCAGTAGATATGATTTCAACTTTCTGATAATTCTGAAACTGAATTTGAAATAATCTCTTTTGTAAAAACATTTTTTAAAAAATTAAAAAAAGTCAAATAAGTACATGCAGCTCACCAAGTCCACATCTGGTCCGAACATGGTTCTTGCCTTCTCTTTATTCTAACCTGGACGTTCATATAAGCCCAAAACCTTAATGAATAAGATGAAGGGGGAAGTCTGTCTTAAGATGTCAGCAATAAACCACTTAGAATGTATATAAATAATTCGTTATGGAAAGATACCAGTACTCGAACAGGTATCCCTTTCTTGCGTGAGATGTCAACTACTCTTCGCCCAACACCACCAGTGGCCCCAGTTACCAGGACTATACCAGATGTTTTCATCTCCTTTAATGGTTCACTGGAGGTTGGGCTTGACAGTTTTCCAATCAGAGACCTGACTAACTTCACAACATAGAGCATTCTCAACATAAAGAGAAAAATAAGGATAGCCTTTACACCACCAGCAGTAAGATTGTTAAGAAACCAACCTCGACCGGATTTGGGGCCCATTAAAGAAATACAATGTTCTCAAAAATCTACCAAAATCCCAAGCTTGTCGACCGGACTTAGCAAATATGGTCCCCTTTGATGGTCTTGAATATACAAAGCATGAGGCTCCTTTGTACTGATCCAGTGTATGGGTAAGTTGGATAAATTCTTTAGATCGAAGGGATAGCACCTTTAGATGCAATGTGCTGGAATGACTTTTACGAGTATATGATGAAGAAAACCCCTGAAATAACAGTTAATTTAGTTAACCATCAGCAAATAATTGTAAATGACATTAGACAATCTAGAAACTCCAACAAGAAATGGGTTCAGCAGTAAGAAGTATCGCAAAATTCTACCTAAAGTTGCAGTTGTGTGTTCTGTAGATGCCCGTTAAAAATCATGCGTCTGGAAAGAAAACAAAAATTATGCATAAGGTGATCTCTGTGCCACTTTCGATTACCTTGCATATATACGACATGTTTTCAAAATGAATTGCAGTCTATTTGTCTGCCTCCTTTTTTTAACTCCTTTTCTTTTGGTATACCATATTTTAAATGATGAAGAGGTTCAGGGTCATCCACTTTACATTGATAGGCAAAATTAGTCAGAAAAGAAGAAGAAGATAATGATGATGAAAGGAAAAAAAATTCCCACAGAGATAACAAAAGGAGACACAGAAGAACAGAAAGCCAAAGCAACCAAATCTCAACCTAGTAATTACTATTCATCCAAGACACTCAAAGATCCAAGTTAAATATAGAGTAACCACCTGAGGATGGAGTGGAGCAGCGGTAGAAGACCGTGAAGAAAGACTAGCAGGAGTGAAGCAGTACCCCATTTCCAAGAAGAGCAAAATCCTCTGCAATCCGGAAAAGTAATTATATATCAACAAAAACAATACAGGGAGGTAAGAGCGAGTTTGGACCACAAAAGCAGGGAATAGATTGATGCGGTCCAATATCCTTTCTCCCCACGTTTATTAAACTACTTCCAACCATGCTACACCGAACAAGTCAACCAATCGACCTCTATCAAACGGACAGTGCATCCTGCAAAAGTTCATCCGGAACACCAGACGCCAAATCCTTGCCGTCTCTCTTCCCGCGCCTTGTTCCTCTCTCCGTTGCTGAGACTTCTCCCCCGGCATGGAGAAAGCCAGCAAGATCTCTCCTTTCCGCCTCTCCTCCCTTCTCCGCCTCGAGAAAATCCTAGCCTTGCCCTCGAGCTCTTCCGGAACCCTAGGGCCACCGCGCCCGCGACGCCCCCGAAGCCGTTCCGTTACAGTGCCCGGTCCTACGACCTTATCATCTGCAAGCTCGGCAGGGCGCGGATGTTCGCCGAGATGGAGGACGTTCTCCACCAGATGAGCGTCGAGACCCGGTTCACCCCCAAGGAGGCCCTCTTCTGCCACGTTATCTCCTTCTATGGCCGGGCCCACATGGCCGTCCCCGCCCTCCACGCCTTCGAACGGATCGCGTCCTTCCGGTGCCGGCGGACCATCCGGTCTTTCAACTCCCTTCTCCACGCGATGATCAACTGCGGAGATCTCGAAAGGGTCCAGTTCTTGTGGCGAGATCTCGACGAGCGCGAGTTCGTTCCGGATGCGTGCACCTATAACGTGTTGATCCGTGCCGCGACGTTGTCCGGGTCGCTGGGCGAAGCCTGGGACCTGTTCGACGAAATGCGAAGGAAGGGGATTCGGCCGAGCGTCGCCACTTTTGGGACTATGGTCTCTGCTCTCTGCGTGAACTCGAAGCTAGATGAAGCCTTTGGATTAGAAAAGGAGATGCTGAAATTGTACGGCGTGAAGCCTAACGTTTACATATACACCTCTCTGATAAAAGGGCTTTGTAATACAAATAAGTTGGACCTCGCCCTCAAGCTTAAAGAGAAGATCATCTTGGACAAGGACATAAAGTTGGACTCAGCGATGTATTCTACTCTAATCCGAGCGCTCTTTCGAGATGGCAGGAAGGGTGAGGTGGTGGGGATTCTGGAGGAGATGAAAGAGAAGGGAACAAAGCCCGACACCGTTACCTACAATGCAATGATCGCGGGGTTCTGTGAGGATGAGAAGGACTTCGATGCTGCATTTGAGGTGCTGAACGAGATGGCGAGAAACGGATGCAAGCCGGATGTGGTGAGTTATAATACGATCATCGCGGGGTTTTGCAGAGAGAGGAGGTGGAGGCATGCGAGTGAGCTGTTCGAAGATATGCCGAGGAGGGGTGCCGACCTGATGTGGTGACCTACCGAACACTCTTCGAGGGAATGTCCGATGCGGGGAGTTCAAGGAGGCGGGATTGCTTTTGGACGAGATGGTGTTTAAAGGCTACGCGCCTGGAGCGGTGAGTGTGAGGAAGTTGGTGGAGGGACTCAGTGGAGAAGGAGCGGGTGATCGGGTGGGCCAGCTTTGTGTAGTTTGGCGAAGGTGAATGCTGCGGGAGTAGAAGTGTGGGAGAAGGCGATCGGGGCTTGTTGAATGAGTCTGAGCTGTTGAAGATAGTTAAGTTTATGGATCGCTTAAGAATGGATTAGACGCCTGGAAAGCTGATGGATTGTTTGAGAATGGTAGAATTCCGCATGAATTTTCTCCATGAAGAAGTTCTTCTCTCATGCGTTAATTCCATTGGATATTGAGATTTTGGGAGCAGTTCCAGCATAGCCAAAGGGCTGGCCAACACTAATGGCATTGCCAAGCATTTCACCTTTATCTTGAAGAAAATGCCGAATACTTATGTCCGTTGAGAGCAGCTGACTGCTGAAAGCATCCAGGCAAGAAAGGAAAATGAATGCCTGGTACTTTTGGAAAATTTGCAAGATATGTGGAACACGACATGGAAAGAGGCTGAGCATGTACATGATTATGTTTTTTGATGTAAAGATAGAAGAACCTGTCAAAGTTTTCAATTTGTTTAGTCAATGAAGAGAATTGGGAAGGCCATGAAACCAAGAAGTAGTGTAAAATGGTAGGAAAGAACGGAGAGTGAGGGATACTGGATACAGTGCACTTGACACATGGATTCCTAAACGAGTCTCTAGATCTTCTCTCTAATAAGTTGTTTCAAGATGGTAACTCAAGAGAAGAAGAAGGTGGATTTTCCTTGCTAGAATGGGTTTTGGCAGATAAGATCTTCAATTTCTATCAAGCTGAATGGCCCTGAGCGTCACCTTGTCTAAGCTGGCCCAGGTCTGATGCACACAAGGCAAGAGAGTAGATAATATTGCAATGGACAAGATGGAGGAGGATGTTCGCACTTTGAGTTTGGTTCGTAAACATCGTACCATCACCATTATGTGGAATTTTAGCTAGCCACTTCCATTTTTATCTCAATTCTGCAATAACAATTTCTTCACCATTAATACATATGCACTTGGCAGAGGAATGTTTGTTGACAAAGAAGTAGATGAGGACAATTATGCTGCCAAGAAGAATATGTGCAATTTTAGACGTATTCTCATCCTTGCATGTTCATCTGTCAAGTGTTACATTTTAATTTATAGATCATGTGAATTGTGATTCAGTGCCAACTACAGGCTTATGCTTTCCTTCTCCAAGAGCCAAAACTTGTTGTGTAATTGAGAAATCTAGGGTAGGTGATAAATGTTTGCATGACGAAACTGAAGAAATCTTCCATGATTGAGTTTTCTGTAGAAGGGAAAGTATGCAGCACAAACTATGCAGCATATGAAAACAAAATCTCCTCTCCTTCGACAGCACGAAATAACATTTTATTAAATTATTCCTTCACCTGGGTACTAATATTGCAGGGATGTTATTGGTGGAGAATAATCAAATACCCCACTGCGCTTTACACCAATGAAGTTGTACCAAGGAAGTTATAGTCTAGGTTAGTTTCTAGTCTGTAGCACCTTCAAGAACCTTCAGTACCATCGACATTGAAGGCCATTTGTTGCTATTATTCTGTAGACACCACATTGCAAGTTTCATTATTTGAACAACCACTTCATGCAACTCCAAGTCATTGCGACAGTTGTTGACTAGATCTAGTAATTGATTTGATTTGATCTTTGCTTGCAATAGACTCTTTTTTGGTAGACTTTGCTTGCAATAGACTAATTAGATGAATGTCTTCAGATTTCAGAATGGCCCAAGTTCTTTCTTCCGCACACAATTTCCATGACCATGAGATATAGACATCCACCTTCTAGTAATTTTTGATGTCAAACTCTCAGTTGCTAAATATCAAGGTGTCTCCCTCGTTCTAGTTATCACATTGCTTTGGTCCTTGAATCAGCTCAGGAAGCCCAAAATCAGAGACCTTTGCATTAAACTTGTCATCTAAGGGGACTATGGCATGATATCTCAATAGGCAATTTTTGCCCAACAGTCTACATCAGTGACACTCTTGCATCTTGTTTGCCAATCAAGAACAACATCTTTAGCTTTGTAGAAGATCCACTTCTCTAGTGACCCATTGCATTTATGCTCGTAGACTAAAAACCAACGTGATCTCTCCCAAGAGAACCCTACCATTCTTACCAAATTGATGTGCTGAAAGATATTAGTGATTCCAAACTTGATGGAGATTTCTCTCTCCCTAACTAAAAACTTACAACCTCTTCACCGCAACTCTCTTGTTTCCTAGTGTTTCCGTGAAGAGAGACTTCGGATTTGTGAGAAAGTGTTACATGTTACAACGGGACAAAAAGCCTACTTCCGAGGCAGACAAATTCCAGTAGGATATGATTGCTTAAAGAAGCAAGTCCGATATGGAATTATATGATCTTTTACATCATTTTGTGCGTACAGTCAAAATTGTGGGCCAAGAGGACTTGGAGAATAGCAAATAAATTGAATGAATGGTAGAAAAAAATAGTTCTCAGAAATGGTTGCAGTATCCAAAACTCGAAAGAACACCATACAGATTTTAATGAACACCTTTGCTGGGATCAATAGTCTAACATCTTCTGAACCTTTGGCTTTCTGTTGCTTGCGCTACAATTGTACAGGGAATCTGAAATAAGGATCAGATCTCAATGTTAAATCTTTAATTCGAAGGAGAGGGATAAAGCTCACGGTATGCTATGGTGGATGTAAAGGTTGCATGTGAAGTGAACAGCAGTACTCCGGAGCTATTTACATTCATGAAGTTGAGCATCTAGAAGAAAACCGACTATGATGCAAGCCATCTGAGTGAGCCAAACGACAATATTCCAGGCCAAAAAATTGTAAAGAATTTGGAAGGGCATTGATCTTCCTGCATCCATCATCATTAGACATTTTATTATCAAACTGAATTTCTGGGGATAAGTAGAACAAGCTTGAAGTTTTTGTAGATAAAACTTCCATTCAGACCTTTTAAACTAGTTTTAAAAACATATCTTACCACAAAAAAAAAAAGACATATCTTGCCCACCCTTTCAAAGCAAAGATTTGGCACAGGTAAGCTACTTAAATTGTTGGAGATGCCAATGACAAAAAACAAATATGTAATGATAGTTCGACATCATGAGGAAGCTCCACAGCCAATTGATGAAGTGCAAGGCCATCAAGGTTTCTGATCTATTTAATTTAACACCATCTAGTACAAGTCATTTCCAGCCAAATAGAGAATTCAGATTAGTCAAGTTTTCCAAGTCAATATCTGTTTGAATTAGACGGGCATGTTAGCTTATTTCAGGTCTGCAAACAATTCATTGAACTGAATTGGTCCAACTGAATCAGTAGATTTCTTTTTTTGAGGGAATCAGTGCATTGATATCGACTTTGCATATATATTCTAACATGATTTTTATATTCTCATGAAATAACAGTCCAAATTGGCTCATATTGTCTAATCCCTTATTCACCTTGTCAAAAATTCAGTTCCATCATCAGCCTATTATGGGCTAAACATCTAAAAGAGATGCATCCTCTATCCCTGCATCTTATGTAAGCATGCATGTATGCATGTGACTTGAGAGTTGGGAAACTGTCTCTGGAAAGAATAGTAAAAGGGTCTTGAAAAGCCTGTGATACAAGCTTTGTTCATCTTTCCCATTTTATCCCCAGGAAGAATCTCGAAACCAAGGAAAACAACATTAGGCTAAATGTTGTAGCCTTGTTTCAAATGTCTATTTGAATGATGCAATAGGCTGTTAACACTAACTAGTAGCTTCTTTATAGGATGTAATTCATAACCAAATAATGTTAATGAGCCAGCAAACCCCACTCTTACTGCAGACTCAGACCAGGTCCAGTGCAGAGGTTTGGAAAATCTATTCCACTTGGGCTCATGACTGGTGGGGAAGATACTGTTTCAACTTGAGGTGGTCACATTTCTCAAATTTCAGGTTTTTACCAAAGCCACAGCTCAATTTTGGTTAGATTTGTTTCTATTCATAACCACCAGGACTTCTAAGAAAGGATAAGACAGGATAGGTATTTGGTTTGTTGTATGTTGATGTAAGACAGCATCTTAAGAGCATTTTATCATCATCATCTTTTAGCCATTCTCAGAAACTGGTTATCAAAGAACAGTACACATGCATTATGAATAGAAAAAAAATGTTTGCTACTTTTATTTCACTTCCTCCAGCATATTATAATAGTAGCAGCTTGAGATGTTTGATTTAGATCCATAACCAACAAGGAGCCAGAACTTCTATAACAAACTAGAAAAAAGTGTGCGTGTGTGTGCTCGTGTTTAGCACAAAGAATCACAGGTAATATTCAAATATGCTGTTACATGAAGTACAAGAAAAGCAATATGAATGCAGATGTTTTGATAAATCAGAAAAAGCTACCAGCCCAAGAAAGAAAATAGAACAATAAAAGAGATTATGAAGGGAAATTGTCGCAATGAATATATTCCAAGTTTTCGCTTCGCTGATTATGAAGAAGATTGGCAAAGGGATCCTACCAGATAGTAATAAACATGTTGCATATAATGGGTAGACTCAAGTATCATCATCTTGACAATCCATTTCATCAATGATAACATATTTTGCAGCTCCATTGGAAGTGGGTGACACCATATCTTCATGATCATTTGGCTGGCCTTTCTTCAGTTTTTCATATCTGATGTTGATGAAGCATGTTCATAAAAGGCATAAGACAGATATATATTAAGACAATAGTGAACAAAAGTTGCTATAAAAAATAAGCACGGTCAAGTTACTGTTCAATTGGCACCTTATTTACTGGTACATGCAAGGCCTATGTACAAATTTGAGTTTTGTGACTGCTGCATGGGATTAATGTACCATCTATGAACTCAGTGACAACATCATGCAAATTCTTCATGATTTTATTTACCAACAAAGATTAAACAAGTGGAACATGAAAAAGATTTGGATTTGTTACACTACAAAGAGCCCAAAATAGACCCCAATCTCTCTAATTTAAACTTTGCCTAAGCTATGAAGGTACAGTGAATACATGTCAGCTATGATGCTATAGAAGGACAAAATGGACTAACCATGAGTTTCATGGTTTTTGGGATATTTACATGTTGGAGGAACTGTTCTCTTGTCTGCTAGTACTATAATTTTGTTCCAGATATTTACAGCCTTGAATCTGATTCATGGAATTTGAATTCATGCATTAAGCATCCTGTTCTGCTGGTATATACTACATATGCCAGCAAGATACAGGCACAACACAGTGATATGGATTCCTGTATCATGTGTATCACTCCATGCTGGTTGTATTGGTTTGTGCCGGTTCAGTATGGACCAGCATGGACTGATGAACCATCGCAGACCCACTACTATTCTCAATAGGCCTTGGCTAATGGCTAGGCACACGGCCAACACCATAGTACAAGTTCAGTGATCAGGAATTATTCAGCTAAAGGCAAAGACTTAGGAGTTTGCAAAAAAAATCCGGTACTAAACATCAGGAAATAAACAACAAAAGTATAAAATTTAAGCTTTCTAAAAGATTTATATACCTATTTACTTAAAATAAGTATGCGAGGGGCAACTGGAAACAAAAAAGGCAAAGACACCACCACTAGCAACAATACATAAAATTAATGTTTGCAGCATGTAAATATTTCTAAATTAGTTATAAATAAATTGTAGCATTTATGTATAATTCGTGAACGGTTGAACATTTCTGAATTGATTTGTTTCAGAAGAGTAATTAAGCAAAGGAAAATCAAGAATAATTCCGGAATTTTCCATCACTAACAGAATCTTGTTACTGTGACCGACATGGCATTTGGACCAACCCAGCTTGTCATGGCACAGTATGTATGATACCAAAACCTTGTCACCAGCATGGACCCGGTAATAGTAGTTTAATTCTTGTTTGAACTTTTGATAGCTTTTGAACACCCTCCATAATGGAGTACCACTAATTTGCACTAATTTGTTCCCAACACAACTTGGGCACATAGCTGGGCGTGTCTGACATGGCTCTGTGCATCATGGTATGGATTGTGTCAACCTATGACCAGCCCAGAGCCACAGACACGGTAGTAGTACTCTAAATCTTGTTTGCCACTTTTCAGAATACCATCTAGCATTGGGATATCCAAAAATCCAATCAATCGGCAACTTACCACATGACTTACATATTAAATATGTAATACATATTTGGCCATTTTTACTGATTTACTGTCTAGGATGAAAGGACTTGCTAGACTATTCGATTTTGTGTAACTCCGAATGTTGCCACAACAAATGATCGCAGCTTTTTGATCTGAACAATGTTTGTCATGCAGCTTTTTTTAGAGGTCCCAATAAATTATTGGTCTTCACGGAACTCTTTCCAGCTTGTCTTTTTTTCTTAGGTATTTCTTTTTTTTTTTCTAGTAATTCATCAAATAAGACAAAGAAATCAGATTTTGTAAATCCTGATTTGATGAGTTCACATGTAAATAAGATTTTATGAGAGAAATTATTGTCAGAACACTTAACATGCATATTGTGTGTCATGTACTTGTAAAAGGCATGATGCTTCTTTCTGATCTATAGATCCACTGTTATGTTCATTTTAACAGCAGGATCTACTCTTCAGTTAGTTGATATTTATTACTTTATTACTTTATCACTTTTCATGATTATATTTCTTTGAAATGCAAAAGTAATAGATCATCAATTCACAGCCAAGTTTAAGAAAACGCATTTGACAGTTCCACAATGCCGAACAAATTCATTTATGTGAGTGTGAAATCTCCTAACTGATGCAGACGGCAGCGAGCTAGACTGATCATCATGTCAAGAGAAAAATCAGAAAATAATGGTTTATGGATGAAATAGCCATCTTTTGTTAGTTCACAAACCCATGCAATTAAAAACATTGAACCAATAGAAGCTTATTAACCTACAGAATAACATAAAACTTGGTTCACAGGTTTTCCGCAACCATGTGAATTGCCAGCTTCTGTTTACTCTGATTTTTTTTTTTGATTATATTATCACAGATATGCAAATATGAAGTTCAGTTTTTTCACTGAAGTTTGAGGATTGCTCATCTGGCTTGGAATAACCCATTCATCTATGCAGAACCAAGATTCACTAGAAAGATTTATCAAAATTGTGGAAGAGATCAGAGGTCTCAATGACAAGCTTTATATGTTTAGTATAACCTTCTAAAAGGACATCAGTAACAATATATTGAAAAA
>KE504693.1:1292158-1304293 GCA_000441515.1 Elaeis oleifera | reverse complement strand
TCGTGGGTACATGTTCGTATCAAGATCTTTACTACGATTTTCAGATCTGATCTGGTACGTGAATAATTAAATTATTTTAATTTATTTATTTCCACTGCGTAGATGTTTAGAAAAATTTTGAACCACACGTATGAAACCGTAGCGTATTCTAACAGATACATGTAGAAGCATGGTTCAAAACTTCATCCATAACAAAATATTTAGATTGATAATCTTCCAAACCTACTTCAATTACCCACTTGTTTCATCCAATATTTCTTTATAACTAATCAGTATACACAAACGCATTGCTGCTGTTAGAAAGCTTGAATTCTGACTGATAATTTTTGCTGATATGAATAATGATTAGACAAGCATTCTTAGTTACCATCTATAATTCCATTTCTTAGTGATTTTGTTTGCATTACAGTAAACTAATCTTTATACTTCACAGAATCAAGAATCAAAGTACTGCACTACCAGTATAGCATATCACAATCAAGATGAATCAATATAATCTTAGACATCTGCCATGTGTATCGACATTATGAAGGCAAATCATGCAGCATCGGCATGTATCTATTTGGCGGGGTATAGACACCTAAAAATATGGATGAACATAAGGACCAGTTGCTTTCAGATTTCCATTGGTATTCACCCAAATAAGTAAACAGCAAAGCATCGGTTTGAGACCTAAGACCCCCTCAAAACAACAAGAACAAGGAAAATATTCAATCCCTGATCCATACCAAGTTGACTATGTCATCCACAAATTCAAAGGAAAGACATTAAATTTCCACCTTATGGAACAGGTTTATGCTTGCTTTTCCAGCAACTGTAGAACCATATTAAATAAAAGAATAATCATTAACCAAAAGGATATATTTGCTCTTCCAGTAATTTTAGAAAGATATTGAGTAAAAGCACACTCCTTGTCTTGACCCTTTGATCATCTGGATATAACCTCTAGGGAAGCATTAATAAGAAAAATGGTGGACATAAGTAGCATAAAACTTCTACACAGCGAATTCAGTACATCCAAGTATGTGATATAGGAAGGGCCAATTTAACTTGACGATTTCTCAATTTCTCCATGCTAATCTTAGAAATGATGCCTTGTCAGTTGTCACCAATATCCTCCCTCTTGATTCCTCCAACAATCATTATATTCATTATAAATAAGTACCCCTTTAAAAATTTGTCTTCCTCTATCACGCACCCATAAATTTATAAAACAAATATCAGTTACTTCTCTTTATCATTGAGAAAGAATCTTGGACACTGTTTTGTAATTTTCAAGAATAATGAAATGGGACAGAATTCTGTAATTACCTTTTTCAAGGAAAGGTTTATATGGATGTTCACTATACTTAGCTTTTCCATCAATAGAACCTTCCAGTGAACTCATAATAGACAAGGAGAAGCACATTTTTAAGAGATGTTCAACATTTTGACAAATGCAAAATTGAATCCACTTCCCTTAATGATAAAGAGAAGTAAAGCCATAAAATGCAAGCATTGGACTATAAGGAGAATTCCAAATCATGAAGCAAAGCACTAATTAAAATAAGAAAATCAACATCTCATTAATACTATGTTTTACCTCTCTTTCTTAGCAAACTGATGTTTCTATGGGCATTGTATTTCTGCCCTCCTCTTCTAAGTATGAAGTCCTTTCTTTGTCATTAGTGAAACTCTCCACAATTCAAAATCCCTAGACCTCTAATTTGCATATAAATTAATGAGCTCTTTCTTACCAATATGGCAATAGCTTTAAGTGAAATCCTATTTGGCTTCTAAATATGGCTCCTAACTCTTCCACTTTGAGTATCATGTTTTTAGAGCCATATCTCCTGTTCCAATTGCAAAATGGGAAATATAACTCTTACCTCTAAGACTATTTAACTATC
Source organism: Elaeis oleifera (assembly GCA_000441515.1). NCBI lineage: Eukaryota > Viridiplantae > Streptophyta > Magnoliopsida > Arecales > Arecaceae > Elaeis > Elaeis oleifera. Next base: position 1,302,404 of record KE504693.1, on the reverse strand, counting down.
CATAGATAAACTAGGTAGTAGTTGGCTAATTGCATGATTTGCTTCTTAACCACTAGTTCTAGTTAAATATACAAGTGATCTAGCGGACATCAAATGGTTTGATGTGGGTTGAGAATGAAATAATGCATATTCAACCATATACAAATACTATTAAAGATTGGTCCTAGAAGAAAGTTATAGTCTGCAACACACATCTATATCAACTATTGTTATGCACTTGGAAACCCTTTTTTATGTACGTATATAAATTTAATTACCTGCAAAAAGGCACAATGGACCAAGGGTGGCATTAATTGATCCGACTCAAAAGCCTTACTCAGCCTTTTTAGTTATGGTTGGAATAATTTAGGACAAGGATGCACATCCTAGCGGAACGTCTCACGGGGCACCGAAACGGAGTACCATCCCATATAGGGCTGGCAAAATATGACCCGACCCGCCAACCCGACCCATGTTCGACCCGCCATAAACAAGTTTGGGTTAGGCTAAACGGATTTGGATCATAAACAAGTTGACCCATTTAACCCTTTTAATAATTGGATCGGATATGGGTTTTAGATAACTGACTCGTTTAACCTGTTTAACCCGTTTAATATTCAGGTCGTGTTGAGTCATATAATCCATTTAACCTGTTTAACCTATTTAACCTATTTCTGACCCATTTAATCCGATCTGTTTAACTTGTTTAACTCATTTAAGATCTGTTTAACCTGTTTCTGACCCATTTAACTCGATCTGTCTAACTTGTTTAACTCGTTTAACTTGTTTAATCCGTTTAACCTAATTTGACCGATTTAATAAATGGGTTAAACAGGTCGGTCGGGTTACCTGTTTAATAACAAATCAAGTTTAGGTTTGAATTTTGATCCGTTTAATAATATATCGGATTTGGGTTGACCATTTTCTGACCCGACCCATTTATGACCCGACCCGACCCGATTGCCACCCCTAATCCCATGTGTCGGAACAGGGCCATCCCAGCATCCCAATCAGAGCATCTTAGGACATCCTCTGTCCCCAGTGTCAAGATGGAACGGGACGACAGCACTCCCGTTCCATGTAAATACCGGAACAGTCCTATCCCATGAGATTTTAAACCTTCATTTAGGATGGGTTATCATGATCTTGGTAACAAGTTTTTGAGTGGTTGGTCTTCTTCTTAATGCTAGTTGTTTGAAATGTGAATCATATTGGAATTAACCAATAAGAACTATAATGATCAGATTTGATAGATTAGATTAGGTCTATTAGGGATTGAATATTGTCAAATGAATGATGCAAAATGACCCATAAGTGGGTATGGGTTGACAGTTCTTGAACTAATGTCAGGTCAGGTCACATATCAATCAAGGTTTTGTATGTTGTTATTGTCCTTACTTGACCCCAACCGAGAATGAGCCACCCTAATGCATTACCACCACTACATTGGATTACTATAAAGAATTTTCTGGTAAGTCCTGAACTCTTAATTGATTTCAAAAGATTTCTTGAAGGAGAACCTACATATTGCCCTGTGTATCTTTCTATTGCTCTTTTCCTTCTCATGGTGGTGATTGAAACTGAACAAAGCAAATTACCTACCACTAGAAATCTCTAGCATCAACATATCTATATATATTAGATTAGTAAATAAGAGAGAGAGAGAGAGAGAGAGAGAGAGAGATGATAGAATAAGATTAAGACTGTTTGGTTGCCAGAAAATGAAATAAAAGAAAAGCAAATAACCAAAAGCATAGTCTGATGTACCGTACCGTAGCGGTATGCTGTCTCATATTGTACCAACACTCAATATGCTATCTCGTACTATATCCAACCACATTCTGACACTATAATAAGATGGCACTAGTGTGGGGTCCGATATCGAGATGGCAAATCATAACCGAACAAAATAAAAGAGGAGTTTTCTCACGTTTGACTGAACAAAAACATTTCAGACAATTGTTAAGAGAGTCATGAGTAAGATAGTTAATTCATCTTTAGCCACTTATCTGTTTGTTATTTTGTAACAAAATAGCTCCCTTTTGGAGAAGAAAAAATTACAAGGCTGGTTAGAGAAAACTTTTGCCTATTATTTCTCTTTATTTTTTATCCCTATATTTTATTTTTTAGGACCAAATGTGAAAAAGGTATTCTTATCTAACCAATTTGCATTTCATTTTACTTTCTTGGCAACCAAACAAAGCCTAAAAAAATATCACACCAATTATATAAACATACTAAGACAACTTAGTTTATTTCACCAATTATAAGTAGAATTTGCATTGCTGTTTCATACCACGATAGTGACGGCTTCCTTTACAACGCCAGCTATTGTTACAGTTACCGCACTAGTTGCTGAAATGAGAATATATTCAGTTAAAACCTGCAATTAGAAGAACATGGCAATTGCTTTGTTTAAGTGCATGACAATTCCACAAGGATAAATAAGCAGCTAAATTTGTTGAAAACCTCAACAAAATAATGCTGGATATCATCAAGCTTTTAGGATAATGGATATATCAATGGAGCAAATATGCAACTCTCACCATAAAAAGGCCAAAGATCCTCCAATAAGCATTAATATGCAACTCCGAACTATGTGCCATGGACTATCAAAATAGGCATTCGTCTGAAAATCATGCCAAGGATCCATTACAAGGGAGAGGATTAAAGTTGCTACTGCCATCATAGGAGTAACATAACTCATCAGGGTAATTGGATTCTTTAGACCTGCATGACACCAAAATAAATTAATATGATCTTAAGAATCTTATACATTAAAAAGGAAAGCTCTGTCAAAGTTTTAATTTTAATGCACAAACTCCTTTATGGCACTGGCCCTTATTTGAGTGCAACAAAAGAATGATTTGATTTTACAAACACCCCAATCTGATAGGCAAATGTTACAGGAATTTTACGGAAGTACTTCAAGACAGTCAAGCAGACATCTATGTGCCTGCACAACTTATAGCACTCCAATAATTTTATTGTAGTTGTATGAGGAAATTAAGAGGAGGAAGGATAAGTTGCTTACCATAAGCCTCTTTCTTCATACCAAGTTCAAAGGTCATATACAAAGAAAAAAGGCATTGATGTTAGAAATGAGGAGAAAAGCAAACAAAGATTACACAACTAAAGCAACATGCAAATTTATTTTGATTGCAAGCTGAAAACAGGAATTAATAGCCAGGGAATTAACAGCCATACCTGCAAAAGAAGTTGAGTCATGCACCAGCGAAAACCCGACATAACAGCAGCCAGCATAACAAAACAAATCCCCAAAATTCAAATTCCGTTTCCTTAGCAACTGACAGAATTTGTGTTAGTCTACAATATTGTACAAGAGCAGCTGCTATTAGAGATTTTAAGATTGACATCACATCATTTACCTGCAGTTGTGTAGTGAAATAGAATCAGCAACTGACAATTTCAGATAGCAAAGTTACTAGAATTGAAGCAAGGAAAAAGAGACAAAGCATGACATAAATTCAAGTTACAGATGTTCTGCACTGCATAAAATGAGCAAAGCTACAGTTATCAAAGAATTTTATTAAAGACAATAGCTAGATAACTCAGATGCTGAACATCTTGTAGATGGATTAGTATTGATAAGAATATGCTTGAATTACAAGAAACAATCATTCAAAATTTCACATATTTTGATGTTTCCGAACCTTTTTTTTTTGAACTCTATGATGATCTTGGAAATCAGATTAGCATTCCATCTCTAGTTTCAGAACGTTACTTATCATCCACATGGTCAAAACTTGTCAGACAGCTCAGAATAGTATAACAATTAAGCTTCTGCTATAGACATTATATTCAACATTGTTTGATTTTTTTTTTTAGTGTTTGGTTAGATTATGTTTCATTTCAGGGCTCTATAGCGTATAATTTGTCTTAAAACAAAAGAAAATCTTGATATCACTTCTCACACCTTCATCTATATTATTATCAAAGAAATAAGTCCTGAAAGGTTTCAGATAGTTGCATGAGATCAAATAGCATTACAAGTATGGTATGTTTCTATTTCTACTGACTAATCTTCTACATTAGCTAACAAGCATCTTTTCAACAAAATTGCCTTTGATGGGTATTCCACACCAATTTTTAGAAGGTCGGTATCAAGCTGAGACCAGTCATAAAGGGTTCAAACTCTAGATGTCATACATCATAACAAGTCCTTCGATTTAAATTTTCATGCATTAATACATATATAAAGCCAAACCCTGTTTGTATGGGCAAACACTTGTAAGATGGGGTAGAAGGGAAAAAAGCTCTTTGCAAATCTCTATGCAACAATTTCCTGAATGTTATTTATAATCTCAACTTTTCTAAGAAGTCTTAGTCCAGGATGATGTACTGATGTAGATTCTCAGACAAAAGGTTCTTTATTTGCCAAGTTCATCAGCTTTCCTGACAACAAAATGAGTTCAAAGAAAAAAAATCCAAAATTACCCAATTTTCATGCCTACAGATCGAGGATTTGGATGATTTATTTCTTTCAACAATATATGTTTAGGTATGTGGTGGTAAATATAATATAGAGGCAAAATTCCTGACATTAAAACAATCTGAAAATTCCTTATGGAAATATAAGTAAAGAAGAGGTGAAAGGCCAAGTTGAGACCTTTGAAAGAAAGGAGAGAAAATTGAGCATTGACACATAGCAACATTAATGTGGCAAGCTTCTTGTATTGTTGTTTTATCTTAAAGCACATGGGATGCAACTGGAATTAGAGTCCTTTTTCCCCTCATCTTTGGATATTGGTAATAATTTTCAATGTTTGAAAGGTAGCCTTAAGAATGACTTGGATTCTGACTTGAGATTTGAGAAGTTTTCTATCCATCTTTGTGGGAAAAAAGATAAGAATTGTTTGATATCACTTCATAGGTCAAATCAATTTCTTGGTAAGCTTTTTAAATGGGACAGAGAGAATTCTTCCGCTATATGGACCAACTCTTGCTGATGTGGGATTTAGAAAAGCCCTTGTTGACCAGAAATTGACACATGACATAACAGGATTGAGCTCCATGAGGAGACGTGATGGGATGCTAGATGTTAAGTAGCTGTTAGGTTCAGGTGGGGCTTTGATATTTAATGCAGAATTTGGCTATATGGTAGGCCCACCAACAAGATCTCATCATGGAGACTGTGTTTTTTATGTTTGCCTAGTTGCCTAAAAATACAATAGCAATATAACATTATTTATTAAATCAGGATGGAAGCACTAGGATGTTGGTGAGCATGAAGGAGGTCTTGAAACAATGGTTTCGACTTTCAAGTGTCGGCCATGTTAGTCTGGTGCCTGTCAGGCACATACACACCAGGCTTGTATTGGAACATGGCATGGCTCAGCATAACACTTATTTACCCTTTCTTATAATATTTTAATTAAAAGGATTCCCTTTTCTGTTTCAAGACACCAGCGGACATGGATCAGACCAGCATGGCAGGCATTGCACTGCACAGAGCCACAGACCATAGTGACTGGCGAGTGGCACAGCAACCAGCACCCAAATTCAAAACGTTGTTTGAAACAATTACTGCATCTTTCGTAGGCATTCTTGCCAACAAATATGGAACATCTAACAATGGTCACATGTTTGTAACTTCATAAATTCCAGTCATGGATAGTTGCCAACACCCAACTTCAGACAGTTTGCATGGATTCTTCAGTCATTCTACCATATTAAGTTATTAACCTTTTGATCAATATCAATTTTTTAAGAAAGCTTCTTAAACATGCTCTCTTGTCATGCTTTAAAGCGACAAACAAGACTGCCTGGAAGCTTATAGGCAGGTGGGTGTATATAAACCAGCTGCGCCCCTAGTTAGACACCTTATTTGCATTATATTTCTTTGTCCATATAAACTTCATGACATAAATAATGAGATCTCAATTGCAAAACCAATGGAGAATGTCAGCAAGATGACCAATGACGAAGTGATCATATATGTAAATAAGATTCAACATATGGCTTTCATTGTTTGCATCGTACGAAATATAGGAAAGGAAAAAAAAAAACATGAATTCATCAGCATCTGAATCCTCAGTATTGACAACATTTATGATTGTAAATACCTTCAAATATGTCAATTCTTCTCATCCCTCTATGTTAGAAATAAGATCTATACAAAGTTATTCTTGATAGACACATCACAAACTGCAGCACTTGGTTGCAATTAATAAATATACCTGTTAATAGAACTCCAAAGGAATGATGAATATAATGCCTAGAAGCTTGATACTGGGATTTTCCAACCTTTGAAAAGAAATTATTAAGAGTGACATCAAACATGAGTACTTAAAACAGAACAAGGAAGAATAAAAGAAAGAAATATGAATGATACCATGAACCTTGCATCTAAAGACATGTTATCAGGTTAGGTATCAGCTAAGTGTTTATCATTTTATGTATGAGTAGAAAAACAATTATGTTGATTCACCATAATATAATAAATACACAGAAACATTAAAATATATTGAACAAAGGGCATTAACTGCAGGGGTGAAGAACAATGTATATGGTCAAAGTTATGAAGACAAAAAGAGCCCAATGGTTACATATCTCAAGAACAATAGTACAGAATATAGTGGAAGAAGAAGGACAGAACTAAGGATGCTATACATGGTGATTTTTTTACTTGCTTTCTGTCTTGGCCAATGCTTAATCAATAAATGACTCAATTTATAGGGATAGCAGATCGATCAAAGTTGTTGCCAGTCACCCGTTTGAGATCAAGGACCTTTTTACTAACTACAGCCTGTGAATATTGTTACTGTCATTGCTGAAGCCAGCAAGCCATCTAGGATGTAAAAAGAGTGAAAATTTGCTGAGCTTTCAAATAGGGGAGTGGCACTTAGCTTCCACAAAATTCCCTTCTATGCAGTTTGAAATAAGCCTCCATATAGTCATACCAAAACTCCACTTTACAAGGAATAATTCGCAAACAAAGAGTGGATGAAAACAAAACTATATAGAACCAGTGTCCACTAAAGCAGTCTCTTGCTTGCAGTCGCATGCCTAAAAAGCAAGGAGTGCATGAATGTACTCCTCAAGAAACTTGTTCTTGCAGGCATAAAAAATCCAGAAAATACTCCCACACAGCCACACTTGTAAGAAAATTGAGGAACTTAGAAGAATCAAATCAATAATATAACAAAATTTACATCACCTGAATAACAGAGAGAAGGGAAACAATGATCAAGATCTGTAAATTGACTACCATTTATTTTGTATGCTCACCCCTCTGGCACTTATGGCCAACTCTGTTCATGAGGTGTACACAGGCCAGTTGGTTTTATCACCCATACATGCCATGAACAAGACCCACATTAACTTTGCGTGGGTTTCTGGGTTCCATGTGACACACAAGCAGGTCTACAATTGGGATGTAGAGGGTGCAGTGTACACCACATATAAATAAGAGAAACCTACATGTTCTTGTAGGTTTAGCACTCTCGTACTTGTCATTGGATGCCCATGGCTAAGAGAACACATTGGAACTTCAGTGTATTGTTATCTCCCAATAATCCAGTACCGAAGCATACAGAATTGGCAGTGAATGATAATAATCATGATGACTGGGATAACATGATGCTCAAACTGTACTATCATTCACTTTACCTGCTTATCATTTAGCTTATGCAACATACTCCACAATGGCGAATATAAGCAGAACAGCACCATGATATAATTCATATACATTTCACCCTTCCTATAGTTATCCTGCTTCCACCAAAACCAATAAAATTTTATTCTTATTCTTTAATACAATTTAAAGCCAAACTGAAGTCCTGAACATTACACAACAAACAATAGGTGCATGGGTAGCATAATTTTTACCTTTTCATAGAGTTGTCTCTTGACTATAATCACTCTAAACACATGTGGACCTCCAAAATGTATGCATGTCTTTTTGTACCTAAATTTGCTCGATACATTTGGAAATTAACTCAAGCAATGCAAACAAACATATTTATTCTTTTTCCTATATGAGTATAGAAAGTCCTTTTGTGCTTCATTTGATATCAGGCTCGCAATTTGCTTTGCAAAAATGGATATCAAATTTCTTCTACAAAACCTTGTTTCTTTCCTCCTCATCTAGAATGTTTCTTATAGGAATCTGGAAAGGTTGCTCCCCACTTATACGAGCTAAAATTTTCCAAACAACAAGGTTGTTCTTTACTACCCACCAACTGGCCCTCTAGGTCTCATCGCATGGACATCTTATACCCAGCATTGGGTTAAATTTTGGGACCATGTGTAAAACAATTCAGGAAAGTTGCAACCAAGACAAATCAACTTTAAAAGTTCAAGCTCTGATCCATAACCTCTTCCCATGCAGATGGAAGGCTCACTAGTTAAGACATCTTAACAAGCAAAGCTTAATGAAGCATTTGCTGGGTGTATCATCCTTTTCACCATATATCCTTGATAATCAAATATTTTCAAGAGATTCATCACTTAAAGAGTTTTTTTTTTTTTAGGTCCAAATTTTCCTCATTTTCCTCCTATTTAAGTATAACCGAACACCATTAATGGAAAGGGACTTCAACTTTCAGCCTATCCACCCATAGTGAAATATCAAGCTCCATTGTAGCTTAAATGAATGAAGGTTAATATGGGACTAGAGCATATCAAAATCTCTCATAGAATGGGATCCTCTCCTATTCGGTGATACCCTTGCCTTTGTTTATCATCATTGCACATATGCCAAACAAAAGTTTTTCTAAAGTCCAAACATCTTTCTCTACTTTTATCACAAAAAGTTTCTCAATGTCCTTTCCCTTACTAGGACTTATGCACCCTCCAACAATCAAACTCCTTTGCCTAAGCCTTTGCCAATATGAGGTCAAAGACAACTTGGGTCTGCACCAAAAAATCGACTACAAATCTCTGCACTTTTCTTGATCACTTCTACAGTTTCCCCTCAATCATCTTAGCCATTCCAAGTTGACAACTACAACACTTCCACTAGGTTCTAACATGCGGCATGCCTTTAATCTAGATTCTAGAATGCATTTCAGTCATGCAAATTTCCTATTATAGCAACATTAATCCTATTCGCAATCAAGTGCAATAAAATCAAACTTAGAATGAGTTGTTTGTTTGGATAAAGATATTTACATTCTTAGATACCAACTTAACCAGTGAAAATTTTACTTAACTTGCAGTGGATAGAAGAAGCTACATTCCACGTAGTGAGAGAACAGCTGTTACCATTTCAGCTTAAGGCCCAGCAATTAAAATCTACAGGATTATTCAAATTCATCTTGGCTGATAAATAAAATAGCCTAAACTCCATTGCCAAATTAGATCAAACTCTGAACAACGGAAGGGGATAAATGGCACTGTTGAACTACAAAATTAAATATAGGTGCCCTCTGATCAAGCTTTAAGTGTTCAAGAAGACAAGAAATCAGTGCCAAAGTCTTAAGATGATTTAATGAAGTCATGTACTTACGATAATAGAAATAAAGGAATTTTATTGCAATTACTCTATCTAGAAATGTAGGTCAATTATAACTAAGATGAACCAAGTACACCAAAACTCACCTAAATGCAAAAGCAAATAGAAGAAGGAAAATTGGAGAGCCAGATTTGCACTGCATAAGATGGTCAAAGGCACAACATCAATAAGAAGTTGAAAATAATAAACCTTGTTAGTAACACAGCTGAGGTTTTTTTTTAAAAAAAAAAAGAAAGGTAACTTCTTTATGAATGAGCAAGAAACAGACCATCGTAGCAAATGTAACAGATATGAAAACCAGAGAAGCATTGCTCAGGTTTATATCCAGTGCAGTTCCAATAGCTGTTGGCACAACTGCAAAAAGTGAAGTCCAACTGTAACATGAGAATTAGAAAGTTCTGAACATGTGCCTGCTTAGATCTACAAGGCCAAAATGGAAAAGATTGTTAGAAAATTATTTGTCAGTGCAAAATCCTTGGGCCATCAAACTTAAGCTGACCGATGAGAAATTGACATAAAGGAATTTATGTCTACAACACATGCCACAATTAATAGATATGGCAAGTGACAACCTGTTAAAGTTTTTTTTCTTTTTTCTTTCTTTCTTCTTTTTTTTTTTGCAGTCACTGCCCAAACTTCTCTAGTGTTTAACAACATACATAGAGAATTCCCACATGATAAGTAAGCAGAATAGCTTATCACTTAGACATGTGAAGCATATTGGAGACTGGAGCAACATCCCAAGAAAAAACAAAGAAAGGAANAAGAAAATAAAAGAAACAATAGTAC
>KE504693.1:1250325-1264519 GCA_000441515.1 Elaeis oleifera | reverse complement strand
AAATTAATTAATAATTTCGCTATAAAATAGTAATTTTGAAAAATTTTAAAATTACCATTTTGCTCCTGCACTAAATTTTCGCTTCATGGCAAGCCCGCTCTCTTCTATGATGGGAGGGCTACACTCGTGAGGTCAATTCTGAGCTCCATTCCGGACTACCTACTTGCAAATATTGTTGTGCCTTGCATTTGTCTCAGGAATCTGGAACAGTAGTTTCGAAACTTCTTGTGGAGCTCCACACAAGTTGTCTCTCCTGAGAAGTTGTTTGTCAGCCCGTGCGCGATGGGGGCCTGGGGATCTAGTCTTTATTGCTCAGGAGGGAGGTGATGATTGCCAGGCATGTTGTGAGATTTTTCACCAACCGACTGTCTGTGGAGCAGGGTGAAGGGAGATCGCTATGGGGCTTGGAGTCAGGGATCCCATAGTCGAGGAGACCGCAGTTGCTCTTTCATTTGGAGGGAGATTCGAACTCACGGCCTTATAGTGGAGGCCCAGCTTAGGTGGCTGATTGACGATAGGACCTCGATTGATGTGAGCCAGGATGCGTGGATCTCTAATCTACCTCTCTCCCGTTGGCCGACATTCGTCAGTACGGAGATGGACGATGACTGACACATTCATGACTTGATCACTAAAGACAGCAGAGGTTGGAGGATCTGGGACATCATCCGACTGTTTGGAGGTCAGCTTGCCGACAGGATCCTTGCTATCCCCATCCCTATCCACCAGAGTTAGGATTTGAGGGTGTAGGGCCAGTCTTATTGCTCCAGGGTCCCTATCAGGGAGCTTGTTACGATGTATAAACCAATGTCGGAGAGAAGGATCGAGACGGCCTGGATCTGGAGAGCTGCTGTCTACCCCAGGATCAGACTCTTCCTTTGGAAGGTTGCCTAGGGTCGTCTTTCGACTCGGTCCCTCCTCAGGGATAGGGGCATGGAGCTATCGATCATTTACCCGAGCTGCGAGATGGAGGATGAGACTATAGAGTATGCCCTTCTTCGCTATCCTAGGGTGTGTTTGAACTGGCGGATGGCGGGTGGCCCATATCGGGGCGTATCTTCTGGCTCTTGGCTCTCTTCCTTGGTGTGATCTGCCACGGCTCCATTGGGAGGCTGGCCTACATCGCCTACCAGATTTGGCTGTCGAGGAACAGCCTGATTTTTGATGCCGAGGTCGTTCCCGCACATCGAGTGCTGGAAAGAGCCTATTATCTGGTGGAGGAGTACTACCGCTTTGATGCTGTCGGACAGTCCCTTGATGACCTGAGTTTTTGGGGCTTCCTTACTGCTCCTGTAGTGGTCCGTAGGATGCTTTTCATCTCTTGGGAGCCCCCACCCTCAGGCTTCGTCAAAATCAATTTTGATGGTAGTATCAGGGGAGGTAGAGATGATACGGACTATGTGATCTGAGGCCCTGAGGATAGGCTACCGGCAGCTGGAGGGTCCCCTCTATTTGAGCTGTCAGTTTTGGTACGGAGCTTTAGGCCATCTGGATGGGTATCACTTACGCACGACTGAGAATGGGAGAGGATCGTTGTGGAGGATCACTTTGCTACTACTATTGTTTGAATCTGAAATATACTCATACGAAAATAGTGTGACATCTTGTACTTTAACCTCGTGGGCTGTACTCACATAAAAATGATGTGAATGCCTTTTTCGTATAAAAAAAAATAATGCGGCATGTTATCCACAGTTGGATTTAACGCGGTCCGATTGCACCTAGTGGATGCAATACGGAGGCTATAATTTCTCCGTCGAATCGCTAGAGATGACCGCCAATCGAGTGGATTCGCTCCTTACTCATCCTTCGCCTTTCCGCCGATTCGCCCGAATAATTACTTCGATTACCCCTAGTTCAAATATCCCTCCAGGTCGGTTCACTTCCATCCTCATGCCGCTCGCGCGTGCGAGATTTCCCCCTCCATAACCTCCCCAACTGGAGCATCGCCGTGGGAAGGCGGAACGGAGCCTTCTCGGCGCGAACATTCTCTCTCCTCCCTCGTGGCCGCCTCTCATCTCTGATCTCCGGCATCTAGGGCTGAGATCCGGAATTCTTGCCCGAATCCATGCCGGAAGGCGGAGCCCTAGATATCCTTCCCCAGATCCAAGCTCTCGTCTGCGATAAACTCCAAGTGGTAAATATATATCACACTTCGCATACTCCCTCATAATAATTTCATTGTTAAACATATCTATTCTTGTTATTCATTTTAGTCCAATCCCCTTCTTCTGTCCTCTCTTTTTGCGCTCCTCGTCTTTTGTTGATCCAGGGCTGGCATGGTACCGAGTCTAGGGTTTTTAATACTTGGTTAGAATGAAAAGCTAGGGCTCTTTTGATATGGCTCTTGTTCTCTGTTTTGTTTCAAAAATCCAAGAAGAGGGGCTGAACAGCATGTATTATGAACCTTTTTATTTTCCAAATTATTTGTTAAATCTTGAGAGTTCTTCGTAGCAAAGCTTTATTTCTTTCAGAAAAGAGCGGAAATAAGAGCAAGCGATAGCAGAAATTTTGTGCATTATCTTGGACATCAATCTTCTCGCGCTATTTCTCTAATTTGTATAGAATCAAAAGACACAAATAACGATGCCAAATAGGTCCTTAAGATTCACTGACAATGATGAAGTCAGTTTTTTCCCCTTTTTTGACAGGTTAGTGTGAAAGTTTCTTTTATCGGCATTCATTATCCAAGGTTCTTGGATCACTTTTTTCTTCTTTTCAAATAGGAAGGGCCGGCCATGTGAAATCAGCAACGCAATGAGATGAAAAGTAGGAGCACTATGATTCATATATATGGTGTATGTGCAATGAATTGAATCAGAGTTGTATTGCTTACAGCAAGAAAAGATTAGCAAAGGAAGAGCAAGCACTTTACAAACTAAGGAGGGACTTGAAATAATGTGAAGAACAGGTAGCGAAGCATCTCAAGTGATGTTTTATGTAAAATTACAAAACAAAACCCAGACAAGATACTCATAGCTAGAAAGCTATCTTATCAAATGGGAAATCTCCTGGCTTTTCGTATCATATATTGAGCGGAGGCAAGATCATGAACGGTGCCAAAGAAACATATAACTTTGAAGCTTTTTAGCTAGGGGAACGGTTGCATGTCATGTGAATGGCCATAAACAAGCACATGCTCGTAAAAAAACTGTAAGCTGGAAGTTGAACACAATGACAGTGGATATGTTTGTGCCTGGAGAAAAAATCCATGAATCATATAAATTATGTTTGGCACAAGGTTTAAATACCAATGTGGAATTCCATTCTTTTTTTGCATCAGAATGGTACAGTATCTATATGGTAGCAGTATCAATGGTACATGCTGAAACTGATAGTTTTCAAAAAACTGAAAAACTATTGGTATCAATCCGAATGGTTGGTATGGTATTGCTGATACATACCAATACAGACTGTACATATTAGTAAGGCTGTTTTAGCATCCCGATGTTTGTATCGGTGCCAGCTTCATGCCAGAATGGTATGGTATTGGTCCTACTGTCCCATTCCAGTGGTTTTTGAAACCGTGGTTTGCTAAGGAGATAGATATCAATGATCATGTATGATGATTTCCTCCATGAATTTTACAGGCATGATGATATGTTCTTTGATTAAATGAGTGGTTTTCTAAAAAAATTGGTCAACAGGACTAGATATGGCCTGTGGTTACTATAAATGTTTCCAGGGGGGAATACTGATAGATTTTGTCTCAAAATGAAGATCACTTTAATATTTTACCATGGTTGAGGCAAATATTCTTTTGGGAAGGCTATGGTTACATTCTATTAAAAGGAGCACCAAGACAACTCAGGTCATGGAAAAGGAGTGTGTCATATTTGGTATGAAACCTTTAGAGAATGAATTATTTCTTCTGCTGTTTGATATTGACTCTCATATCATTATAGTTGCCTGCAGAACTGACTTAACAAAGAGAAGCCATTTTGGGAGCTTACCTGCATAAGAGGTCACAATGTTTTTTACCAAAACAAGATGGAAAAAACCTTGAGGATGATTCAATTACAACATATAATGTAGGAGTGGGGCATGATTGATCCAAAAGAAGCAAACAACAGCTTTGGTGCAACTCAAGGAGTAATATGTGAAAGAAGAAATATTGTTTTCAAAATAATTAATGTGCAATTAAATGGGTGGCCTAGGATGTTGTGTAGGGGCACATGTTTTCATCAGTATTTGGTTTTTGCAGATATTATTTGAGTTAGGGTTGGAGTACATAGGTTTAAACTTAACTCAAAGTATACTTTAGGGTTAAGATAAGTTTGGTGCTATGATTGATTTAAATTGAAATAACAGGTAGCTGGAGTTGGGTGTCTTCCTTTTATTTTTAATTCTTCTTTAAAAAATTATAAAGATTTACAAAAGAGAATGGACTTCATTCTAAGTTGCAGAGTTGCTTATGTAAATTAAGATTTTTGGAATAGCTTCTTGTGCTATCATATCTATAGAGTGAGCTCTACATCTTTGTATGATTTCCACATTATTCTCCGCTTCCTTTCTCCAACCAATCTCTTTCTACTTCTTGCTTTCAACAGTCTCTGTTCCTGCTTCTACACATTCTGATCATGTTCTTTCACCTGTTTCTTTACATTCAGTGGTCTGTATCAGGGACCTAGGTGCCTACATAAAGCCATATTATGGATCAGGGAAAGTGCTTTTTTCTTTTTCTTTTTTTGCAACTTTTTGATTTTGATTGTTGTCAGATGAAATTTCATGACACCACAAAGCCTCACTATGAACCTTCACTGGCATTTTCTCGTCTCTTTTTCTCTTTTTATTGTGACTTGTACTATTCTTTCAACAAAACAGGTGGGTCTCCCCTGTCCCTCCAAAAAAAAAAAGAAGAGAGTAGCACTATTTTTTTTTTGGTATTGTGTGTGTGTGAAAATCAAGGATACAGCCAACATTTGCATTCTTCTAAGTCGAATAAATCATGGTTCATGTGCATTTTGAGTCTGTAAATTATTGCAATCTTGTTTAATTATTCATTGACTTATAGTTCATTGATGTTGTTTGTGCCCCCCCCCTCCCTTCCTCTTTTGTCCCTTCTTTTCTGTGTTTATTTACTCTGCTTAACTAGCTTCTTCCACTTTTGATCAGTAGAATTGGTCATTTGGATGTTTCGATAGCTGATGATGATACTGTAATTTGATCCAATATGACTTCTCAGGTTTCGTACAAGTGGCTCAGTCGCAACTTCTCAGTGTCTTCAAATCATGCCAAAAGGTGCAATTTTGGATGTTTCAATCTTAACATGACATGCAAATGTCCCTAACATTCTCATATTTGTGTTTAGGTTGCTTCAGGAGTTTGTTGACAAGTATGGACATGAGTTGGAAGTCATATACCAACTGTCTGGATGGTTAAAAAGCAATCCTCAGACATATCATGTACAACTTGCTTCAGGCCTTAAACTTGCAGGTATTATGGTTGCGTGAGAAGGATTTCATTTTTTTTTTTACTTAGTATTTTCTGTTGTTCAGATTAGGCCAAGATTGTTAATGTCCTTTTGCATAACAGATCGAAGAAAAGGCGCACCCATGGAATTTTTCATTCTTTGAGAGTTTAAATGTTTGCAATTCTGCATATAGTATTCTTTTAAGCTTCCAGAGCATGGTGTTGTCCTCATACATGTTTGCTGTCTGCTGGTACCCCATTTAGCCCACTGCTTTGTGATGTTTTTCATGGTGATCATGAAGATAATACTTAACCTCAAAGTCCTCTTGCTTTGAGGGTTCTTGAACTTAGTGACTATAAACTTTCTGTGGTCATGCTTGAACTTTTGTCTGTTTTACTCGTGCTACTTTCTTTATGAAAGATTGGTGTTGGCATTGATAACTGATCAATATGTGTTGCTTAACAGCCCCCAATAATATGCACATATCTGGTTTGAGATGCACATCCACACCAAAAACACTTGGACTACACATGCAAACATGAAAAAACGAGGATATTGAACACACTCCTTTTCAAGTTAGGTCTGCATGTCATATTTTTGCAGGGTTGCTGCTTTAATCACTGTTTTTTTATGATGAATTAAGCAGATGCATTTAACAGATGGTTTAAACTTCTAACAAGGATCTTCCCACCCAACACACACATACAAAAGCCAAAACCTCCCGTTTAGACTATCAATGGAACAAACATCAATGAATGGTTTTAATTATTAAGGTTGCCTTGTCCAAGCAATTTTTTCCACCAGTATAATGTCTGAATTCTCCTTTTAATAGTAGCAAAACTAATTTCGTGTGAAGAATGTTGCCAATAAGGGGCATTTAATTTTTTTCTTATACATTGCATCATTAGAAATTTACATTTTGCATGAAATTTCATGCTGTGAGGTAGCAGTTTTTGGTTTTGTGCTGTTATGCACTTTGCTTTATAGTTTTATCTTACAATTGAATCATTTTGAGGGGTTTTATTTATTTTGGTGCAGAAGTGAAAGACGAATTTAAAGATAAATGTTCCGTTCAGGTTTATAGCGTCCAAGCTTGCATCCCTGAGGATCTTGCACTGCTTTGGAATGCTGAATTTGTACAGGCAGAGGAGTTCTTTAGTCAGCCATTGACTGAAGAAAATTGCTTGAGGGATAACAGGCAGGACAATATTTCCTTCTCTTGCTGAAAAGTTTCTTATATGGACATTGTTAGACTTGCTTTTATCACCATATTTTTGTGGTATATGTATTTTGCAATTTAGAAAAGTTAATACAAACTTTGTATTTTAGCATACATGTCTGATAAATACTTATCTGATTTTTATAGCTCTTTCTCCAGGTTTTGTAGTATTTCAACTTCCTTCGTCAAGCGTACTCTTGATGGGGAACTTGGTGCTGCTCCAGCTCAGCCCATTAATGGTATGGGAGTACCTGTGAAATCAAAATTTAATAGTATTGTAAAAGAACAACCTGTTCAACCTCCTCAAAAAGGACAAGCAGGAAAGTTGAGGTCAAAGAATGGAATGCAGTCTACCGCAGTCACTAGTGAGAAAAGTGATAAGATTACTCCAGAAGTTATTGATAAGGGCAGTAAGCCTTCAGTTGTCAAAGAATCTGGCATTGCTGTGCGCACCAACAAAACAAAAGGTCAAAGTGAGAAAGCCTTATCTGGAAGTACTGGATCACTAGCTAATTTGTGGGGCCGTGCTTCAGAAAAATCAAAGCCCACTGGTTCTGCTATGGAAACAACTATCGATGTTCCAGACACTGCTGGTACATGCGCCATATATTCATGTTCTTTCTTGCAATGTATCTGTTTAACACCCTTCTCCTTTATGCATCATAGCGGCTCATATCGCACTTCGCATGTATATAAAAGAATTGCCTAACATGCATATGCTGATCAAATTTCACTCAGGTTTTCTTAAATGCTATTCAGTTACTGCAGATGCTCAAATTTGTGCACATGAAGCAGCAGATGCTGCCAGCAGTGATGATGATGTGCATAATATAAACTGCAAGAGGGAGTCAAATGGTGCAAACAGCAGAAAGAGAAGGGTTGTTATAGATTTTCAGATGATGATGAGGAAAATGTGGTAAGTCTTGCATCTCCAGATCTTCCTATTGGTCAGAAAAGGATTTGGATATTGGAGAGCAGAAAAGAGACATCTTGAGGGATGGTCAAGAAAATGTCAAAGGGATAAATTCTGGATTATCATCAGAGGTGGACATAAGAAGTGAAAGCAAGAACATGATTGCTGGAATCTCCTTGCAACAGAAGACTCATGACCATGCCCCAGAAAGGATCACAGATAAAAATCAGTCAACCAGTACTGCTACCACTTCACCCAAAGGAAAAAGTACTAAAGACACGAATTGATGAGAGAGGGAGGGAAGGTATTCTACTATACTTTGCTCCTTAATGTATCTTGTTCACAAGAAAATGTATTCCAGTTAAGGGATAAATCAATCAATTCTTGCTTGACATGATTGCAATTATGGAAATTGTTAAAAAAAATTTTCAACTCTGATGATTGAAACATAATAAGAATCAACTAGAAATTTGTTAGAAAGGGCCCTGAACTCTGAGGATAACTTCTATGTGGGCCTGAATGTGAAGAACTCTTGGATAACGTAATTGATTAGGCATTGTAAAGTGACATCCATATGATACTCTGATTTTGGAAAGTCTAAAAATTTATTGAAGGCATAGTGATTAAACATAAGCTGAAGAGGAACAGTGATCTTGCTTTGACAGCCAAATATCAAATCTTTTATGCTAAACCAGACAGTCTTACGTTCTGCATTTGCTGATGTCTTCATCACGTAACATGGTGGATATTTGTTATTCTTTTGTTGATGCCTTCACTACATTTGTGTGCTGTGTTATTTTTGTAATACACACACATGCTCAAACTACCTGCATACCCATGCATGTATATTCAGAAACACGCATCTACATATAGCGCATATACATACATAGGCACCCATGGAGAAAACACGCATGCGTGCATGTAGAAATGGACTAGAATCCAATCAATCAGATTTAAAGTTAGTTTCGATCGGTCGTGACTGCATGATAGGGGAACAAGATGTGGTCTTCTACCTTTAAAATGCTTAGAGACAAAAAATGATGTGATTTGGAAGCCCCTAGCGTATGCATTGAGTGGTGAGGCACTGTATCTTGTTTTTAGATTCTGTTTTTACTACTTGATGCATGGGCTAAAGGTCTCCATATCACATGATTTTGGTCTGTTAGCAATCTAAAAGTTGTAGATCATATCCAAGGCTCATATCATCAATGTTGGACCCCCATTATCCGGTTAGGATATAGTGCAATACAAATGCATGCACACACTTCCATACATATATGCATATTATGTATATATTTTGCCTTTATTCACTATGGTGCATGCCTGACTTGGTGCCTTGCACCTAAGCTCGGAGGGATCTTGGCACTCTAGTGTGCCCTTGAGCCTTTAATAAGCATTGCTCTGTTAGTTTTATATTTCTGATTTATTTTTTGGTATTAATCATTAGCAATTTTTAATGAGCTTTGACATGCCTGAAAACATCATATTTTCTTATATGTTTACAACATTTGATTGTTTTCAGTGACTGAGGTTGTTTGGAAGGGGAAACTGCTGCCAGAAATAATGCTGAGAAGAATATAACAACAAGTGATGCTGGGAACAGGTATTTGAGTAAAGAGCAGAATGAGTAACATGAAAATTCTACACTCACTGTCCTTTTTTTTTAAAAATGTAAATGTGCATTATTTTCATCTTGACTGCCAATTTGATATCTTGACTTAAACAAGGACACAACCTAAACACTTGGATCTGTCATATGTTCCACAAAAAGTTTGTTATGCAAATCTTTTTGTCTATTCAATTTCCAATTCTGGTTTTCATTTTACTGTCTCCTACTCCGGGCAATTCACTGACTATTACTTTATCTGAACTTGACATGAGGTCTTTTCTATTGATTTATTTTTGTTATGTTTCATTGTAACTGTAGCCTTCTTAGTCGATCTGATTGGTCAAACAAAAACTTTGAATCTTCAACATCTTTCAGATTTAGCCTATCTTGCAGTAGGGTCAATGACAAGCATAAATGGTTTTACGGAACAAGGAGGATACCTGTTCTTCCATAAAAAACATTCATGTTTAATGACCTGCCAGTTTTTTGAAAACATGGTTCATCAAAATAACAAACAAATAAACAAGCACTCTTAAAACTTATAGGTTTTGTATATTTACCTTAATGGTAAAACCCAAGAACCAAACAGCCTCCAAGGAGGTTACTTGCCATCTGTAGTTTCAATGTACGACTCCTCAAATCGATCATCTCTGCTTCATAGTCTATTTGTTGTTTTGGTACCTTTGTACAGGAATGTTTATGCTGGTGCACATCTTTTTTAATAAATATTTGATTGATAAAATTCAATTTCTGGCTCCAAGTTTCAACTATATGCTTGAATTAATAAGTTTCTAAAGAATTTAATGGTTCATTTCGTAGAATCAATTTGGGCATTCTTTCTTGCTAGTGACCAAATGGCCGCTTTATTGGGGTTTGATATGGTTGTGCCAATCTGAAGCAGGTATTCAGTAAGCAAACACAAGCTATATAACTGAGATCATGACAGGCATATGGTTATGTTTGTCTAGCATAGGTCCGAGATTCCTTAAAATATAATATTGCAGATGATTTTATATAGCCATATGCATTTAGGAATACAATGAACAACACTGTACCCTAACTTTCTATCAAGTCATTATTCATACAACACTGTAACAGGCTGAAAATATGGATCTACATTTATTTGTCTTCATTTGCAGGATTATATATATTACCTGCATTTGATTCGCAGTTCACCTTTTAGGCATTATCATTGCAGCCAGCGAAAAAGATTTTAACTACAGTATCGTTTGAGGAAAACATACTGAATGTTGAATGTGCAATTGTCCTAATGAATATTTCTATGATTCTTACTTTGGGGATGTGTATGTGCTATTATCGTGTTTCTTGTTTTTTACTGGAGTATTCATCTTGATTGACAAGGTTCTTCATCTTTTATCATTGTATATGAACTGTATGTGTATGTAGGTCAGCTACTTCCTATTTTTGAGCCAGGTACCATGCATTCCTTTTTCTGTTGAATGTCCATTACATGGAATCAGTGAAACTACACTGAGCTAGGTGCAAATCTGGTTCCAGTTTCCTTTGTAGGAGTTCTTCCAACTCAGACTGGATGAGAGAACAAAGTCTAGGGCTGACTGGATTTTGGCTGAAATTTTGCTCTTCAATCTAGTGCTCTTCCATTTTTATATGATTATTTATTAGGATAAATTAATTATTGATGGTGCACTTATGAGTGATGTTCTTGCTGGTGACTTTCAGTTTTTCGGGTTTTGACTTCAGGCCTCCTGTGGCTGATAAAGCTCAGGTAGGGGGGAGCAGTGGCCCGGCTAATCCAGTGAGCAAGGGCGGTAACAAGAAATCAGCAAAAGGTGGTGGGAAGGATACCAAGCAAGGGAACCTTCTAGCTTTTTTCAAGAAGATTTGAATGCATTTTTATGAGGAGAGCTCCTTTAAGCAAGATGTAAGTCCGTTGCTAATCTAGATTACTTTGCTTCAATGCCGTAGTATGTGGTACCGGAAAATTGGCAGGATAAAATAACAAGTGCTTGGAGAAGTATACCAAACCGCAGTTATGATTGTCATATCTCAAAGTTATCAAGGTTTCTTGACCCCTGTTTGTGAAAAATGTTTCTTTTGCGCTATGAAAACCTTCAGGACTATCACTTTGCTTATCTACTCAGTCTGGTATGAGTGTTCAAACTTGAATAGTTCAAGATATGTTTCATTTCATTTCTGAACAGGTATGATACAAAAGAGGATTTACAGGCGAATATAAGGTTATACATCCAGGCCTAACATGGTTAATCACAAATATCTATGATTAATTATGTATTATGAGTAATTATCATCAGGCCAACCATAGCCAATTTTGATTAGTGTATAGTGACTTCAAAACTTAAATTGGGTTTTGAAGTGAGGCAAATATGCAGTGTAGTTAAATCAATCATGCGACTTGTAACTTGATAGATTATAATTGCTTTAATTTTTTTTTTTTGGGTTATGCAGCCTGTTTTGACTACAAAGAAGACAGCTTGCTTCTCGGATGCAAGAATTTGAATCCAAAGAACATCTACCTTTAGAACATCGGTTCTGGGGATATTTAGTCTTTAACGTACTAGGTTATTGTTTAGTATGCTATTTCTTGCTTGATCCTGTCCGAGCTGGAAAATCACATTATGGGGATAACGAGTACACTTTCTTTGCTTCGCTCTAGGAATCTATAGCATGAGTTCAAAAACTTGGACTGCGGCGTTCATGTAAGATTTACCTTCGGGATAATGGAATGCTCCTTCTTCTTTGTTCCTTGGTCTCCTGGACAACGAGTCTCTGCTTGTGGGTGGTTAATTACATTATCGCTTCATATAATTCTCTCTTTTGTTAAGGGCGGAAAAAAATGGATAAGTAACTTATTATGAGTCCGGGGAAAGGCGTCGTGGAGACGTGTTTGATGCTGTTGTCTTTTTCCCGCCTCCTTGCTTGTAACTAGGTTATAAAGTAGCAATCAGAAGTGCTGCCTGGAGTAGTGAGCATTTTGAAATGGTTTGAAGATCATCAGGTGGAACAGTTTGCATGATCTTTGTTGACGAAAGTGTCAAATTTGATCTTGCCGGTCTCTCATCTTGTTAAGAAATTCCAGCATTTCATCAGAAATTTTCATTGGAAAAAGATAGGATGCTTCATTATTAGCTTAAATAATGGACATTCATGTGGGTGAGTGACGTAGCATCTATTAGACTTACGAAATCTTCAAAGTTATTTCTGTTTTCCTGTGCAATAATGGGTTTCAAATTATTCTTCCTTTTACCATCTAAATCCGTTCAGCCCCTTGCATGATCAGAAGCTTTACACTCTACAGCCACAAACCGGAACCTAATGCCCTTGTCGAACCGGCACGTCAGCAGCTCTCTAATAAAGATCAAATTCTGGTCGTGGAATGTCATTTAAGTCATACAATTTACTCAACAAATTTAGCTGGCTCAAGCGTGCACCATGTGTGCCCAATGGCCAATATTAGTTCAACTGAAAAATGGGAGGAAAAAATCCAGTATTAGTTTGTATGGATGAATATTGGGGCTGGGATAGCCTCCAGCGCGATCTAGAGGCTAGCAGCATTTTGTGCTGGGCTAATTTATAAATGGGCTGGAAGAACTTAGGCGATAACTTAAAGTAGTGGGTTGCAATGGGCTGCATCCAGGTTGACCGTCAACCTGTCCTTACTGGATGGACCCCTGCTTGGCCCGGCCTGATTTTAACCTGGGATATGCAGACCCCAGCTTGATTTGGCGAGCAATGGTCAAAGATCAGCAACAAAATTCACAATCCAATCAGCAGTGGAGTTTACCTCCTGATAGATATGTTTGACATCTAAGGAAGTGCATCTTGTAATAGACTCCAAATTCTTGGACTGGCAGCCCTCTCCCTCTCGGATACAGCTGTCCACCATTGACGAGTCGCTCTCCACTATCAGCTGATCAGCTCTAAGCACCAAGCGCATGAAGAAGATGCCCCTCTTAAGCGGCTCGAAGCTCCGCACCGAATGTTACTTATTGTATGTAAAGAAGGGCTTTTCTTTGCCTAAGGAGATTTGCTTATCTTAATGATTGAGGAATTAGCTGGTTTTTGATCTAATTGGAATCCAAAAATGTACCATGCAATAGTGGTATATGATTGGCGCACATAGATCTATATGTTATATAATTGCATGGTGGGGCTGATGTTGGATCAGGGTTGACGAAGCGTGGCTCGCCTTCTTACGTCATTTTCATTGCCAGCTTCGGCGCCTTCCTAGTGGAGACGGCAACCTGACGCCCTCGATGTTCAGATCGGGTGCTCTTGGATGGTGGGTCGCGGGACTCGCTGATCCGGCAGTACAGCACCGATGCTCTTGGCGGCCATGGTCCACATGGGAGTTAACTTATGATGGTTAAATGTTTGGTCAAATTTGGACCTCCGAAACATGGTGGAAGATTGATTTAAGAGGGTTAGAGCTTGATCGTAATCTTCAGTTACAGTTGTGGACCCTGGGCTCTTCGGATTGTCATTTGCGTTTAGTGTTGTTTTTTTTCCCAAAATTGTTCTTGGAGTGAAGTACGAAAACAAAGGTAGATTCTTAACCGTTGTGACCTACCCAGAAAAGTAATTTCCAGTGTTGTTCGAAAGGAGGACGCTACATAATATCCAACTCAGACCTGCATCCTTCCATCAAAAATAAAAATAAAACAATCTATCTGTATCCCATGTGGGCCTCACGTGATGATGATGGGGGGTCGGCAGAAGGACACGACTCATGAGTTAAGCCATCAGTGTCTGCTTGTTGGAAACGCCCGAGTTGTCCGGTAGCGTGGGACATGTTCCGTGATATTTCGCCCAAATAAGTTTAAATAGCACTGTCGATCTCTTGGCTCGACCCACCTGGGCCATTCAATGGGCATACACCCGTCGGTTTAAGCCCCGCCGGAGTTTGAAGTCTAATCAAGATGAGACTTGGCTAGCCCGTGATCTAGCATACCCTGGTTTGGCATAACAATTAGTTTATTATATGATTATATGCAAGTTTTATGTAAATGCCACCCAAAAAAAAAAAAAAAAATCTCGTTA
>KE504693.1:1233562-1250305 GCA_000441515.1 Elaeis oleifera | reverse complement strand
AAAAATCTCGTTATCCTTGTTACCAAAAACATCTTGTTACCTAATCCCATT
The DNA here is from genome assembly GCA_000441515.1 of Elaeis oleifera. NCBI lineage: Eukaryota > Viridiplantae > Streptophyta > Magnoliopsida > Arecales > Arecaceae > Elaeis > Elaeis oleifera. Next base: position 1,250,254 of record KE504693.1, on the reverse strand, counting down.
TCCAACCCTAATCTTATTCGCTAAAAACCTTAAGATAATGTAACAAGGTAAATTAGTAAACCACACTCGCTATAAGAAGCAAACTAAGGCGGCAACTTTGGCCGTAGCGGCTCCGGCCTGGCAGCAACGCACTGATGGCTTTCTAGGAGCATGTCAGAAGCATCAATGAACTTGCCAAGTGTGCTTCACAGAGTGCTTTTTGATGTTTAGTTAGCTAGCACAAGCACCGAACTTTTCGGTTGGAGCTAATGTGTACCTTAGCTGAAACTATTCATATAAAGCTAAGTATCGACGTGACAGTATGTTAGAAGTAATGCTACTAACACAGAAAAATCTCTGAAAAGGGTCACTTTTTGCTTCATTAATGGTACACTTCAGGATTCCAATGGAGGGGGGGATGACAACATACCTGCTCAGTGACTTTGGAATGACCTTTGTGTTCCTTGAGCATGCACGCTTTCATGTTAGAATAATTAATGCACGGTCAGATACCCATTTGTGGACGGATCCGTTTCGCTCCACGTGAAGCGGAATATTAGGGGAGCCGCTTCTAAGTGTCAAAATGTATGGCAGGAAAGCATGTAGTGGAAGCAGGTCCGATGTGTGAAGAATATAATAAGGGAAAAAGAGAAAAAGATAATATCATAACGTACACCTTCACTGTACATATGTCTATTCGACAAAAGCTGGAAACCGGCCACAACTATAACTCTCATTTAGATCCAGGCACAATTCAAGGCTCATCTCATGCTCACCTACAACCTAATTATGGTAATCCAGTAAAAAGATACATAATCCATTAAAACTTAAAACACAAAATGCAAATGCTAAAATCAAATTAACTTTACAAAGTTACATGTATATTAATCTCACACGTCCATGACTCTACTCGCATTATGGGTACTACAATATATATTACAACAAAAAATCCTCTTCCTTCAAATAAATATATAATCCCAAGTTAAATAAAACTTCAATCATCTTCCCTAATCCATCCTTTTGAAGCCCACGGAATGTTATAGTAGCCAACACAATCTCCATTGCTGCAGATACAATATGTTATATTTCATTTAATTTCAAAGATGAATCATGCCTGACCAATCCCGACGCCTTTTACTCGCAAAGCTCCTTCCTTTCTTGAAAAGCTGTATATATCCTTGATTTTATGGGAATCATCAGTCTCTGCAATTTGATCTACCGAAATAATTAAACTTGTCCATAACAGATATCTTGGGTAACCTGTCCGCTGACTGATCATGATGCAATTATCAATATACCATATTGATATACACCTACCACATCCAACCAAATTTCATATCGGGTGGTTTCTCTATTGAAATCTGTTTATATGATGGGCATTTTGATCAGATTCCGGCCCCCATCTTTTGTTATAGCCTCTTGTTTTCATCTAATCAAATAATCAGAAGATAATTCATCGGCTTCCTCCTTATCTTGTGTATGGGCAACACAAACATCATTAGCAGAAGTGGATTCTAGAGTCAAGCAAAACAATAATGTAATCCGCAGCTCTCTCTTAGTGCACGTCACTGATGACCTACTGTGACCACGCTGTTTGCTTGAGTGCACATCACCGATCGATCACTCGCTATATTCGACGTTGCTGTCTAGTTTGTCCTCACCGATGTGCAAGTTGGCTTCAGCCCCACGGGCCATACATAAAGGAGGCCACACAAAATAATATGTTATACCTTCTGTCATACATCTTAATTAACTCATATATAAATAAATTCCACCGAGAGCGACAGCTATTTTCCACTTGCACCTATCTCCTCAGCTTATCCTGTAGAACCTGGCATTCCCTCTTAACCTATCCGAAACCAATAGGAAGGTCCAATGCCCTTGCAACTTAAATCCAAACAAGGCCACACGTAACAGCAGTAACAACTATAAATAATCTTACATCAGTCCGTGACCGCCACTAGCATTATTGGTGGTGTAATATCCCAGCCAAGAATGCTTCTTAAGCTCGAACACGAAATCCTAATTAACTAGTGTGGTTCATTGTCACAGATGTGAGCGAATGAGATGGGTAATTAAAAATATAGTTTAGGTCCCCTGGGCAGCGGAAAATCTGAAGTCTGCAGTGGGGTCGAGAGCAATACATAGCAGAGTACAAGATTCGATTAGGATTCTAAGACGATGGAAATTATTAGCCTAACTACAATGTATTGCTCACCGCTTTTCAGTGGAGCTAAAACTTTCCACCGTGCGGTGGATCTACCCAACCGCACCCATTCAAGAGAAGGCCAGTTGATCAAATGGCCATGATCGAATCAAGGAAGCAGACAACAAGTCATTACCTTGCTTTCAACCTCAAAAGCTAGCGTACAAGGAGATTATTAACGAAAAGGTTCAAAGATAGCGCTTGCACTACACATCAATGGAAGGAGAAATTCTAAAAAAATCAACGGAAGGAGAAGAGAGACAACGAGAATGAAAGGGAAAAGGCTGCCAGCTCATTTCAAGCCAACCTCCATTCACGAGAATCCCGTTGTATGCGTGGAGTTGGATGACAAAGAGGTATTGTCTGTTCGATATCTACTCCCCCCCCCCCCCCACCACCGCACCTACTAAAGAATGACCGAGAACGATGTTCTCAGGTGTCTTTTTCATGCATGCTATTGCACTATATCTATAAATACAGGGCCATAGAAAGGCTATCTAGTCACCCAACCAAAGCCTCTGTAGCAGCCACCTATCCGTCTCAATCCTCATACCTTCTCGTTCTACCAATAGAAACCATCATGGCCCTCTCTAAGATTTTCCTTACCCTGATTCTCCTCTCTTTTCTTGCCTCGGCTGCTCATGGGCAATTGTCACCTACGTTCTACAGCAGGACCTGCCCGAACCTTGAGAGAACCGTCAACATGATGATGTTTCGGGCCATCAGGAGGGAGCCGAGAATGGGGCGTCCATCCTTCGACTCTTTTTCCATGATTGCTTCGTAAACGTGAGACACCAACTTTCCCTCTTTCCCTCCTTGCATCTCTTTCTATTTTCAACGTTTATTTCCTTTTTTTTCACATCAAAATCTCTCTCCCGGTGTATTTCTTGTAAGTTGTAAAGCAAACCAAAAAGATCATTTTCAGCAAACTGGTTTGACAGTTGAGGACTTTGGCTTTACTTCTTGTAACTGACCATGTTCTAGTTAAGCCAATCAAAAGATAGTCGGGGACTTACCTCTGGTCCCACGGGACAACTAGAATTGAATAGCTGGGCTGGATGGCTCGTTATATGAATCTGAACTTTTCAGTAGTTCGGTATCACGACAAGAAAGCCAGCTGTAGGAGCTAACGCGTGGCTCAAGACATGATGGCCAGTCGTCCTCCTCAGTCCTTAGCTGCCACCACGTTATAAATTGATAGGACGCGATTGGATCTCAATTAACACGTAGCCAGCTGGCATCCATATCATAATAGTTTCTCCTCCAAAATCATTCCTTCTACATCGTTGTCATTACAGGGAATCTTTAATTCCGACAGTTTTTTAAAGACTTAATTGTTCGAGGTTAGTGTTGCCTCCAGGTATATCAGAGCCTAATACATCACACAAAAGCAAGACGGGCAAACCCCGGTGGGTAATTGGAGAGATCCGACCTTCGGGCATAGAGACGCCAAAAGACGTGAGCCAATCCGCAGGATAATTATGGGAATATGACCCGCTTGTAGTTTTACATTGCAGGTTAATTAGCTCCAATAGTAAAAATGAACTCTAAACATCTAACTTAGGGGTCATAGATTCGGACTTTCAGCCCAGTGGATCTAGTGTCATATCACAAGATCCAGCTGTCGTAGCTTATGACTGTCCTCATTTTACCAGCAATGCTCGCCGTTGCTTAGACTTGCTTCTACCTTAAGCGGCTTGATGCGGTTCATCTTGGCCGCACGAAGCGCCAATTCCCTCACGCCACGTGGCGTAGCAGAAATGGAGAGGAGGAAAGCGATGTGGTCCATGCTGCTTTGGAGCTGTGCAGACGCCACTTTGACGAAGGATTTACTGTTTCTCATTAAATTAAGTCGGGTGGAGTGGTCCCGTCTCTCGATAACAGCTGTCGGCATGTCTTAATCATTGAGATGAAGAGAGCCCGACAGCATGATTTGGCAATTTTCAATCATTTTTCTCTTTCACCTTTCTTTCTTTTCCTTTTTAACAAAAGTTTGTTTCTAATTTTTTTTAACAAACTTTCCGATGTCATGCATCAGGTTGCGATGCATCAGTCCTTCTCGATGACACACCGACATTCACTGGTGAGAAGAACGCAGGCCCAAATCTAAACTCTCTCCGTGGCTACGAAGTCATCGACTCCATCAAATCCCAACTAGAGAGAATTTGCAGCGCAACCGTGTCGTGTGCCGACATCCTCGCCCTTGCAGCACGCGCTGGGGTGGTCTTTGTAAGTGCAGCCCACCATATTCTTAGAATTTCTTTTCCCAAACAACATAAATTAATGAAGGTAGCATGCATGACACGGGCTCGGCTAATGCATGCGAATTGAACACCTTGCAGCATGGCGGACCGAAATACGTAGTGCCGCTGGGCCGCAGGGACGCGAGGACGGCGAGCCAGCTCGCAGCCAATACCAACCTTCCACCTGCCTCTGCCAGCGCCAACACCCTCATATCGATGTTCGCCGCCAAGGGCCTCAACGCCCGCGACATGACCGCCCTCTCCGGTGCGCACAGCATCGGCTTAGCACGTTGCTCCAGCTACCGCTCTCACATCTACAACGACCTCGACGTGGATCCAGCCTACGCCGCCGCACGAAAGCAAACTTGCCCGGCCTCCGGCGGCGACGGCAACCTCGCACCGCTCAACATCCAGAATTCCAACAGGTTCGGCAACACCTACTTCCAGAACCTCGTGGCCCGCCGTGGCCTTCTTCACTCGGACCAGGCTCTCTTCGACAATGGGCCTGTGGATGGGCTGGTACAGCTTTACAGTACTAATAATGTGGTCTTCTATAATGATTTGCTGCCGCCATGGTGAAGATGGGGAACATCAGCCCGCTGACAGGATTCAATGGGGAGATTAGACGGAATTGCAGAAGGTGAATTGATGATGATGATGATAATGATGATGGTGATGATGATATATTTTACTTTGTCCACCGTAGATATGTGAAGTAATTTAAGGTGATGACTTTGTGTTTAAATGTAATAGCAGACGCTCTTATCTCCTGTTTGTTGATGTACATTTATTCAAAATTGTTTGTTGTCCATATATTATATATGGGAGCAGTAAAACAGTTGAAATTATAAGAAGAGATTTTGGCAGTCGTAACTCTCTGACCAAACATTATGTATGGGTCCGGTGTCTCCTGTTTATTGATGTACATTTATTCAAAATTGTTTGTTGTCCATATATCATGGGTGCATGCAGTAAAAAAAGTTGAAATAAGAAAGATATTGGGCGGTCGTAGCTCTCTGAGCGAACGTATGGTTCCAGCATCGTAATTTATCAGTACTTTTCTCTAGGATTCCAGTTGTGTCCTCACATGTTGATGTGTTACGTAAAGCCCACAAAGACAAGCGTCAACGAACCAATTCCATGTTACGTTCCCCGCACATGGTTAGGTCGGCGGTGGGTGTCTCGTCTCTTGTGACTGCTGATAGATGGGCGGCGCCGTGCCCCCATGCGCTGCACCATGCCTCATCAGACAGCACATGCCTATAATTGGAGGCTAAACTTAGTTTCATGGGCCAAAGGAGTTTTGCAATACTTCAATATAACTACGTTACTATGTGTACCATGTTACCCACATTATAAAATTATCAATCAATGAAACCATGCGACGATAAAATGGACGGCTATTCTTGGGTTCTTTGAAACAAGAAACGAAATCATGAATTGAATAACATATATCTCCATCCATTTCATCCATGAAAAGTAGTGGTTGATAGCGAATTGATGCTATTGTGGTGATTTAAAAGGTTTGTTCGGTTGTAACATATGACAAAGACATCAGACCTACCGTCAATAAGGATGCTAAAGGGCCAATTGAGGTCCATCACTCGCTTCATATCCTTGCTTGATATCGACTCGCGACATTTGAGTTTGGATCCATACATGATTTGAACAACAGTGTGCCGTGTAATCCTAGATGGTCGCCACCTTATCAAATCGCAAGGATGGAAGGCTATCAAAGAGAGAGGCCTTCTATGCTATATACGGCATACATTTTGAATTCTGTACAACATGCTTGCTTGATACACATTCATATTCCATGATTGGCTAATTTGGCAAATATCCAGCTCTATACAGCACTCTATGGTATAAATCGCACACTGTAGAGAATCCTGCGTCAATAATTGTTGCACCTGACCCAGCTCCGGGTATATTTATGGGTCCGGCTGGCTTGTGATTGGTGTCGCGCTTGCGCACCGACAGCATCAACATGATGGTTAGGCTGTCACTGGAGAATTTCAGGTTTTGGCCCAGCTGGATTTTGGCCCCAAGATAGGTCCACTTTGTTGGTCGGCCTTTGAGGCCTTCAAAGATCATAGCCGGCCCTAACTCCTTGACCGTCCGGCCGATTGCGAGAGACGTTAGAAAAGCCTAGCATCGTAAAAGATTCTTATTAATTTACTCACTCATTCTTGAGAGAATTTAAAGCCCGACCCTCAAACAACTGGACACCGACCAATTATCCGGGAAATCAAATAGAACAAGCCAAAAAAGAGAGAACTCACTGGGGTTTCTTTGATGAGTACAATCACTAGGGTCCAAGTTCTCCTACAACAACGATATATTATATACCAAATAACGCTTTCAGTCTAATAAATACGGGTGGCTCTGCTTCTCATTTCATCAAAAAAACGACATATTATATACATGTGCGTCTGTGAGAAGTTTCAGCATACATTTATGGGCTTGTAGCCACTCAAAGAACTTGACTCCCTTATGGCCTATGTGTGTAAGGGAAGGCATGGGACAACTCGGTGTTTAAAATGTGCATAGGGATCGCCAACTAGTTCATGCCAATCATTCAGAGCCTCTGGATTTCTAGATTCCATTGTAGATTAATATCAATCCCACAAAGAGAAGCAGGGCTTCTACTGAAATTGAAGTATGCTTCCTACGTACGCATATGAATTCGTCAAACTTAATAATTTTGATTCCCCTTTGCCTCAATTACGGGGGATGTGACTGAAAACTGTGAGGCAATGAAGTCAGAGAAAGTTAATTATGTGAGGGTGAGGCCCATGGGGTCGAGGGTATTCTCGTGCTAAAATTGTCTCTTCCTTGCAATTCGCGGCTGTTTGCGGGTTATATAATAATAGTTTTATTCGACTCTGACGCTGGTTTGAAATTAATAGGATGACGAATAGCTGTTCCTGGCAATTTCAGCAAGGCGACCATTTTTCAATCGGGCACAGATCAAAGGTTCCAAGGGAGGGTGGTGACTTTTGGCAAATTGCACCTAAAAGGTCAATATCGCCGCACGTACTTTGTTAGTACGCACGTTCTCAATGCATCATTCGTTGGAGCTTATCGAATAGTAAGATTTATCCCTATACGGATATGGTTGGCATATCATGAAATAGGTTTCCTCCTTATTAAACCTTGAAATTAGACAAATTATACTCCGACGATAAAATCCAAAGAAGGGTAGGCGATAGCCTGGCCACACTGGTTCAAATTGAATGGCAAATTAACATATATAAACACTTTCTAGGGGAAAGTCAGAATAGCATCCATAATGTTCCTATGTGGACCTTGATCGGAGAGTGCGGTCGGATTAGATTAAATTCAGATTCACGACCACCGATGCTTGGTTGTCGCTGATAATTCTCTTACGTTCATAAAAGAGTAATAACACAGAGATGGAAGCTTCTGCATGTGCTGTTTTCTTTGCGTTTATTTTATTTTAAACTTCAAAGAAAAGGAAGCTGCCAGAGCGGACTCTTTTGACCAGACAAGGGATTCACCTTCGTGGCTTCACCTTGCTCAAATTAACTTGTAATATTCTTTATTAGGTTAATACTTAGGAAATGGACGATCCGTACGTGGTGTTTGGACCGAGGATGTGGCTTTGCGGGTTTGCCCATCACTTGCGGCTTTAGCCGATTATTTAGGGTGACGTATGCCGGGCCCAACACACACACTGGAGAGAGAGAGAGAAGAATTTATTTACTGGAGTATGCTGTGACGAAGCATTCTCCGGAATACGATCTCCAGCTGGTGCAACCCTACCGACTTACATTCATGCATCTAAAGAAGTCACAGAAAAATGATGGTGACAGAGATTGATGGTGTCCAGCAAACCACATAAGCCTTGCTAGTATGGATAACTATTATGTATTAGCATTTATATTGTGTGTTGACAAGAAGAAGAACGTGGCATTCACGAAAGCAATTTTATTAGCATTTGGTTTGAAATTAATTTTATAAAATCTTATCTCATGCTATCATTTATGTATGTGGCCTACCTCTTCATTAAAAGCTATCTAAACAGTGCTGCCTGCCCCCGATTAAGAAGGTTAACTCGAGGCAATCTTCTTGAAAGAAAGACTGTTATCTCGGGAGAGTTAGATTGATTGTGATCAACTCTATTTTAGCTGTCTTGCCTTCTTATTAGATGTTTGTGTTTGAAATTCCTGAATGGATTGGAAACGGAAGTGATGAAAATGGGGAGAACATTTCTGCGAAAAGAGAATGATAGTGTCAGAGGATTTCATTGTCCGGTGAACCGGGATACCATTTGAAGGTCGAAGGAGATTGCAGATAAAGAACACTCATAAGATGGACCAGGCTATATTGGTTAAGTAGGTATGGAAAGTCCTGCCTGGTTCAAGCAACCTGTGGTAGAAACAAATTAATTATGCTTACTACTTGAGAAGGACATTGGGAATGAGATCTGGTTAAAATCTTGATAGCCTTTCTTCCGTATGGAGGATATTAGTCGGCAAACTTAGGCCTTTTCGACCTGTGTTACATTAACATTGGTAATGGGAGGCTATCCATTTTTGGGAGGATGTATGGGCTGATAGAGTACCTTTATGCTCTCTTTAAGAAAATCTTCATGCTAGAGTTTTTAAACCAAGTTCTCCGCTATCCTCACAGTAGAGTTGGAGAAGTCTTTCTTGGAACATCCAAGTTTAAAGACTCTTGACTCAGCAGGAAATGAACCAATTGGAGCTACCCTGTCATTCCATAAACCACCAGACCTTCATGGACTTCTGATGCATTGGTTTGGAAACTCTCACTCTCAAAAAGTGGTAATTCTTGTTTTTTCTTGATGTAAAGTGGGAGGATGGGACCACCCTTTTATTGGTTAAGAAAAGGATGGTACAAAGAGTATCTGGAGTTCTGAAGAGAAAAGCCAGAAGACAGATCTAGAAATTAGAGAAGGGTTCTAACTATTGCCAATCCAATTAAATTTTGTTTGAGCATCGAGCGGGCGTTCTTTACAACAGTCTCAATTGTATTGAGCGTCCGACTTGATGCTTCTAATCTTTATTATATTCGACTAACTGATCTCCTAAATAGTTACAGATATAAATCTACTAAATCCAAAAGCCCTCCCAGCGCCTGTACTAGTGATGTAAGCTGCTGGTTGCCGTCGTTACACTCCCTCGCGTCGAGGAAGCTCGGTTCTACCCACTTCACTCCTGCCTCTGATGCTCTGCAGAACCTTCCTTATCTCTGTTTTTTGGTCCAACCAATACCAACCAGCTCTCCAGATTGTGTAGGGATTTCTCGAGAACTATTGACTTTGCGTTTGCTTTATACTTAAAAGGGAGAAAGGGATTCGAAAAAGAGGAGAAAAATCTCATGGACGGACGGAGAGGGATGGACTGCTTCACGAAGAAAAAGAGATACGGATGGACGGCTTCACCAAAAGGAAGAGCTAGGGAATAGGAGGCATGAGGATGCTTTGAAAAAATATTCATTGTAACAGTGATATCACGTTAAATTTATAACAAATCAATGATATTTTTATATTTCATCAATTATTATATATTTATCAATTCTCATGAATTATATTTTATATTATTTCTGTGTATTTCACTCATTCTCAACTGATGATTGATTTGTTACAGCGATGACATGGTATCACTATGACATGGTATCACTATTGCAGCGAATATTTCTCATTAGCTTCATGTATTTTTTTTTGAAAAAATGGATTTCAACTTTACCATTGGTGCCATGGTGTATGTTTTTAAAAGAAAGTGGTTCCAAGCAAATCCCTGGTAGCGCACGCACCAGAGAGCTTGTTTGGCACATAAACAACGACCAGCTCAATTGACAATGTCTGGCAAGGGCACGTTCTTGGGACGATGAAGGTGCAAGGCTTGAAGCCTGGTGGTGGACACGTGAATCTCTTTTCATTTAAAACCATAACTATATGAGCTAACGAGAAATTATTGGTAGGACTTGGTCCAAAGTGGACCATAGATAATTTGATACTTAGGACAAGGGAACAAGATTAATATATAGTAATGCATGCCATTAAAGGGAAGAAAAATATTAAATGCATGATAAGACGTGTTAAAAGAAAAAATAAAGAAAAATGAATGAAATAATCTAGAGTCTAATGTAGACTTCGTCCAACCAATAATTGATTTCTAGCTAATACCGTTTTCCCTACGTACGCGAGCCATTTAATGTACTTCATCATTGCTGCTGGATGTTCATCATCACCGCCCACTAATCTCCAGAAAACAACATACCAGCTGTTCAACAGTATCTTAGTGATTCACATTATTTCCAGTCGATTATGTACTTAATTATGGTGGACATGCCTGTACTGTATAGGCTGAGTTGCTGGTTCATCAAATGTTGGTATTCAGAATGAACCTCGTTAAATTTTGGATTCAGATCCTTTCAGGTTGATATATATAGAGGCCTATTCTGCGAAATCAAGCAATGCAGCGGGAAATTCTTAAGCAGACTTAATGTACTCCATATGCTGGGGACAAAACAATTGAAAAGATGCCATATGAATATTTTGAACTTAAAATTTGTTACTATAGATGTGCTACTGCTTAGCCATCTTAACACATTGTTGAGATGGTTGTAAATTTTTTAATCCAATGATGTGATATTTTTTTATCAATTTTATTTACATCACATGCAGTAGGCTAAGTCTATTCAAAAATTTCTTCTATCCAACCATCACTCCAAAAAGTAAATTGGTATTGGGGAATGCGCCACTTGACGAAACAAAATGATGGATAGAAGACAGCTGAATTCTTGACCGGTGACTTTTGTGAGGTAATGTAGCGTTGCTCTACATTATGTAATCACGTTCATCTTTCGTGTACCTCTGGACGAGTCTTGCTAGTTGTTTTTTTTTTTGATGAAATGGGAGGTTGCCACCCAATTTATTGAGAAAATCAGTAGAACAGAAACATAATTGTGCCACAGATAGATTTGACCATAAGCCGAGATGGCTTGGGTCTAGACACGAGATGTAGGGATATAAAAGTTTTAGAAATTACAAATACATTGATACCAGCACCTTAATCTCTTTTTTGCCTATGAGTTCAGCACCATTGTCTTTAAACCTCTCTTCATTGTGGTTCCTCTTCAAACTTTGTTGCTAGTTGTTGAACTAGCCAATCAAATCTTGCACCATTTTACATTAAGGCTGTGACGCATGGGTCCTAAATCAACGTTAATGGTCCATATCAAATTTCCCACTTGGGCATTAGTGACATTAAGTGCACCATACAATCACGATTCACGGGTCCAAGCACGAATGTATCCAACTTACACAAATTACTTAACTTAGAAGTTGGATAACATATAGTCAAGTGATTAATTGGATCTAATAATTTTATGTAGCACTTGGTAGTCATGGTTTCCCACATCTCCTTAATTTCTCAGTCCATGATACTACAACAAATAAAGAAATAAATTGCTATGATAAGAATCACGACAAACTATGATGAGTCAATCCCATCTTAGTTCTGATTTTCAAGTAAATTACCCTGATGAGTGTCCGCTAGAATGTAGCGAGAAAGTACCAACTCTAGAAACCTTTGATATGGTTAATTTTATTTAGATTGGAACACGATCACATTATTGATATCTAAACTTATAATTGTCATGGATGAAGTGGCGTCTAAACTTTGTTTCTTCATTATACCTGCTCTCTATGTGTTGGTTTTGACATGTGGTGCTCATGCTATCCTGGTGTTCAATAGGATGTCTATAGCTTTTGAAGATGGTTTGAGTTTAATGGGTGTGAAGTTTGGTGGGGATTGGTCGAGTAGAGGTCTTTGGTCAGCTGGTTATGTTTGCTTTAGAGAAGGTTGGAGGGCAGTGGTGCTTCACTTTGATGATCCCCTGATGTCTGTTCTTGGTGCAGTGGTATTGTTTAGTTGTTGGCTTTTCTTTCTTAAGTATTTGGTTGGAAATTCGTTGTAAGTTTGCAAGTGTGTGTTTACCCGACAGCATTCCTAATGCACTTTTGATTGAGGTGGTCTGGGTAGCATCATGATTGTGGTTTCATGGAATATGAGAGGAACTGGATCTGCAGAAAAGAAGCGAGCTATCAGGGATGTAATTGTATAATAGGCTCGTGACATCATTTTGATACAGGAGACAAAAATTGTGGCACCCTCAGCTAGTTCTTCAAATCCTTACGGGGCTCAAGAGTAGACGTTTGGTGCTCATTAGACGCCACCGGCTCGGCTGGAAGAATTCTCATTAGATGGAGCTTTAGGAAATTCTCAATGATTAATACAATCAGGTTGACCCATTCTTTGACTGTTGAGTTACATTCTTGCGCTTGCAATAAGAATGTATTATCTCAGTGTTGGGCCCTGTGACGATAATCAGCGTGAGGCCTTCTTTCAGGAATTGTTAACTCTTCATCATTTATTGATACGACCATGGCTTTTGAGGGGTGATTTTAATTTACTAAAGGGTTGAAGAAAGAAGAGGATATTCCCAATGTCTTAAGGATACTTTGCAATTCTTGGATCTGATTTTTCATCTTTGCCTCATTGATACGGATCTCAAAGGTCAAAAATTCATCTGGAGTAACCAACAGGATCGTCCTTCCATGGCTTGGTTTGATCGTTTCCTTGTTTCCATTGAGTGGGAGACCGCCTTCCCAGCATCGATGCAAAGGGCTCTTTCTAGTTCTACTTCTGATCATGTGCCTATTGCATTAATTTGTAAAGAGAATTTTAGTGGTTCCAAAATCTTCAGATTTGAATCTTGGTGGTTAAAAGAACCGGACTTTGAGAATGTGGTGAGGGGTACTTGGAAGAATTTAGATATGGGTTGTGATGTTGCAAAAGCTTGGGTGAAAAATCTTAGAAATGTCCGTGTTGTAATTAAATATTGGGTCTTTGAGAGGAGAATCTTAGCAGAGAGGTTAAGAAGAAGATATTGCATGACATCGAAATCCTTAATCGAAAAGAAGAATTGGCTGACCTTTCCACCTCGGAGCTCGATGCTAGAAGAATTCTTAGAGCTTCTTTGGAGGATCTGTACAAAAAAGAAGAAATCTATTGGAAGCAATAATCAAGGATTACTTGGCTAAAAGAAAGTAATAAAAATACTTTATTCTTTCATAAAGTGGCAACAGGTAGAAAAGAAGAATCATCTGGATGTTTTGTTGGACGACGGTATTGAGTACTCTAACCAGAAAGACATTGCTTCTACTCTTCACTCAATCTTTAAGGATCTGTTTGGTCAAAATACAGCACTTAAGTTAAAGATCAATTGGAACATGCTTTTTGACTCGCCACCCTTGACCTATCTGAGTTAGTGAATGCCCTTACTATGGAGGAAATTAGAGAGGCAGTGTTTTCTGGTAGCAAAGCTCCAGACCCCGATAGATTTATCTTCTCTTTTGTGTAAAGATTTTGAGATATTTTGAGGAATGACTTATTTATCCTTTTAGAGGAGTTTTACAGATGACACCTTGACTTGGACTGCCTCAACTTTGCCTTTATCACTCTTATCTCGAAGAAGGAAGGTACTTGATTAGCCAAGGACCTTAGGCCAATTTGCCTCCTAAATTATCTTTACAAGATTATAACGAAGATTCTTTTAAGAAGGCTCAATCATTTCTTTCTATTATCATTGGTGAGTCTCTGTCAGTATTTGTAAAAAGAAGAAATATCATCAATTGCTTCCTTAGTGCACATAAGATGGTGGCATATTGCAAGTGTACAGGTGAAAAAGGATTACTTTGTAAGTTGGACTTTGAGAAGGCTTTTGATAAATTGAACTAAGAGTTTCCTTTGAAGTGTTACATGCCAAAGGCTTTCCTATCAGATGGATTGAATGGATTCATCGTCTTCTTTCATCGACCTCTATTTCTCTATTAGTAAATGGTTCTCCTAGTAGATGGATAAAATGCATGCAAGGCCTTAGGCAAAGAGATCCAATTTCACCTTCCTTCTTCATTCTTGCAGTGGATGTTTTACTCAATTGCTCAAAAGAGCAGATGCATTAGGGTTAATTGAAGAATTGGTAGCCTTAAGGAGTCCAGGGGCATTTTGAGCTTTATAGATGATACACTTCTATTTTGTGCTAGAAAATAAGAAAGCATGTTGGCAGTCAAGGCTATCTTGATGGCATTTGAAGGTGCTTCCGGATTGAAAATTAACTTCCATAAGAGCTCCATTCATTGCCTGAACATGAATGATGGGAAGGCTTCAAAGTTTGCATCTTGGTTGAACTAGAAGAAGGAGGATTTTTCGTTCATCTATCTTGCTTGCCTTTGCATTTTAGGAAGTTTTCGAAGCAATGTTGGTTATCTTTGATTGAAAAGTGAGTGTGAGACTTGCAACTTAGAAAGAAAGGTTACTTTCAGGGGGAGGCAGGTTAATCTTGATTGATGCTGTGATGTTAGCCCTGCTTTCATATTATATGTCCATATTCAGACTGCCAACTTGGGTTATTAGTAGAATTGACAAGATGAGAAGAGCTTTTTTATATAAAGGTTCTAATGAAATCAATTGGTTTCACTACCTGGTGAGCTGGGAGGTTGTTTGTAAGTCCAAAGAACAAGGGAGTCCAGGTGTAAAAATTTGTCCCAATTAATTGAACAATTCTTTGCTTGCTAAATGGTCTTGGAGGTTCATGGGGCAAATGGTCCTTGGTGGCACCAAATTGCAAGAGCTTACTACTCAAGGAAGAAGTTTAGAATGCAAACGAAAATGTCGACTTTGGGGCTATCTCACATTTGGAAAGATATTAGTTTGAAGAATGAGACTTTTTGGAATTGTGTGGCTTTTAAATGTGGCAACGGGAGGTTAATTAGATTCTAGGAAGATGTTTGGGTTGATGCAATTACCTTTTGTTATAGTTTTGAAGATCTTCATGTGCGGACATTGAAGTCTAACTTGCTAGTTGTGTCATTTTAGAATATGAGCACGTTGAGATGGTGTATCCTGTTGATGGATTCTTTGACAAGGTATGAGTCATATTGGCTTCAATTATTGTATAACCTTCTCTCTTCTACGGCACCATCTTGTATTGCAGATGTTCCTATTTGGAAGCTGGCACATGATGGACTTTTTGCTATTGATTCTTTTTACAAGTTCTTATATTTAGATGGTTTGAGATGCTCTTTTCAAAATGCAATTTAAAAAACGTCAAGCCTGAAGAAGTTAAAGTGTTTTATGATTGGCAGCCAAGAACAAGTTACCCACCGATGAAGTGCTTGCTAGGAATGGTTCGAATATTAGCACCGGTTGTTGCTTTTGCGGTGCCATTTTGAGTCTATTAATCATCTTTCTTCTGTTGCTCGTTTGCAAAGAGTATATGGGCAATCATTAAATTACAATTGAATCTTAAAGGAAGATCAGTGAACTTTCTTAATCTTTGGACATGCTCGAGAGGGAAGAACAAAGGCAAGCTGGCAAAGAAGGTGGAGTATCAACTTTTTGCAGCTGCTTATTGGGAGCTTTGGAGGGAGAGAAATGCCCGTATCTTTCTAAATAAGAAGAATTCAGTATTCTCAGTCTTACAAAAGCTGCTTCATTCCTTTTTGATTGGAGGCATGTAGGTTCTATTAAGTTTCAGGTGCAACATTAAAAGCTATAGAACAGGTTGCAGTCCCTTGCTATACATCCCACTCCTCCAAAATTTCTTCTTGGGTGGGATATGAGTTTTGTTTTCTCATAAAGTTTCTTCTTTGGGTGGGATGTGTGTTCTGTTATTGTCTATAAATCTTCATCTTTGTGTCGGGCTTTAAGCAAAGCTTGTTGCTCCTTTAAATTGTATCTATAAATTTTGAACTTTTTATTCTAATAAAATAGGATAGCTCTGCCATCTCTGTTCACAATTAAAAAAAAAAGTCATGGATGACGGTTAGGTTTTGCATCTGGTCTATTCTGGCCCTTGCCATTTTTCGCCACAGACAATGCGTGCTTGATTTGATGACTTTTTCAGCATCATGGACCACATCATACCTGCCATGGGAAAGGACAAAAGGGAATAGCTGCTTCCACGAAACGCAATTTTTGATTGATGCACGGGATTCCGGCGTTAAATCGTAGGCAAGTGACCACAGTTTCTTTGGTGGTTTTGCCAAAGAAAGCTGTGGGCAACGTTTTGGTGGCGAAGAATATATTTCTAAGAAATGGAGGAAAACAGCTTCGGTCGTTTTGTTTCGATTGGATGACCTTCCGTTGAATGAAACGTCTCGAATTATAACTTTTTCTTAAGGGATAATATATATATATATATATATAT
>KE504693.1:1153059-1172449 GCA_000441515.1 Elaeis oleifera | reverse complement strand
TATATATATATATATATATATATATATATATATAACCATCAACCCACCTTTACCTCTTGATCTTATTTTAATGCGTGGGCAAAATTCTCGATTGTATAAACCAACAATTCTAGATTGGTTTCTAGTTGTAGAGCTATAGCCCATTTAATTAGCTTTACTCACTTCAATTTCCAGTTAAGCTCGGTTTGAAATCCTTCCTAAATATATGATATTACAAAGTAGAGGACGTAAAGAATTAGTGGTGTAGGTAGTCTATAGCTAATCATATTGGATCTACTTTGTGGACGGTGGTGACGGATATTCCGTCTAATCTTCTAAATAGTATATTTCCTGATTTCCATATATGTATATACTCTAGATTGGTTGAATATATTTGGTTATCAAAAAAAATATATATTTATGGCGTACGTCCAACAAGGATAAGCTTTGACCATTAATTGGTAAGGAGCGTCTTCCTATTGGATGGCTCGGACCAATCCAGTAGATGGTTTAGTATTGAATGGTCGTACTTAAGCCAAGCTGGCAAGTTGGAATTTGGCGGTCGTAATCTTGTCTGCAACCAAAAACGTGTGCATTCCAGGGCAATCTCCATGAAAAGGTCTAAAATATCAAAAAGTCCACACTCCACCCTTCTCACTATGCTATGAAAGGGAAATTTCGGCAAGAAGAAGATATCGGAAGAAAAGGTGTCCTTGTTGCGAGCCACCCTGCCATCCCGTGATTCTCGTTATTTTTTTTAAAAAGTGCGGCAATTATGGTAACGAGCCGAGTCAGAGCAGCAAAGTTTGAATTTCAGCAACCAATGACCATTCCATGCATACAACGATTACACTATATGTAGAGGTCCTGGGAAAGCACTTCTTTCATCGCAGCTCAAACTCTTGTAGCAACTTTTTCGACTTCTTAAGCTATGGCCTTCTCCAATAGCTTCCTTTTGCTCTCTCTGCTATCACTACTCGCTTGCGCTGCCCAAGGGCAGCTTTCACCTACCTTCTATGCAACAAGCTGCCCAAATGTACAAAGCATCGTGCGCTCGGCCATGGCACAGGCCGTCCGTAGGGAGCCAAGGATGGGCGCATCCATCCTTCGGCTCTTCTTCCACGACTGCTTTGTAAATGTGTGATACAATCTCTTTGCTTCCTCGTTTCCTTTTGTTCTTTTGATGTATATCTGCCACCAGCCCTAGTACCCTGCTAGTTAGTGATCCTAGAATTTATGGATTGTTTGCTAATCTCTAATTTGAATAATAAGGGAAGTGTGTCGGCCGTAAGTCCAATATGGCTGTAGTTTAAAGGGGCTGCAAACTAGCGACGTGGGCTCTACCACCGTGGTCGCACCCGAACCACGAAAAGCCAAATGCGTTATATGCAGCCAATAGCAACTTTACGCTGCTAGGTAGCCATTGGGAACCTCTAGGTGATGTGACGATTTGTACCATAGAGTGTGTTATAGCTCTGGATCTTTATCACATCATCTAATCATAGAGATGGACAGCTGTCAAACATGCAACGTTCTTCTTGCAACGTACGTATCATGCTTGGCACATAACATGATGCATCATATTTGGCAGCCGTTCATCTTTGTGATGATATGACATGATGGTTATCAAGGGTTGAACAGCCGTATAAGGTGCAAAACTTGCATCATGGAGGATTGAAGCCTAGGCAGCGATACCCTTCTTAAATCACACCTTGCTGTCCCGGTACCGCACCAATGCATCCAAAGGAGCCTCCATGGCTTAGAAGCTTATAAAGCAATTTACATGCCAATTTTAGGATAAATAGCGGTTGTATCAGTCCTAATCACTGGCACATATTTACTAAATTTAAGGATTGAGTTACTAATCCCTCTGGTAAGTACAGTAGACGACATGTGTGCCAATTTAAAGCTGGTACAGTGAAAGATGGGTGTAAAACTTTACGTGCGTTCCGATAGCTTTTCAAGCTCGAATATTCTGCTGTACACCTCACCGTATAATGTATAGTATACTATTTATCATGCGATAGATGGCCATACACGGATGCACATCATACGGTCATGTGTGGCCGCTCATCATGTGATGAACGGAGTGTACTGTGCATCATATGGTATGATGCACAGTAGAAGATCTTAGCGGTAGCTTTTCAAGTTTCTTTTCCCAATCTAATCATATAGGAGTAAATTAATGCTTTTGCTTTTTTTGGTAAGAAACAAGAAATTAATGCTTTTGTCGAACTCAGCCTACAATCATCACATCCGTTATCCGCTTCTTTACATGCTTCTCGGTTGCTGAACGCATGTCCTCTGCTTTAATTCTTCAGGGCTGTGATGGATCGATCCTTCTCGACGACACAGCGACGTTTACCGGCGAGAAGAACGCTTTCCAAACCAGAACTCCGTCCGTGGATTCGAAGTCATCGACACCATCAAATCCCGTGTCGAAGCTGCGTGCAATGCCACAGTCTCATGCGCTGACATCCTCGCCCTCGCTTCTCGCGATGGGGTCATCTTGGTTAGTATCGCACCCATCATTTCCCCACCACCTCTTTCACCATCAACGTTCAGTTTTAATGCTTTAAGCTGACACGATGATACATCTTGTAGCTCGGCGGACCAACTTGGACGGTGCAACTGGGCAGGAGGGATGCAACGACGGCGAGCCAGAGCGCGGCCAACAGCAACCTCCCTGGTCCCGGGTCCAGCCTCTCCACGCTCATCTCCCTGTTCGCCGCCCAGGGCCTCAGCGCTCAAGAGATGACCGCGCTCTCCGGTTCCCACACCATCGGCCAGGCTCAATGCAAGAACTTCCGCGCCCACATCTACAACGACACCGACATCAACCCCAGCTTTGCGGCCTTAAGAAAGCGGAACTGCCCGGCCTCGGGCGGCGACACCAACCTCGCGCCGCTCGATGTCCAGACCCCGAATCGGTTCGGCAACGACTACTACCAGAACCTTGTGGCCCAGCGGGGCTGCTGCACTCGGACCAGGAGCTCTTCAACGGTGGGTCGCAGGACGCGCTGGTCAGGCAGTACAGCACCAACGCTGCGTTGTTTGCGAGCGACTTCGCTGGGGCGATGGTGAAGATGGGGAGCATCAGCCCGCTGACGGGGACCAGCGGGGAGATCAGATTGAACTGCAGGAAGGTCAACGGATGACGGTTGGGCGGCCACCGTTGACCCTCCGGGTCAAAATTAGTGCGCTTTGCGCAAACGATGTTATCCACGATAAAAAAAAATATCAAATTGAGGCTGAAGCCATGCAACGATAAAATAGACGGCTTTTCTCGTGTTTCTTTAAAACAAGAACACGAAATCATGATTTGCATAATATATATTCCACCAATTTCAAGCATGAAAAGAAGTGGCAGTTAATGAATTGATGATTTTGTCGTGATTAAAAAAACAACAAGGCCATGTCCACTTGTAACATATGACAAAGGCATCGGACCTACCACCGTCAAGGATGCTAAAGGCAAGAGGAGGTCCAGCTCTAGGTTGATATCGACTCGTTAAGATTTTGAGTTCTGGTTTACAACAGAGTGCTGTATAATTTTAGATGATTGCCACCTCATCTGGTTATGGAGATGGACAGCTATATATCAAAATATACGGTATATATATATATTTTGAATTCCATACAACGCGCCTGTTTGATATCTATCCATCTTCTATGATCAGATAATTTGGCAGCTATCCAACTCTATAGAACACTCCATAGCACAAATCGCACAGCGCAGAGGATTGAGAGTCAGTAATAGTTGCACCTAACCCGCTTTGGATATATTTATGGGCAGGGCTGGCCAGTGATTGGTCTTGCTAATTACCCACAACATCAACATAATGGTTAGGCTATCACTGGTGACTTTTGGGGTTTACGCCTAGTTGAATTTAAGGTCTAGGATATGTGCAATTTATTGGTCGAACTTTCAGGCCTCCAAAGATCATTGACGACCCTAACTCGCACCACAGACCAACGCAAACACCTGAACTAATTTGCTCCGCCACGCATGCTTCAGGTATGGATTCCTCCTTAACTGACGGGATGAGTGCAAGCGGCATTAGAAAGCTTAGCATGGTAAAAGATTCTTATTTATTTATTCACTCATTCTTGAGAGAATTTAAGGCTCGACCCTCAAACAGCTGGACACCCTCCAATTATCCGAGAAATCAAACAGAACAAGTTAAAAATAAGAGCACTCTTTTTGAAAGGAAGGGAGGCTGTAAAAAGGAACAACCATCTGTCAGTTATCATTAACTGAAGCTATTTACAGTGGATGGGTTTACAAGGAGATAAAAGACTACATGGCCCGTGTACAACCGTAAAATAGAGATCAACGTCACTTCAAATTACAGGTTACAGAAATCAGAGCAAGTTAGGACGAGCATAAGAACAGAGCAAGTGATGTTGTGAAAGAAAAAAGGCAGCATTAGAAGCCAATGATACAGAGATGAACATGTTGAAACTTGGAGTAGTCTGATCTCTCCTTCATTTTTGCGGCTGCAAGCGAGGGTTCTTTGATCAGTAAAATAACTAGGGTCTAAGTTCTACGACAACAATATCTTATGTCCATGCGTCTGTAAAAAGTTTCAGCAGACTTTTATGGGCTTGTGGCCACTCTTAGAACTTAATACTCCAATGGGCTATGTTTGCAAGGGAAGGCATGGAATTGCTTGGTGTTTAAATTTGTGCATGGGGATCGCCAATCTATTTCATGCCAAACATTCATCGCCTTTGGGTTCTTGCTGATAATATTGCAGATTAGTATCAATCCCATAAAGAGAGGTAGGGTTTGTAATGAAATTGAAGTATATATGCCTCCTGCGTCCGCACATGTATTCGTCAAACTTAATTATTTTGATTCCCCTTTGCCTCGATTATGGTGGATGCATGTGGCTGAAAGGTGTGAGGCACTGAAGTCCAGAAAATTTAATTATGTGGAGGGTGAGGCCATGGGGTTGAGGACACTCGTGTTAAAATTGTCTCTTCCTTGCAATTCGCGGCTGCTTGGGGTTATATAATTAATAATAGTTTATTTGACTCTGATGCTGATTTGAAACTAACAGGATGACCAATGGCTGTTCCTGGCATTTCGGCATGGTGAGCATTGTTCGGCCGCTTAACAAAGTTCGGCAAATTGTACCTGAAAGGTCGATATCGTCAATGTATCGTTCATTGGACCTTATCGGATGGTGAGATTTGTCACCAGACGGATATGATTGGCATATCATAGAACAGGATTTCCTCCTTATTATATCTTGGAATTAGACAAATCATACTCTGATGATAAACCCAATGAAAAGTAGGCGATAGCCAGTCCACACTTGTTCACATTGAATGGCGAAACTTAATTAGAACACTTTCTAGGAGAAAGTCAGAAGCACCCGTAATGTTGCTATGTGGACCTCGATCGGAGAGTGCGGTCGGACTAGATTAAATTCCGATGCATGAACCCTGGCGCTTGCTTGTCGCTAATAATTTTCTTGAGTTTCTGTTTTTTGATTAGATAATTCTCTTAAGTTAATAAAAGAGTAATAACACAGTTTCATCTCTCTTATTCTCAAAATTATTTAACTGATAGAGATGGAAGCTTCTCCATGAACTGTTTCTTTGCGTTGATTTTATTTTTAAACTTCAAAGAGAAAAAAGAAGTTGCCAGAGTGGGATTCCAGGACAAGGGCTTCACCTTCGCCTTGCTCAATTTAAGTTGCAATATTCTTTTTTGTGTTCATTGTGAAATGGACGCAAGTGGTGTTTGGACAAAGGGGATGGGGTGATGCGGGTTTGCCCATCACTTTTGGTGCTTGCCTATTAATTGGGCGTGGAGTATCCGAGAGAAGGAGAATTTAATTCCTGTGGGGTATTCTTGTCCTCGGATACGATCTCCAGCTGCCGCAGCCCCATCGACTTACATTCATGCATCTCAAGAAGTTAAGAAAAATGTTGGTGACGGTGATTAATAGCGTCGGGTAAATTAGATAAGGCTTGCTACGATGGATAACTATGATGTATTAACATTTTTGTTCTGTGTGAGCAAGAAGGAGAGCATTTTATTAGGGCTTGTTTGGTTTGTGAAAAATGAAAATTCTTAGGAAGTAGAGAAAATTTTTTTATTTGATTGAAGTTTTAAGATGAGAAAAAATGTAAAAAGTTATTCGTATGAAAAGATATTTTTTATATTTCATAAGAAGTACAATTCAAATGAATTTTGAAATTTTTCATGGAATGGGAATTGGTGACCTTTTTTCATTTCGAAAGATCTTTCTAATATTTTTTTATAAACATTAATATGATATTATATTAACGCTATGTTAATATTTATATTAATATAATATAATATTCATATTAACATAAATATTATAATATTTATAATATATTAATATTATTTAATATTAATAATAATATGATATTTTTATTAATATAAATATTATATCAATACATATATATTAATGTTGTATTAATATAATAATTATGATGATTTATGTTATATTATATTACATTAATATTATATTTATATTAAGATAAATATTATATTAAAATTTATATAGAGCTGGGAGCAAAAAGATATGATCTTATATTTATTAAGGGTATAATAGTATTTTATATAATTTACTTAGAAAAGTACATGCTCAATCAAATATAAATCAATTTACAATAAGTTACTTTCTATGATTAATCAAACATATTGAAGCTATATTTTTAGACATCATATTTTAGAAAATAATTTTTTAAAAAATAATTTTTTAAATTTTTTTTCTACGAACCAAATAGATTCTTGGCATTAGAGATCGTAAAATCAATCCGACTCGATGGATATGCACCCTATTCAAATCCGATCAAATCTAAAAAATAGGGTTTGATCGGATTTAGGTTCGAATTAGGGTAAAATCTGAAAATTATAGTACGAATATGGGAAAGATATAGGTAGTGCTGTTTCTATTCAAATTCAAATCTGAACTCGATCCAAACCTATGGATATGGATAATATCTGAACCGATATCTGAATATATATGTTTATAATTCTGTTTTGATAATTCTGTTTTGGTTGATAATATGCATAAAATTATTTGATTGTTTATGTGTCCTATGTTGAATTGTAATTCTATTTTTATGTTTGATTTCTATAAATTTAGATTTATAAATTATGTTTTATATTGAATTGATAATTCTGTTTTAGTTGATAATATGCATAAGATTATTTTGATTGTTTATTTTTTTGGATATGAGATGCATATGAGGCGGGTATGGGTTGGATATAGAAAATAGGTTACCCATCAGTATCTCCGAACCCATTGAATATGGAGATGGATATTCTTTCTTATCCGATCGAGTACCAGATAGAATTGAAATATAAAATATTAAGTTTAAATTTGAAATTAATAATATAATATTCAATTCAAGTCTATCCCTGCTTAGGATTTGCAGGTGCCGTAGATTTGAAAAGTAATTTTATAAAAACTCTATCTCATGCCTGAATATGGATGATATGGAAGCTACTTTGTTTGCATTCGGGATAAACTATATAAAAGGCACACTGCCATTTATGTATATATGGGCCAACCCTCCATCATCAAACGCCATCGTAAGCAGTGCCAGCTGCCTATGATTTTAATAGTGAACTCAAGGCTATCTTCTTGGAAGTGAAGAATGCTGTGCTAGAGGGATGGTTGACTCTCATCGACCCCGTTTTACTGCCCTGCCTTTTTATTATATATCAATGTTCAAACTCCCCAAATGGCCGGCAAACATAATCGATGATGAAGGGAGAGAAGCATTTTTGTGGAAAGCGGATTTCATTATCTGTTAACTTGTGATACCATTTGAAGATCGAAGGAGCAGAAATTGATAGGATGAACCAAGCTCTACTGGCTAAATGGGCATGGAAGTCCTACATAGTTCCAGCAACATGTGGTGGAAATAGATTAATTTTGCTTACTACTCGAGAAAGAGACTTGGAACGAGAGCTAGAAAAAGTCTTAATGGCTTTTCTCCCTCATGGAGGAATATTAGTTCACAGACTTTGACCTTTTCGATCTATGTTGATTTAACATTGGCAATGGGGAGACTCTCTGTTTTTCGGGAGATGTACGGCCTGATAAAGTACCCTTATGTTCTCTTTTGAATATCTTTATGCTAGAGTATTTCCTCTCGGTAAAGTTGGAGAAGCGAACATCCAAATTCGAAGGTTCCTTCCTGACTCAGCAGGAAATGAACCAATTGAAGTTAGTCTATAACATACAATTCGTTGTTAGACCCTTGCAGATTTTTGATGTGCCGGTTTGAAAACTTGTAAAGCGGTATATTCACTGTTGGGTTTACTATAATTTCATCAATATTGTTGGAAGATAAGGGGACTCGGGAGAGGAGGAGAAAAACCTCATGGCTGGATGGAGAGAGACGGGCAACTTCACAAAAAAGAAAGCTGCTTGATAGACCGTTGGACAGGAAGGAAGGAAGCGATACAAGATGGATTCCATAAGGATGTTCATGTATTTTTTTATTTTAGAAGTGATTTAAAATCATTGTCATATAGGATTATTGTAATATAACTAAATACAGAAATCTCACCATCTTCACCTATGTTACTTTGATATTGAATGGATCACTCTGTATCAAAGGCTCCCTTAGGTTATTTTTAAAATAATGCCAAGAGAAACGTTATTTTTCTCCAGCATCCACCCCGTACGATTTTTGTTCTCGAGTTGTTACACGGCCTTGGCAGTACCGCCGTAACTCAAGTGTTTTGGGGGAAACTGTCCATATCATCCGAAACAATGTTATAACAACTCAAAAATATCATGAATTGGAAAGAGGTCTGACGTATTCTAATTGGTCCCTTTGAATTGGTATTGTGATTTTCCTGAGTTAATGCAGCGTTACTCTATATTACATTATCCGTTTCATCTTTCATCGACTTGGCAAGTCTTGCTGACTGCCGAACTGATCAATTCAGACCTTGTACCATTTTACATCAGGGCTGTGACGCATGGATCCTAATTCAACATTAATGGTCTTGATCAAATTTCCAAGTTGGGCAGTAGCTACATTAAGCACACCATATAATGACGGGTCCAAGCACAAATATATCTAACTTGCACAAATTACTTAACTTAGAAGTTGGATATTAAACAAGAAGATCAATTGGTTCTGATAGTTTTATGTAGAACTTGGTAGTCATGGTTTTCCCATATTCCTCTCTCAGCCTATGCTACTACTAGAGAATAAAGAAATGAATTACCTTGATGAGAATCATGAGAAACTATGACGAGTCAATCACGCCTCATTCGTCATTTTCAAGTACATCATCATGTCGAATGTCCGCTGGAATGCGGCAAGAAGTGACAAGTGACCGAATCAACTATCTATATGCAATCTTATCTTTCACCGAATTCTGGTAATAAAGTCGGATGACTATTCTAGAAAACCCTTGACATGGTTTGTATATTTATTTTGACTGGAACATGAGGACATAATTGCTATCTAAACTTATACTTGCCATGGATGAGGACCAGAGTTTGGATCCGGTCTGTCCTGGCCCTGGCCATTTTTCTACAGCGTGCTTGAGTGGGTTGACCTTTTAGGCATCATTGGCGCACCTAATCGCAGCAGCCCTTGGAAAGGACAAAAAGGGGCAGCTGCTTCGAATAAACCAAATTTAATTTGGTGCGATACACGGGATTCCGGCGATTAATTGTAGCCAAGTGACCACAGTTTCTTTGATGGGTTTTGCAAAGAAAGCTGTAGGCAACGTTTTAGAGGCGAAGAATATTACATGGGAAATGGAGGAAAACAGCTTCGACCGGTTTCCTTCGGAAGTTTCGTTTGGATAACCTTTCCGTTGAATGAAAGGTCTCGAATTATTCCACTCAAGAAAGATCCGTCTCGAATTATAAATTTTCTAGGGATAACATTGTTTTTTTTTTCAATAAAAAAGATAATATTGTTTAAAATGGAATCAGTTCGGGTCATCTCGATAATTTTAAGGGAGTTTTGGTAGCATGTAATCTTGACAGGATTACATATAATTTACAACAGGTAATCAAATTATACTGTTTGTTTCGTCATTTTTATAGGTCATGCTGCATTACATTACATGTAATGTAGCATTACCTCAAAAGTAGGTAATCTGATTGCCTAAGGAGAAGTCGCTATGTGATTACATGCAATTATAAGATAACTTTAGGATCAAAACATCCTTAGCAAAATAAATTAAAATATATTAAATAAATTATGGATCGTCTCAATTAATGAAATAAAAAAAAATATAATGGATGATTAATTTCAGTCGGTGATGTCACCGAAAATGATTGCGTCTCGAAATTAAATTGTCCATGTAGAAAATAGATAATAACTAATAAGTTATGATGGGATATTTTAGAAAATTAGCTTATATCCTATATAATCTAAATTATATACTAAACATTACAATATAGAATTCTCTGTTATCTTACAACAACATTACTGCATATACCAAACACTGCAATGTAGGATTTTCTGTTATTTTATCATGTAACCGTATTCTCTCTGCAATCACATTACCATAGCAATATTACCTATGTAATGCACCAAACACCTCCTAAACACATTCAGAATGAAAATAACAAATATTATCATAATTTTTTTTAAAAAAAAAGAAAAACATAAAGTGTGATTACAGCTAGGTAACATGGTGCTCGTTGATTTTTGGGTAAGACGGTCTTTGGTGATTAGACCAACTTTTTCTCGAGATCATGTCATGCATTTCTTGCCGCTCATAATTTAGAGAGCGGAACCATAATTTGATTAGAATTGAAATACACGTTGTTACGTTGAGCATGAAATGTTCCAACAAATAGTCAACAATGAATCACGCATGTTTCTTTAAAGTGCACACAAGGAGAGTAGCAAGAGCAGGCTGCATATCCTTTACAAACAGATATCTCAGGCGTGCCGACGCTACAAAAAAATTATCGGTTGAGGCATGTCAGAAAGAGATACCCCAAAATAAAGATGAAAAATAAAGAAGAAAGAATGAGCAATAGAGGTATGCTTATGTGTATCTCTTTGTGCGTAGACTGATATACAATTAAGCCGGTAAATTTGATCCAACCAATAGTTTAATAATACTATATTATTGGATTGAAAAAAAAAGTATGAGTTTATTGTTCAATTGAAGCTAAAAGGCTGGCCTAAAAATTTTATGACTTATGGACTAAATAGTGAGTGAAAAATTAGAATTTGCTATGTAAAAAACAGATAATCAGTTGCAGCTGTTTATTGGGAGATTTGACGGCAGTGAAACAAAAGAATTTTTTTTGAAAAGTCGGCCTATTTATTCCATCCTACAAATGGCGCTCCATACTTTTCATAGCTCAAAGTGCTTTTGCTGAGTAAAAATGAAGGAGAATCACCGACAACTATGGAGGAATCTTGACTCATTATTGCTGGCTATATAACTCTTCTTTTCTACTACTTCTTGCTCCTCTTCACTTTTGTAAATATTTTTCTTCTTGATAAATTATGGGGGCAGCATCTGGCTATCTCCATTCCCCTCAAAAAAAAAAGGAAAAAAAAAGAGAAGAGTTTGTTATACCAACCATATACTATATATTTAATATTATGTAGTTACTGGGGAAAATTGGTCTAATAATAAATTTGTTTTAAAAATTATTTCCGGTGTGCATGCATCAAGGATAAGATTTGACTTATTAGCACACAAGTTTCATTGAGAGTAATGAGCATCTTCCTATTGGATGACATTTTATGGCTTAGACCAATCCAAACAGTCTATTTATTGAGCGTCGTAGTTGAGCATGCTGGCAAGTTGGAATTTGGAACGGGTAATCTTGTCCGTGAGCAAAAACATGTACATCTAGAGCTGTCTCATTGAAAAGGTCTAGAATATCAAAAGTATACACTGCCCTGTTCCCAGGATGCTAGTAAAGGGAATGTGGGCAAGAAAAAGATGTGGAACGAAAAGGCGTGCCTTTTACAAGTCATCTTGCAATCCCGTGAGTGTCGCTTACTCCGTCAAGTTGTATAGCAAGGCTAACTTATTTGAGAGAACAAACAAATGCAGAAATTAGGGTAACGTGCCAAGTCAGAGCAGCAAAGTTGGAATTCCACAGCAACCAATGACCATTTCATGCATGCAACTACACTATATATAGGAGTCCTGGGAAAGCATTTCTCTCATCTCGGCCCAAACTCTTCGAGCAACCTTATCGCCTTCTTTAGCTATGGCCTTCTCCAATAGTTCCTTTTGCTCTCCCTGCTATCACTACTCGCTTGCGTTGCCCATGGGCAGCTTTCACCTACGTTTTATGCAAAAAGCTGCCCAAATGTACAGAGCATTGTGCGCTCGGGCATGGCACAGGCCGTCAGTGCGGAGCCAAGGATGGGCGCATCCATCCTTCGGCTCTTCTTTCACGATTGCTTTGTAAATGTATGATACCATCCCTTTGCTCCTTCGTTTCCTTTGTTATCTGCAAAACCTTCGTTATGGTACGCTGCAAGTTAGTGACCCTAGAATTTATGGATTTATTTGCTAATCTCTAATTTGAATTATAAGGGAAGTGAATTGGTCGTAAGGCCAATACAGAGATGGTCGGGCTACCTGGTTGGTGTTTAAAAGGGGTAGCAAACTAGCAACACGGTTCTACTATCTTGGTCGCACGTGAACCACGGAAAATGATATGCAGTGGTGCATGAGCTGCACCGCACACAGTGGGATATGCAGCTCTAGATCTCTACCATGTCATCTAATTGTGAAGATGGGCAGTTGCCAAGTATCTAGCAATCTTTTTCATAATGTACAGTGTTTAGCATCATGATGTGCTATGTTTGATAGCCATTCATCTTCATGATGGTGATAGAGGCCTGTACAGCCCTCTGGGGTTAAAACTTGCATGATAAAGAATCCAAACTAAGGCAGCTATACCCTTCTCAAATCACACCTTGGTGTCCCTCTGCCACACCTATCATCCAAAGGTTCCTCTATGGCTTAGAAGCTTAAAAAGCAATTTACGGCAAGCCTTGGGATAAATAGGTTATATACAAGAGTTCTTGTTGCTAGACCACTCAAATCTACTTGTTGCTCTCAAAAATCACCTTATATGCTATTGTAATGCAACATGATGTTGCCAAAATTTTGTGGTTGCATATAGTCAATAGCAATGGTGTCGGTCCCAGTCACTAGCATGCTGCTTAAATTTATTCAAAATTTAGTTATCAATCTCTCTCCTAAATGCCAGTAGGCATGTGTGCCAAATTAAAACTGATACGGTGGAAGATCAAGAATTATTGGTTTATATACTGTCTAACAAAAAAATCATCACATCATCCAACTTGCAGAATTTTTTGTGCAAAAAATCATGCACCACACATGATGATTCACTCTCGCACGGATCAGCAAAAAAAAATTTTTTTTTTCCACCAATACTTTTAGATCTGTGTCTGAGCTAATCATCACGTGCAGTACATGATTCCCTGCACCATGCACAAAGAATTGCTCCATCCAACTTTGTCACTTAAAACAGGGTAGACGTTGTTAGTTGGCTAACATAATCAAAATGAAATTTTTTACATTCCAAATTTTAATTAGATGAAAATATATTGTTTATGAATAATAGATGATGTAATGGCTTTTTATTAGATGGCGGAGGAGATATGTTCTGACTAATAATTCTCAGAAAAAAGGGTGCAGACCTTTATGTTGGATCCAATAGATTCTCAAGATTCTTTTCCCAATGTAACCGTACAAGAGTAAATGCTTTTGTTCAAGTCAGCCTAAAACATCTTCCGAGTTGCTGAGCGGACGTCCTCTGTTTTCTTCAGGGTTGTGACGGATCGATCCTTCTCGCTGACACCGCAACGTTCACCGGCGAGCAGAATGCTGGGCCAAACAAAAACTCCGTCCGTGGATTCGGAGTCATCGACACCATCAAAGCCAGTGTCGAAGCCGCCTGCAAAGCCACCGTCTCATGCGCTGACATCCTCGCCCTCGCCGCTCGCGATGGAGTCAACTTGGTTAGTATCGCACCCATCATTTCCCACCACCTCTTTCACCATCAACGTTCAGTTTTAATGCTTTGAGCTGATACGAATGATACATCTCGTAGCTCGGCGGGCCAACTTGGACGGTGCAACTGGGCAGGAGGGATGCAACGACGGCGAGCCAGAGCGCGGCCAACAACAACCTCCCCAGTCCCGCGTCCAGCCTCTCCATGCTCATCTCCAAGTTCGCCGCCCAGGGCCTCAGCGCTCAAGAGATGACCGCGCTCTCCGGTGGCCACACCATCGGCCAGGCTCAATGCAAGAACTTCCGCGCCCACATCTACAACGACACCGACATCAACCCCAGTTTTGCGGCCTTAAGAAAGCAGAACTGCCCGGCCTCGGGCGGCGACACCAACCTCGCGCCGCTCGATGTCCAGACCCCGAACCGGTTCGACAACGCCTACTACCAGAACCTTGTGGCCCAGAGGGGCTGCTGCATTCGGACCAGGAGCTCTTCAATGGTGGGTCGCAGGACGCGCTGGTCCGGCAATACAGCACCAACGCGGCGTTGTTCTCGAGGGACTTCGTCCAGGCGATGGTGAAGATGGGGAGCATCAGCCCGCTGACCGGGACCAGTGGACAGATCCGGTTGAACTGCGGAAAAGTGAACGGCTGACGATAAGGGCGGGCGACGATGAACTCTCCGGGTTATAAGTAGACCAGGTGGATAAGCTTAGTATTTCTATTGTAACGGTCAAAACTGGTCTCCGGAATTGGTGTTAGACGCTATTTTAATCAAGAAACGAATCAATAAAATAAGAATGCTACTAGATTATTAACTCCTGGAGTCAACAAATTAAGATTTGTCAGACGGCACTGGAACTTTCTTTTTCCCATTTCTTTGCCTTAATCTTTAATTTAGCTGGAATAGCTCTAGGATTGACCGTGGAACTTCCATCTATTTAAGGCATAAAGGCACAAAGCAGGTGCTTTTAACGAACATCCTATTCCCTATAAAGATACTATGTTAGAGATAAGCAAGTTTGTTTAGAATATAACAATTTGCTATTTTACACTGCGAAACTTCAAAATTGGCAAAAACCCAAATGTCTGTAAATTGCTATACGGTAGAAGGTATGCAAATTTCAAATTCTACTATGCAGAAACCCAAATGTATGGAAATTGCCAAACGGTAGTAGGAATGCAAATTTCAAAGTTCTACTACCTAGGGTTTGGGTTATACCGTCTGGATAGTTGAACTAAGAATTAAATTTTGACAATGGGGCACTGGTTCTGTTAATTTCACAATAAGAAATTACTTATATGAACTACAAATGGAAATCCAGCTAGAAAGTTCGCTTATGTTATGGTAGCAGGTACGCAATTTTTAAAGTTCTACTACAAAGGGTCTGGGTTACACTGTCTGGATAGCTGAACTAAGAATTATATTTTTGACAATAGTCACTGGTTCTATAAATTTCGTAATAAGAAATTTGTTATATGAACTACATATATAAAGCCACCGAGAAAGTTCACTTATATGACTTTAAACCATAACCATACAATAAAAATAAAAATAAAAATGTAAAATGTATAAAGCCAATGAGAGAAACTATAGTAATAAGTAGACCATCAGAATAATAAATGAAGATAATATATATATATATTTATAATGAGAAAAAGCTCAAGAATGGAGCTTTCTTGGTATCCCTGACCCCCTCCTCTTTGCACTGTAGTAGCAGCCTCTAGTGTTCTTGTTATTTCACAGCCTTTGTTTCCCATTAGTTTTCTCTTCCATTTCCAATTCCACACCACAATCTTTATTAGCTTTTCTGTGTATAGTCACAAATCTTATTATTCAAGCATATCCGAATAATTGTATTATATATCGTTATTTAGTGGTATCGATGTGATAAAGTTGCTGCACTTCGTCGTTTTCCGATAAAGCGGGCTACAAACCATCAAGGCATTTTGTCAAGGTCGTGTATTCCTTATAACGACATGAATGATTAATATGACCGATGAAGGTTCAAAGAGGCCACGTACGCCAAGAGGATAACATTAGGAATCAAAGGTCCTAATAAGCCGGGCTGTTGCTGGACCTGGCCAAGGGCTGGAAGAATCATAGGATGCAAGTAGTCGTGACATGAGAGGAGGTCGAAGGATAATTTGTGAAAAAATATCTTCAGCGAAAAGAAGGCAGTCCAATGATGAGATGATCATTGAAGACGCTCAATTATGGTGTGACCTGAATTTAGGACTGCATCCATGGAGATCATGCTCATCCCTTTTTGTAGAATATTTCTATATTTTTGTTGGACTGTCGTGTGTGGATGATCAGTGGATGATCAGACATGTCTATTAGAAGACGAATACTACAGCCGACTAGATGGCATCTTATGCAGAGAGTATTCGAAAGAGTCCTTATAGGTTGGAGGAGAATAACCTCGGATTATCTCAAAGATATTTTATTTTTGATTTCTTAAATTATATTCACACAAAAATTATTTGAATGCAACGTCTTTATCAAAAAAACAAAAGACAATCCTTTCTCGTTCTATTACAAAGACGCAAAGATAATAACATGGAATGCCATGTACTGACCGGGTGCAAGACTAATTTGAATTGTCAATTTAGAATTCATGAATGGTTTGAAGAAAATGAGGCGTTAAAGAGGTTCCGAGGCACTCCTATTTATCTATTTATTTTTGTTAAAAGGTTATAAAGATAGTTAAAATTGGAGATCCAATAGATGGAAACACACTAAGAGCATGCATCCAGATTATGTTCCAAAATAAAAATATCATCACCACCATAGAAAACCTTTCATCATGTCATAGCATTAAAGAGTTTCAAATCTCCAATTCAGCTGTACAATCCAAGTAGGAAAGAGTCAGGTCTTAGAATGGGAATAGGAAATAGTAGCTTTCATTTTAACTATTTGATTGGAAAGATATCCTATTTCCATTCCGATTCAAGAGGAAATAAAAATTTATCTTAATTTTTCAAAATTCAATCCAAACCCTTTCTTAATATTCAAATCCTATTCTGATTTCAATCACGAATCAAACATGATAGAAAATATAATCATTTTGAGTCTCATTTTAATTCATCCCGATTTTATTCCAACCACGAACCTAAAATATCGAGTTTTTACTTTTGATTATATTAACTCTTTATCATTCAAGAAACCTGGCAATGTAAAGTAAATAAATAAATAAATAAATAAATAAATAATAAATAATAACAACAATAATAATGATAATCTAAAGATGAAGATGTTTAATGGATTAAAATAGATTCTCTGCAATCTGAATAGGAAGTTTATACAATCAAGGTACAAGATAAGCTAATACTTTTGGAACCATTTTCTGATGATCTGTAATGCTCAACTTTGTTTAATTGAAATTTTGAATGGATCATGAAGCTTAGATCCTAAAGGATGGAAAATGCTTGTTTAATAGTTACAATATTTTAGTCCAATGAGTCCAATCAATGATTTGGGAACATGATTAGATTTTAATTGATCATAACAAAAGTTAGGTATGATTCTTTATTCATCTAAATTGTACCTCCAAAACTACCGATATACAATAGTCCTATTCTTATTTCATCTAAATTGTACCTCCAAAACTATCAATATACAATAGTCCTATTTATATTAAATTATAAAATTCTTTAAATGAGGTATATTAATTGGCTATGCAATTCTAATTCTCAAATCAGTCAACCTTGACCCCAATGGAGATGGATTAGACATGATTCAAATATGAATTGAATTTATCTGCACGAAACCACATCCTAATGACCCACTGGAGCGCGTCTTTGGTCCTCCAAACAAAACTTGAGTGAAATAAATAAAGGAATAATGTCATGCCTGCTCGGTCATACTCATACCGGCGACACTAACCCTGTCCTAGAATAATGTCCTTCAAACATGTGCATATGATTAGATTAGAACCAATTGCATTAGCATTAGCAAGTTCGCAATTCCACTCACCATTTGCTATGGCACAAGCTGTCTATAAAAAAATTATATATATATATATATATAAGAGAACACATACATGGAGTCTGACAAAAGAATAAGAGTTCCAGCCGATCATAAAAAGGAACAAGGGTTACTCGAGGAAAACAGAAAGAAATTGAGAAGAAAGGATTCATAAAAATAAAATATTGCTCTAATGGCGCCACTCCCATATAGCAACGGACTGGTGGCAGACACCCATGTTTATATTCTAGAGAACATAGCAACTAAAAGGTTCAGCATTTCTCATTCTCTAAATGCCCATCATCTTTCCTATATATTAAAGTTGAGGCCAGATTTTCTTCAATACAGTATTTGCCAGATATTCAGCATGCCACATGGCAGCCCATCAAGCCTTCTCCCAAATTTTTTTTTTTTGCTTGGTGCTGTGGACCTCCTCTAAACCTTCTAGAAGACTTTTTTTTCTCTCTCCGTAGGTCTTTGCCGTCGCTGTCCTCCCCAACCCCTCCCCTCCATCACTGCCCTGCTCTCCTCACAGCCATCTCCCATCGATGTCTGCCATCATCTTCATCTCCATCGTCATCAGCATCGGCCTTGCCCTTATCTCCCTCAGATGCTTCCTTTCCACATTTTCTCCTCTTTTTCTCTTTTTCTTTTTCACTTCGAACCTTCCAGAGGTTCTTTTTCTTGAAGATCTGTGGAAAGGATAGCACCTGAGGGAGATCGAAGTTTCTTAGGTTCTAGTTAGGGTTTTTCTTCTAATCCTCATTGACGTCGGATCCTCCTCCAAATCTCCTGCAGGTGCTTTCTTTTCCCTAGATCTTTATTATTTTTTTTCTTTTGCTTCGAACCCTTTTGAAGGCTTTTTTTCGGAGATCTGTGGAAAGGACAGCACTTGAGGGAGATCGGGATTTCTTAGGTTCCAGTTAGAGGGTTTTTCGAAGATCTGTGGGAAGGAGACGGCAACTGAGAGAGATCGGGGTTTGTTAGACATCAAAGAATGAAAAAAAATAGAGGAAGCAAAAAAAATATAGGAAAAATCAGTGGAAACAAGGAAAAGGCAAAAAAAAACCAAAGGGTTTGAGAAGGGACAATGCAAAAAAGAAAAAAAATACTGTGAAAGAAAGCACATGAAAGAGATTGGAGGAGGTAGAGGAGTGGGAGGCATTCGGGGCCGGGAGGAGAGGCGAGGAGGGTAGGTGGCGTCGGAGCTGGAGGAGGAGAGGGGGTTTGATAGTCACACGGAGTCGGATGCGGCGTAAATGGTGGGTGAGGTGCGAACGGTGATGGGATAGGGCCGCAGTGGGGCGGCATGAACACAGCGACCTAGACCTCACGCGATGGGGGCAGAGGGTGAGGGGGAGCCGGCGGGAGGAAGGGAAGGGAAGGGGGAAAAGGGAAAAAAAAAAGAAAAAATATTTGGAAAAGGGAGGAAAAAGAAAAAAA
>KE504693.1:1129133-1141158 GCA_000441515.1 Elaeis oleifera | reverse complement strand
TTAGAAAAAAAATGAATTATAACTATCTTTTTTAGATGATTTTATAGTTTTGGATCTATCTATTGAGTAAATATCTTTAAAGGTATTTGTTATATTTACTCCACATTAGTTATTAATAATTTAAAAATTATAAATTTTAATTTTATTTATTAAAATTTATTATATTATATTATTTATTATTAGAGTAAGTAAATTGAGTGTTTTTTTTCATATTTTTAGGTGAAATAATAACGTATTATTTTTTAAAATACTAATTTATTATTATTAAAAATAATAATATATTATTTTTAATTTTAAAAATAATAACATACTAATTTATTTTTCAAAAATAATATGTTTTGAGATATGAATTGATCCATCGGATCAGATCAAATAGTGTTGTTTTATTTTATATTGATTATTATTATAATTATCTTTTATATTTTATAGTATAATGAATAATTTCATTATCTTATTGTTGATATCTTTGTTAGGATATTTTTTAAATTTAACTTATAGTATCATCTTATTTTATATTGACTATTATTGTAATTATCTTTTATATTTATAGCTGCATTTATTTTGTTATTTATTACATATTGTTGGTGTTTAATTATAAATCTCTTTGTTAGCAAGATTTAAGACATGTTTAATACAGACCGATAAAATAATATTAATATTAATTTTATTAATTTTTTTATTTTATGAATATGATGGACAGCCGCTAAATTCTATTAGATCAAACAGTATTGTCTTTTTATTTATTAAAATTTATTATATTATATCATTTATTATTGAAGTAAATTAATTAAGTGATTTTCTTTTCATATTCTTATGTGCTTTGTTGATTTAGTTATATTTGCTCCTATCACTTAATAGTGGAGTATTTGATCATTTAGATGATTTTTTTTCCTGTTATATTTAACTTTTAACTCATTTTAAATAAATTTTAGATCAAATAAATATTATTCTAAAGAGACATGATGTATATGATGTTAGACAGATTTAAGAAAAAATATATCAAATTTTAAATTTTTAAGATATTTTTAGTAATTTTAGATCATAACTTTTAAATATTTAAATATATTAAGATTTATTTTAATTAGTTGTCTCTTAATTATAATTCATAAATGGATATTGTTGAAATTTTATCACAAAAAAATTTAAAAAAAATTATGAAAAAAATAAAATTGCTTAAATCAATATACGAAATCGAGATTCAATACAACATAATGAAGTTACTGATCGCACTGACCAAATAAGACTATGAATCTCATTATCTTTTTTTGGTTATTAATTTTTATTATATTTCAAAAATACATTACTATTTTATAATATTTGTTGTACTAAATAATTTTAAATCAATACGAGAAAAGATCTTATCTTTTTTTTATTTTTATTGATTTTTTTGTATATATTTTTTTTTATTTTTTCGTTCGCTTTTTCCATTCGCTGGAGCCACAACTTGGTGGGAGGCTTGAAATAGCTAAATAGAAAAATTTAAATTCATCTCAGTCGAATGAAAAGTTTCGAACGATCGAAATAATTTTGTGACTATTATTTTATCATTTTACTGTCAATAGTTTAAAAAATTTATTACTATCTTAATGATAATTTAAATAAAGTTTAAAACCAAAATAAAATTCTAGATAAGGATGATACTTGATGGCTTATACATAATGTATGTGACTGTTTGTTGTACTATTATTATGTACCAATTATTTTATATTGAATGATTGTATGTTTCTAGAGTACGCAAACAAAATCAATATAGATTTTTAAAATAAAATATTTAATATTTAAATATAAAATATTAAACATTAAATATTTAAAGTCATAAATTATTTTTTTAATCATTTTGATTCATATTTTGTTATGAAACTCAATTCACTAATATTCTAATAAAATTTTTTGGTACTCATATTTTCAATTTAGATAAAAAAATTATGTTAGATGAAGATTAATAAGAACGTAAGCTCGTCAGCTAATAAAAATATTATATATTATATAGTATAAAAAATTATATACTAATAAAATATTTTAAATTTTACTTTGATGCAAGGTAATACCACTGCATAGTGCGGGTTACACACTAGTTTCCATAAAAGATGGAAGTGCTCTTGTACCTATTTTCCCTTTATATGTGTAATCCATATTCAGACTTCAAGCTAAGGCTAGATTCATTTGTCTCCTAACCGTAAAACATACTAATGGAATTGCCTCTAAGAGTAGTTGACTATTTTATAAAAACCTACACTGCCAATCTAGAGAAAATTATTGACTAGAACCATTCTACGACGTATACCTTGGACCATCTAATAAGAAGCCATCATATCATCCAACGGATGATAGTTAATAATATTTTTTTTTAATTCAAAATTTTCAATCAAGTTTAAATAACAACATATATTTTTCCAACAATAGATGATTTGATGACTTTTTATTAGATGATCCAAAATACATGTGGTGGAACAGTTCTAACCAATAATTCTCATTAACCAAAGGGCAATTCCCTCCACAATTAGATGTCTCTAAGACTACCTGCCCAATACACTAACTGATATATGATTTTGCCTGCACCGTCCTCCAATGGGTGTCTGAACTAAACGCCACCTATTGCAGACTCATACACATCAATATGCCTCAGCATTCCGCACTCCACTGCTCTGCCCAATCTGCTCTGAGCAGGACAAAGCCTCTCGTCCCCAAATTAATTCCAAAAGTTCCGCCACTGATACCCAACAGGCAATATACATGCATGAATTCCCAGCATCAGATTCAGCAACCACGTGAGAAGATAAGGATCACACAGAAAAATTCATACCTCCAACGGGGTGCAGATGTTCCTGACGCCCACCATTAGCCATGCACTCAATACGCCAAAAGTCTGTGGCCACCATCCGAGCAGTGCCCAATCAACCCCAGCAGACACGGCGAGCGTAGCAGCATCAGCAACTCCATCGACATCCAAAATCCAAACTTTATTCAACTAATTCAGTGAATAAGATATATAGAAATGATATATAATGAATGAAGGGGATAACAATAAGAGACCTCCATCTTGAACTCCCCTTGCTTTGTGAGGCGGTCCACGAGCATGACGGCAATCGTGCACCCATCGGGCAGCACAATAGCTGAAGGCTACAAGAAGGGAGATGACAGACAGGATGGCACGGACTGCAATCACCAAGAGAGCAAGGCCTTCTTCTCTTGTAGTCTCCTTTCATTGCTCTCCGACCATGAGGTATAAGGTGAGGGAGAGAGGAGTAGAATATTAGAATGCCCTAAGCCAGGACAATATCAGGTATTATACTAATGGGAACAAAGGGAAGGGGTCCCTGAAATGTGAGCTGGGTTAGTGCAGTAGTTAGCATTGCTGGCAGCAGCGTGACAGGGCTATATTGATCGGGCTGGACGGAACTTTTGGGAGTTTAAACAATGTTTCCAGGAGAGAACATAGAGTTATTAAGAAACAACAAAAAGGACTCAACCTGTAGCGGAAGCGGCTGAGGGAAAAGCTCTATTGGTTACCTGCAGCTGGCGCAAATTCCACCGCAAGGTACTTCCACCGAACCTTTGATTTAAAGAAACAAGGATGACCGGCCTTGCAGGAGGTCACCTTGCCATGGAACACCTGAAATAATCATAAAACTTATTTCTCATCTTTACGTTTACATAATCAACTGATAGATGGAGAGTGAAAATACGGTCATACTGACATAACTAAGATGTAAATAAGCCATCCACAATTTCTGACAACAGAGCAAATATGGATAACCTAAATATGTTTCATTATCGTTCAGATATTGTGCATTACCAAAGAAAATTCTGGCTTTGCTTATATCCAACTCTCAACAGTTAATGAAAACCTGGTCACCAGGATTTTCTATGCCAATCCTGTAAATTCTTAAACATACCATACAAAACAACATTGCAAGTCGCATTCCAATCTTAAAGGAGATGACTAAGATAGCAAGAAAAATTGGATGAGGAATATCAGCAGCAATGGCATTCCCTTCATCCTCTGCAAATGATCAAGCCAGTATCAATTTTCCAATAAAAAACTGAAAGAAAAGAACCTAGAACGCTACAGTTTATGGAACACAATCCAGACGGGTTGGCATGACTTGCCATATAGCGACAGTATTATAGCAAAGCTTAGATTTCAAGAGAAATCATTGGCAAAAACAAAGAGAAGCGAGCAGGCATTTCCATTAAAATAGTCACTTAAAAGAATGGGCACCTCACAATTTGGAACTAGCCCTAAGCTCCTCAGATCTGGTAAAGCAGCTATGGTGCCATGACTGCAACTCCTTTTGCGGCATCCACAGTTGCCATCAATGAGAAAAAGTCAATCCTCAACCATAACATCATTTAGAGGAACAACAATGTCAGGGTCTAGTCCTCAAAATATATCAGGTTGACCCAAACAACAACTCATGTACACAACTGTAGGCTACCTATTAAATAAAGGAGCGCATGGATAAACCATATCCGACTCCACTTGCCAGCTGTACTGAAATCACAAATGACAAAGTTGACCATCATTTAACTTTGTACCTGGTTAAAATGATCTGCAGCCACAGATAATGACCATATTGAAACAGGAAATCCAGGTCCCATCTGCACAAAGAAAGCAGTAAAAGTTCAGTAGATTGGTCGATGATGATGGCCAACAATCACAAGGTACGGTGCACAAAGTTGTATGGACAGAACATGATATTATGAGTCATCGGAACATAGAAAGCAATAAGAACAGGTTCTTCTAAAGCACAGAAGATCACATATGTTAGACATTACAGCACAGGCATTATAAGACTTACATGATAAGTTCAGCTCAGGCAATATAAGAATCACATGCTAAGTTTGGCTATAGCATTTGCAGTCTTCTTCTCCCTTTCAAACAGAATGAAATTCACAGGATCTCCCTTCCTCCCTCTTATATCCATGCGTTTATACATTTCATTTTAGCCCAACAAGAAGACTTTCTTAACTCCATGATTGAGGGTAGTAAGCGTAATCAATAACAATGGGTACCCGAATGTACTGAGCAAGGTTAACTACATTTTGCATGAGTTGGCAATGCGAAATATTCCATTCCATGTCTAGAATTCTTCTGCTTCATGAACAAAAGTCGCAGACTAGAGCTAGTAAAGGAGAACCCTAGTTATTTAATAAATTGGATAATTGCTATGATCATACCTATAGGACTGCTTATCAATATAGCTTGGATAATAAAATTGGCAGCATAGGCAATAATCATTTCTAAGTAGGTTGGAGACACATGGTATCTGCTATCAGTAATTTTTGGCCGCGTCTACTGTTGCTCCCTCCATGAGGGTGAGTGTGATACATACAACATAGGAGCAACTGACATGTGCAGAAAGTGGATGGCAGGTCCCACATGTTCTCATATGATATGCTTGGATATGACCAAGGTTCTCAGTTCCGGTACCGGTGGCCGTTCCGGTCGGCTAGTAGCAAGGTTCGGTACGGTTCCGTACCAGACCGAACCGGCACGAACCGACAAAGAGAGGAGAAAAAGAAGAAGGAAAGAGAGAAAGAGAAAGAGAGAAGAGGGTCCACCGGAGAGACCGTCAGAGCCTCAGAGGGCCTCCGGCTGACCGTCGTGGCCATTGGATGGCGTAAATGCCATCTGCTGCTCCACGGCGTGAAGCAGGGGCAATTATCCTTGTTTCACGGGCTTTTTTAAAAAATCCGATAACAATAAAGCTAGCAATGGGTTTGTCTGCTTTATTGTTTCTGGACTTTTTTTAAAAAATTGAAATAGTGAAGCCAGCAAATCGATTGCCGACTTCATTATTTTAAACTTTCTTAAAAAATCTAAAACAGTGAAGCCTGCAAACCAAGTGCCGGCTTCACTATTCGTCTTCCTTTTTAAAATGTGAACGGGTGGTCGTTTCTATTTCGCGACCGCGACTCCATCCGCGCCGCTTCCGTCGTCCGATGGTCACAACGGCAACCCAGAGACCTCCGATGGCCCCTCCACCGTCCCATCCTCCTATCTCCGACGGCCTCCCTCTGTCTCTCTTTCTCTTTTTCGCTTGTTGCGACGCTCTATCGAGTGAACTGAGCTTCCTTCGACCTCCGACGGCTACAGAGGGCCACCACTGGCCTCCGACGGCCTCTCCCTCTCCTCCCCTCTCTCCCTTCTTTTGTTTCCCTCTCTTTCTTCTCCGGCACTGATGTGTGCCGTTTTCTCTGTCGAAACCATCTCGGTTCCCCGTCGGTCCAGTTCGGCATGCCCCGAACCGACCGGTTCAGCACGCCCCGAACCAGCCAGTTCGAAACGGTTCTGAAAATCATGGATATGACAATTACTTGAGCAATATAAATCAAGAAAATAAACAACTGACCAATAACCAGAATGTCTAATTATCACAAAACCTAACAAACTTCAGTGGATTTGGTCATAAATTAAAGCAAGCCATCAGTATTGATTATGGAAAGCTCCCAATTTGAAATCTAAATGTGAATGGTCCCTGATGTGTTTTGCACTGAGCTCAAAATTAAATCGTATGGTTAATTTCTCATGACCTTTTACATCATGATGAAAAATTGGCACATGGTAAATGTTAAAGGTTACTCACCGTGCTACTCAATGTAAAATTTCTCACATATCCAGCATATGTGGAAGCTGCAACACCAAAACAAAATTCATGAACATATACACTTGAAAATCCTAAAAACAAAATTCATGAACACTTCATGGGGGGTGAGGGGAAGAGGGGGCATAAAAAGCCAATGGTGCTTTGCTTTTATGTAGGGATTGCAAATGAACCATTCACAAAGGTTCTAGTTATTGATTTGGATAATCATGATGATCCTCTTAACATCTGGAGCAGTGCTCTTTGCTTTGAGCTTTGTGAACCACTATGGTGGAGCTTCTGCATGTTCCCAAGGTATACACCAGATAGTGTTCGGTACTTTACAAAAATGCACAAATACACCAAAAAAAAATCATGAAGCCGCTTACCTCTTTCCGGCTCACAGGCTTTACGAGCAAAAGAGCATGTACAAAAGCTCCAATATTTTCACGTAGAGACTCCTCAGAAAAGTTCACCTGTAAATGACCACATCAAGGAACAGTATTTAAGTTCATATGATGATTCTGTTCTATAACTGCTCATATGCACACATACAGAACCATCTAAAACATTTAGCTCTATTCTGAGCTCAAATAATTACTATAGATTGCATGAAAGCATTAATGATACATGCAAGCCAAAATCTTGAAATACAAAGAGAAGTATGCTTATTTGTTTACTTACTTCTAAACAACCATGGTGATGCGGACCTGATCTC
The DNA here is from genome assembly GCA_000441515.1 of Elaeis oleifera. Taxonomy (NCBI): domain Eukaryota; kingdom Viridiplantae; phylum Streptophyta; class Magnoliopsida; order Arecales; family Arecaceae; genus Elaeis; species Elaeis oleifera. The sequence continues at coordinate 1,133,853 of KE504693.1, read as the reverse complement.
AGCTCAGGTAGATACTACAAAACCGATTGGATTTTGATCAAATTTTATAAGACCTAAAATTCAAGAATGAAGGAAAGTTTTTGAAGGGATAAATATACAGCCTAAAGGATGACAAGCTGGCCCAATCCTTCAAAAGAAAGAGAACATTGTAATAAAAAGAAAATTGTAGCCATGTTAATCTACCGTCCAAAAATTTGGGTTCACCCTGAATCTTTTTTTTCCTAATTATTCCTCTTGTGCACTGTCTCCAACATTATTACGAACTTTTCGAATCCATTCTGGCTGCATCAGTGCACGTGACTGTACATTTTCCATCTCTTTTTTGGTTCTTCCAACGCAAATCCAAACACTCTACCACTACCCTCATGTTTTAGATTAGTTCCCATCATAATCAGCTGGAAAAACTCCTGTGCCTCACCTGACGTGCTAGTTTCTTATTCTATCATTGCCTATTTTTATCACATTTCCATCTCAGTCTCCCCATCTCTGCAGATGCCTTTTATCACATTTATCTCAGCCTTCTTTATTACTGAACATCCAAATTGTTTGACCTGGCAGGTGTTATAGTTGTTTCATTACTGTTTTCTATTGGTCATCAAGGCATGCAATGATCACATCTTGCACCTCAGAAGTATTTTACTAATTCAACAAAATCACCTCTGCTGGAAATTTCTTCACCTAGTCTATTTTTAGGCCATTATTGTACAATATAGAACATACATCACATTACAGCAATAACAGAAAGTCAAAGCAGCTTTACCCCTCTAATGGTTAGATGGCATGACATTTTATTTTCATTTTCATACATGAATTAGAATAAATATCAATTAACAAAATACTTGGATGAGAATAACAAAGCTGGATTGGTATTATCTAATGGAATTTGCTAGGGATTTCTTGTAAGGTTGGTACGGTTAGGTTTAAGGACCTAAGGTAAAATAGAATATGTTTACACTATCAGCTACCAAGTTATATTTTCATAATGGAATGTCTAAACTTCAAAATATTTTATATTACTTTATGAAAACCAAATTAGTTTTTGCAGCATACTAGATAAATAGCATAGTATTTTAGTGTAATTCCTAGATTATATAAAGATTAGTCCCTAAATCTTACATTATTTTTTCAACAAGCATTTCATACCTAAAAGAAGAAGTTAATGTATTTTTTACTTTCTAATTTTGTTGGACTTTAAAATATACCTCTGGTTTGTTTTCATTTCTAAACAATCCGGAACCTTACTCCACAAATCAGGTTAATATGCTCCAAACCAAAATTCGAAACCTTGCATCCTACATACAGAACAGGTTTAAAACTTCATCAATATCACAAGGTACCACAATGACCCTGCTATTCAACCAGCGCTCCCAATTTTGTAGATAATCGACCATCACATGGTCTGCACGCCGGAATACGTCTATATCTCCTGCAGAGAAATTTAATGACCCACATACCTGACTCTTCAAAAAGGAGCTAAACTTGAGTCACAATTTTATGATGCCCATTTGTGAGACTTCATACACAATGATCTGCACAAGTCCAAATTTCTTCATTGCTTTACTACCAAGAGCGTTCTAGAATCAAGGGCCACACATCAAATCACACTTCAAGAATAAGACAAGGCCCATTTTTTCAGAAATTCATGTTGACGAGAAAATTGGAATGGCCTACTCACAGACCTCTGTAACTTCTGCTGCTACTCATTTCTGTAACAACAGCACCCCAGACACCATATACCATATTAGATGTCAAATGTGTGTTGTCGGGTAATATAAGCTGACATGACTAACTAGATCTTCAGGGCATAGATGTTTATAAGTCCAGCATTTGACCAATGTATGGTTCTAATATGAACAAGATTACAAATTTAAGTCTATTTCCTGCATGTGCAGAAAAATTGATTGCAACAGCAAATATTCATATTCAGTAACCAAATAAATTTGTTATGCATTAGGTTTCATAAAACAGACATGCTTGGCAGCAGACATTCCTGAAAACCACGTATGCATATGCACTACAGAAATTCTGCTTCATGAAATATATTCTAATATATTCTATATATGAGAGAAAATAGGCAGCCACACTCAACCTCCCCATGCAGTTTTCCCATGCCTGTTGATTGGTTGCTGAATGTGCAGAAATCAGTGAATAAGAGGAAAGCAGGATGCCCTAGTTAGCAAAGAGTAAAACTATTTAATTCCTAATGTTGCTTCAGGGCTCGAAATCTGGGGTAGAGTGAATCGACATGGGCGAGGTAGGGCTGGAGCAATCCTTGTGATCTGGTGAAAACTCCTCCAATCTGCAAAATCAGTCAAGAAACCAGGTGAGGATCCTCCGGTTGTTGACCCTCCGATGCTTAAGTCAGTTCGAGCCTTGAGAACAAAGGTGGAAAAGAATAGAAGAGCAAGAGAAATTGGATGGAACTGGAGGAGAACTGAGTAGGAGCCAAAAATTTGGCTTGGTTTTCTGTTGGCAGAGTTTTACGAAAAGAGTAGAAGAGCAAGAGAAATTGGATGGAACTGGAGGAGAATTGAGTAAGAGTCAAGAATTTGACTTGATTTCCTACTGACAGAGTTTTTTTTCATTTTCGAGAACTTACCGATGAAGGATCCCTGGTCCTCTATTTATAGAGGGTTGATGAGGCCATTCTAGAGTTTGTTAAGCCGTTAGGAGAATTTGTTAGGCCGTTAGAAAGCCACCTGTAAATGAATTGACGTATAGCTGTGCATACAAGCTCAACATAAGATCGTGGCCAGCTGTGGCCTAGTAGAGAAAATCACTGTGGGTGTTTGCAGAATAGCCAAGTCCGTCATAATAATAATTCACCTCGGTATAAGACCAGAGTGAAATAAGAATGCTGTAACATTCCAGGATAGAGAAGATCAGGATTCAGATCGGCATATACTCGACCTAAACATTTCTGTTAGAAGAGTCATCCAGAGAGTATAAGGATGTCTTTTATACAGATCGGTATTTTACCGATTTGAATCCGGTTTACCAGTAAGTTGATATGCTGGGATCTGGTGCTTCAAGATTGATATCCCTTTGATCTTGTATAATGATGCCACGTGTCTCGAGGATGATTTAACGCACCAACACCTAATATATATTCTCATATACATGCCTCCCCAACCAACATTGTCTTCTATCTTTTCCCACCTCTATTGCCTCCAATCCCTCCTATCCCTACCATGCCAACACCCACCCTCCTTCCCCTTTTTGCTTTCATCTCCTTCTCTTTTCCTCTCTCTCTTTTTCAGACCTAGGATCCTGATCAACCGTTGAAAAAATGACCGCATGAAAATCCAAACCATCAAAACAAGAGAATACCATTTTCATCAGAAATAAAAATCTAACACCTAAAAAGCCTAAACTAACAGAATATACAGACTTCGAAAATTCGATCTGATCAGAAGCAAGAAACAAGAAAGAATCTAAGAAAAGGTCCCCCCCTCTTTCTCTGTTTTGGTGGGATTCCAAACAGAAGACTTTGCAAGATTTCCATCCTTCCAACCCAGATTCATCATAGAAATAGGTTCTTCCTTGAAGAAATTATTCTAGGGGCTGCCCTTGATTTTTTCCCTCAGCAATTAGGGCCTGCACTAAATCAAGATTAAGATTGGACCAAGGAAAAAAACCTGCAAGATAACAGATCATTGGAAGCACTTCTAAACAAGACTTGGAACAAAACAAAAACAAAACTGAAGTGTCAACAACACCAATTTGGTGTTTCTATACCCATCCAGACTATGGAGGATATGGGAGTCTTGAACTTTGCTGTGATAAGCAAAGGTGAAGGCTATTGGGAAATGTTTGCTGAGAAAGGATTGGCCGGGCACCTTGGGTAGAAGGATGAGGAGTCTTTATGGAAGTACAAACTTTTTTGGAAGAGAAACCGGATTTACTGGTTGTTTACAGCGTGGAGGTGGAGCATGGGAAGCCAGGCATGGCTCCCTAGCTTCTCTTTATATATATATATATGTAACTTTCTATTTTCAGTCTATAATAAGGTAAGCCTGCTATCTTAATCTTGCTTACATACACAGAAAGTAAGGGCATGAGTAGCATGCCTTCCCCAGGCCTGCATGCACAATAGCAGTTTTATCAATTTAAAATCAATACGACCACATTTTGCCTCTTTTACCGCACCAGAAACATCACTTGTCACAGATCCTAGCTTTAGATAAGAGGCATCTCTTTAGGTCCAAGCTTTTTGATACTTGTATCTTTTCACCCTTTCTCTTTGACACCATTTGATATAATTCACTAAAATATTCTCATGCCCTAGGGTATTTCATATCCACTAATTATACTTGTGTTAATTTTTAAAGCAATACTTGAGAATGGCCCCAAAATAATAAGGACACAAGCATTAAAATCGTCTATGTTTTCCATATGAATGAGTTTATCTTAACATTACATCCTTTAGTGACAAGACACATGGATACAACCTTCATACAGATTCAACTCAAAAAAAGTGCAACATTACATGTTATACTTGATCACTGAGTTGAACTATTAAATAGTCTTCTCCCACAAATTGCATGGCATTTTCTAATGTGAAATGAAGCAAAGGCAATTCCTAGGGTTATGTGTTCAATATCTTTTAATATTTCAATAAGGAACTGAGTTTCAATGTTTACCCAATTCTTGAGCTGTTTATTAATTCTCAACCTTTTAGCTCCATGGTGGAGACAGTTGTCACGCCCCGAACCCAACA
>KE504693.1:1106718-1122185 GCA_000441515.1 Elaeis oleifera | reverse complement strand
ATATATATATATATATATATATATATATGTATATATATATATGTGTGTGTGTGTGGGATACATTGAATGCATGAATGCTAAGGCTGCAAATGAGTTAGGTTGACTCATGATTCAATCCAAACCTAATGTATTTTTAGGACCCCAAATCTCTTTGAGTATTTAATTTATGATTTAAGACTTGAGAAATATCTTTTAACATAAAATAATTTAAAATATTTTATATCCTAATTAGTTTGAAAGTAACATTGTTTATTGTCTATTTGTGCCGTTTATAGCAGTTGGTTATATGATAATTAAAATGTAGTTCGCTACGTTTGACTCGAACCCAATTTGGATCGGAATTTTTGGGTTGGGGCCGAATTATACATGAACTCAACCTTTTTCGAAGATCTATTGGATCAAAAATTTTAGTTGTGGATCCAACCTAATCTTCTACTGAGTTGGGTCTAGGTTCAACATTAGGACTCGATTAAGAAATCGAGTCGGATCGGGTTTATTCATAATCTAGTCTGATCCGATCTATTTGCATCCCTAATAGAAATAGTTTTAGCAAATTTGTGCTCGAAGAATTCTAATCAAACGTAAAAATCAAATAAATATATAAAAAGAACCATGTATCTTAGATCCTATAATATATATATATATAGGTAATTTACAAGATGAGAAAAAATTGATTTTTTGCATTGATATCAATACTCAAGAAATAAGATGGACTCAACCAAATATAAAAATAAATAAAAAAATAAAAAATCAATATCTCATGAAATCAAGTAATTGTCGTAACCAAAAAAAAGAGTAAAATGAACAAGATTGGAAATAACAGCCATTGCGGATAGTACTTTCTCACTGAATGAGCTGGCCATAGATTATGTGAATGACTTATCTCCCTCTATGGGGTTTCTTCTCATTATAATAGATCCCTCTAAAGTAGGGATTAGATCAAGAAACTACAAATTGTTGGGATTAAAGAAACTACAAGTTATTGGGATGAGCTCGAATAGAAACTACAACAAACTACAAATTGTTAAAGAAACTATAAGTTGTTGGGATTAGAAACTACAAGTTGTTACACGTTGGTTATGGTTTCAGTACGCCCCTGCAAGCATAAGAGAGGGGCTCGATCACTTGAAGCTCGTTTCGCAAAAGAGTGAAGCATTGACATGAAAGAGCTTTGGTAAAGATATCTGCAATCTGATCATAAGTGGAGATGTAGGAGACTTGAAGTTGCTTAGCGGCTATCCGTTCCCGTATAAAGTGATAATCAATTTCAATATGCTTTGTGCGGGTATAAAATACCATATTAGCAACTAAATAAGTGGCTCCAATATTATCACACAAAAGAATGGGAGGAGCACGAAGAGGAATGCCTAATTCAGTGAGAAGTGATTGAATCCAAAATAGCTCTACCGTGGCATTAGCAACAGCCTTATATTCGGCCTCGATACTTGAACGAGCAATACTTGATTGCTTCTTAGAGTACTAGGAGATTAAGTTTCTACCAAGGAAGATGGTAAAACCACTTATGGATCGCCGATCTTGTGTGCATCTTGCCCAATCAGCGTCACTAAATGCATGAAGCTTATAGCTAGAATGATGGTGGAGTAATAACCATGTGTTATGGTGCCTTTCAGATAGCGCAGAGTGCACTTCACAGCTGCCCAATATAGGTCTGAAGGCACATGCACGTGCTGATATAATCTATTAACAACATAAGTGAGGTCTGGACGTGTGATGGTAGTGCATTATAGTGCACCTACAATCGTTCGATATAGTGTTGGATCAGAAAATGGTGAGGATAGCCCATTGAAATCAAAGTCTAGTGCCAAAGGAGTTGAGATGGGCCTTGCATCCAACATATTGGATTTCTGTAGCACATCTTTGATGTATTTCTGCTGGGATAAGAAGCAACCATCTAGATGTGAAGACATCTCTATGCCCAAAAGAATGAACAGAACCAAGGTCTTGGACAGAAAACTCATTCTTGAGAGAACTAATGAGTGAGGAAATGCCTGATGCATTGTTGCTTGTTACTGTAAAATTATCTACATAGATTAAAATATAAATCGAAGAGCACCCACTCACATGGTAAAATAAAGAAGTATCTATCTTGGATCCCACAAAGCCAAGCTGAAGTAGATAATTGCTGAGTCGCTGGAACCAAGCCCTTAGGGCTTGCCGAAGGCCATAAAGAGACTTCTAAAGTTGACACATATGGTGAGGAAATTGGAGATGGATAAAATCAAAAGGTTGCTCCATAAAATAGTTTCTTCTAAGTGTCCATGCAAAATACATTAGACATATCAAGCTGTCTCATGGGCCAACCAGAAGAGATGGCAAGTGCTAGAAAAGTCTTATTGTTGTGATTTTGATAACAGGACTGAATGTCTCTATAAAATCAATCCCGAGTTGCTGGCTATATCCCTTAGCCATAAGGTGCGCTTTATACCTCTCAATGGAGCTGTTAGGATATTGTTAAGTTTGAAAATCCACTTACATCCAACCACATTCATGTGGAAGATGTGAGGTACAAGTATCCATGTTCCATTGTGCATAAGGGCATCAAATTCAGCTGACATAGCAGTACGCCAGTTAGAATCCTTGGAAGCTTGACTATAGCAGGTCGGCTCGGAAGGCAATGAAGTGCAGGTAACCAGATGTGGGAGAGAATGCATATTGGTCTTCTGTGCACTATAGATTTTGGCCCATCATGTACCATCTCATGATAGAGTGATCATAGGGTGGGTGCGTGCCGAAGTGATAGAGCTAGTCCGCGGTTGTTGTGCATCATTGAAATCAGATAGTGGATGAATGACATCAATAGCACGGTCTAATGGCGGCGAGGGTAATGTCGTCGAGGTCGTCAGGTGGCATACATCCTCATGAACTAAAGTGGGTGCACTATAGGTGCATCAGTGGCTCTCGCCTATGAACTCACTTCTGCTGAAATGAATGAGGACAAGTTGGGCCGGGCAGGTGTCCCAGAAGTGGACGCATGCCACGAGGTGCAATCAACACCTTGGTCAGCCTACTATGCATGGGTCGAAGGGTGACCCTTTTGTCGGACGGGCTGATCTCAAGATTGAGACACAGCAGTAGTTAACACATTTAAGGATGTAACCTGCAAAGGAGGTAAAGACTAGCGAGAGCAAGTAATAGGCCTAGTATTATGGCTAGAAATTTTAGCAAAAGAAAATCTCTTTTCATTAAAGACAGCATGGCGAACAGTGTAGATCTTATCCGTTGGCATGTGAAAGTATTGATAACCATAATGAGACTTGCTATATCCCATGAAATACACAAGTCAGAACGGAATTCAAGTTTGCATTTGGAATTGGGTCGTAGATAAGGGAACAAGCACATTCGAACACACGTAGAAAGTATAGTTTGGTGTAGAACCAAAAGCTTTTCATAAGGGCTGATATTGGACAAGAGAGGTGTGGGCATACGGTTGATTAAGTAGGCAGCTGTGCAAACGACATCATCTCAAAATTGCTGGGGAACAGAGACAGTAGCTAAGAGAGCCAATGCAGTCTCAATTATATGACCATGCTTACGTTCTGCAATGTCATTTTGCTGAGGGTGTGTGGGCATGAGAGACAATGAGAGATGCCACAAGCATCAAGATAACGAGATAGAGCAAAACTAGGCACCCCAATCACTATGGAATTATTTATTGTCTAGCAAAGAGACGTTCAATATGGCGTTGAAAGTGAAGAAAATATCTAGTGTATCAGATTTTCTTTGCATGGTGAAGACCCAAAGATACTTACTGAAATCATCAATAAAGCAAATATATGAGCTCCAGAAGCAGAGATTATTGGTGAAGGACCCCATACATTAGAGAATACGAAGTCCAAAGGACAAGATGAAACATAACTACATGAAGGAAGAGGAAGCCGATGACTCTTAGCCTTTGGACAAGCAACACACAAATGAGACAATGTGATTGGATAAACCAGGAGTCCAAACTTGGTAAGGATCCGCGACACCACTCGCATGACAGGATGATCGAGTCGATCATGCCAAATGGAGATAGATGTCTTCTCGCCAAAAAGAACTCGAGCGGCACTATCTTATTGGAGGTAAAAGATGATAGAGACTACGTTCAAGCCGACCATAGAGCAGAGGCTATCGAGTTATCTGATCCTTCACGATAACATGAAAGGGTGGAATTCAAAAATACATGATTATCTTTATAGAACTGATGCACAGACACGAGATTGTGAGTGACAATAGGTACCTGCAGAAGATTAGTAAGAGACAAAAGAAGTGAAGAATATGAAATTGTAGCAGAATCTATGTAAGTTATCGACAAACCTGCACCATTGCCAATGTAGAGAAGATCAACACCTTGATATGGAGCCACACTGTCAAGCTGGTTATAGTCAGGCGTCACATGATTGATGGCACCCGAATTTGGATACTAGGAGGTTGACGTGATGCCATTTCCTTCCATGGTGGCGTTGAAGGTAGCAAGAGCAGAGGCTTGTTGCTAGCCGTTGATGCGATTAATGCCATGGAAGTTGGGGCTGAAGCATTATGGGCAGTCCACAACAAAGTGGCCGCGTTCACGACATAGTTGACACCAGGGTCCTTGACGCTAGTTGGAGCACCCACGGTCGCATCCACGACCTCCACTTGAGCGCCCTTGGTTGGAAGCTGGATAGTTTGACGACGGCTGCTGTAAGTTGACAAGCAGATGAGATGTACTACACCCTCGTAAGACTTGATGTGCAGCAAGAAAAGGGGCATCTGATTACAGCTGTGCTCGATGCTGAAGAAAGCTTTCATAAGCCATGAGACATGCCAGAACCTCACCAAGAGAAAGGCCTTCGGTACCTGCAAGTGTGGCTATGATGGAGTCGAATTCGGATCCTAGCCCTACAAGCACCTAAAGCACCAAGTCCATGGAAGAGACAGGATGCCCAATGGCTGCCATGTTGTCAACGATCACCTTAGTTTCTGAATGTAATCGGGAAGGTGCTCATATCATGCGTAAGGGACTGTAGCTCAGTCCGCAACTGCAAGAGACGTGCTCGAGCTTAGGACTCGAACACTCCAGCAAGGATGTCCCACACAATGCGAGAAGAGTCAAGGTCAATGATGAAGAACAGCAGGGACTTAGAGAGGGACGCGATGAGCTACACCATAACCTGCTTGTCTTGCTTAACCCAAAGCAAGTATGCCAGGTTAGGAACTAGAGGAGGGGCTTCAGATGTCGCCGTCGGTGTCATCTGTGTCGTCGCTGGAGCAGGAAGGTGCCGTGGTGGGCAAGGGTCGCTTTCGTCGATCAATCCAACCCGATCACAGCTTCAGAGTAGAGGAAGATATTGTGCCTTCCACAGTAGGTAGTTGTCGCTGGTAAGTTTGAGAAGTGAGAAAGATAAGATATTGAGGGTTGGTGAGGCAGCAGTGGTAGCCATGTTGCAAGGGGTGGAAAGAGGGCCATCTCGACAGGATCAGAGGCTTGAGAGCAGAAGTGCTCTGATACCATGAACGAACTGGCCAGAGATGATATGAACGACTTATCTCCCTCTATAGGGTTTTTCTCATTATAATAGATCCTTCTAAAGTGGGATTAGCTAAAAAAACTACAAGTTGTTGGAATTAGAGAAACTATAAGTTGTTGGGATAAGCTCAAATAGAAACTACAACAAAATACAAGTTGTTGGAGAAACTATAAGTTGTTATACGTTGGTTGTGGCTTCAATACTCACGGATAGCATTTTCTAGAGTCTCTCACATCAAGCATGTGGAAGTTTGGCCAATACTCAATTGCTAGATCAAGAGATGAAATTATCCCAAAGTTAAATCTCACGATCACTATCCTGAGCTGATCATGGATGCCATCCTCAAAGAAGGGTTTAGGGTCACTGGATTAGCCAGTTATATAAGAAGTAGAGGATCATTAGGTGACAACTAAACATGTTGATGTTGCCATTTTCACTCACATCACCTCGATTTTGGGGTGATCAGCCTATGTCAAATGCCCTTTTAATACAAACAAGAGCTAGACAAACCAGTTGAGTGGTTTCGATTTTTCGATAGTGCATGCTGTTGATCTTTGCTATGGGTAAGTAGGGTCGAAACTTAATAACTTATACCACCCAAGCCATGTGGATGGTTATGCTAGTGCTAAAGCTTGTAGGATGAAGAAGAATTGTCATGGTAGACATATTTCTTTGGCAGATGCTTTACTTCTCCATGGGATGAAGAATGATTCTGCCTATTTTGGCATATCGAAGGGCACGCTGCACACGAAGAGGCAAATGGTTGCTTTTGAAAATGCTTACTTCTGTCATTGGGTTGATGGCTTCCTTCTTTCTCCTTGATTCCCTGATGCTCCCTGTTATTCACCACATCAATTTACTTAATGGCCTGGGTTCGAGAAACCAAATGTGGTAGAGGTATAAGTTATATCTATTGATTATTTCTGTCACATGTTGCTTGGGGGCTTGTGTCAACTAACTTACTGGCAATTTAGGTGTGTGAATATGTTGTCTATCAAGGAAGTTTCTCAGAATTAGACATGAACACATATCTTGATAAGGGATTTTGTTGTCTGTTAATTTTTTTTTGGCAGGACGCAAGATGTCTATCACATGTGGGAGCTTATACAACCCACTCTTTTTCGAGGAACTATGTGATCCACTAAAATTTGGTTTGACATAATTGACTCACATAGTTTGATAATGAAATCATTATCTACTTCTATAGGAGGCAACAAGGGACATGGAATTATCCATCTTGAAGCTATGATAGTGGAGATGGAGTTTCTTGTAGGAACTAAATCTGAAATTTTGTTCAGATCTCTGATGAAATGAAGTTCATTGACTGTGATTTGGTCTATAGAAGAAATGGATGGATGATGAATCAGAAAATATGAGTTGTGATAGAGCAGCAAAAAATATGATGGAGGAGGAGGTTGAACACAATAAAAAAATAATTTTTTTTTTGTTGGCCTGTTGTGTCGGCTTTTTTTCTTTTTTTTTTTGTAACCTTATACAAGCAGTATCTATGTTGTGGTATGCATGCTGATTATAAGCTGTAATAGCTTGACATAAGAACTTCTTTCCTCCAAACGAAAGATGTTAAGGGCAATTGTTTCATTCCATTGCTTAATTATTCTGTTTTTTTGATTAACAAAATTATGCCTATTCTAAGATAGTGAGACCTCAGTCTCTACCATAATGCGGATCATATATAAAAGATAGAAAGTGAATTATGCAACCCAAAGGTTACATGTATCGTAAATATTGTTCAAGCTGTTCTAAAGTCGAATTAGACTGTATTTCGCCTTTATCCGACAAGAAACTTGTCTACACTCCCCAACGGCAATTACCAGTTATCTCTAGATTCGGGAAAATGATTGTTATTCTAAAGCAACTTGAAAAACCAATAATAATATAATCTGGAATCTGATCCATCAAAGCATCTAGGTTTTATTGTTGAAATCCGAGGACATGCGAGTAAAGAAACATTCAGTTTTTCTGTGAAAGAGGTTGCAGTACTTATCTGTTCCTCTGGCTGCGTAAATCGTAACGGACTATTCTATGAGAGCTTGACAAGTTGGCACCTTCGCTCATTTCCATTTTTTACATTTCTTTGCTCATGTCTTTCTGGAATCCAGATGCTTCTAATGTATCAGAATTATTTTTTTGTGCTATGACTAAAATGCACGCTCATGTCACATTCCAATTGTAGAAAACCAACCAAAAGCCAGATCAAGAAAGGGAAGAAGTTGTCAGCACTGGCTTTCTGGAAATTATTTTGGGCCCACATCCTGTTTATGTGGCGCTTTTAGCCATAGAAAGCTCACTTTCCTATTTAATATTCATTTGTCACCTCTCGAATCTAGTTTCTCTTTGTTACTTTATTAAGAATAACCAAAAATAAAGCTACATTTCATCTTGAACTCCAGCCTTACATCCAACATAACTAGAAGCAAAGGCTTTCTCTCTCTTTCCCTCAACTTTCTTTGGTGTCAGAGAGCTTATACTTGTGGCCGTGTATTTCTTTAGTTTCCCCTCTCTTCTATTTCCCTGCTTGCTTTGATTTCTTGAGGCTCCAACCCACCCTTTATCAACAAAAACGGAAAAGCACAAGTTGGAGTTTGCTGCATCACGAAATTAGGGAATTTTCTCGGCCCAAACACCGGCAATTAAAGAAGCGGAAGGCCACCCGGTTGGACAACTAAGTTGTCCGATGCGAGTCGGACCTCACCACAAGCCGAAAGAGGAGGGATGGGCCCCCCGAATCACGACCCCAGGGGTTTCGGGTTGTATCTTCTGCACGGAACAACGATTCACCTTCATTCGTGACGTCAACCGTTGGATCGCACAATTTCCGCTTCGACAGCTGTGCAAACCGTGGAAAGAAAAGATGGCAAGGCTTTGAGATATGCTCGAGGCACGATCCAGTGGTTAATGTCGCGAAAGAAGATCGATCATTCTTTTGCGAGAAAGATACAACCCGAAACCCGACCGATGGCGGGCCAAGTGGGGAGTCGGCGATTCTCTATGAGGGTTGGAACCTAGGTTTCGGTTGCTTCTCCTCATCCTGTCCCTTTGGCCCGGCTTCTCCTAGTCCGTTACCTTCGTTCTTCCACAATTTCAGGTGAAATGGGGGAGGCGAAGCCCAAGAGCCAGGCCAGAGTTTGGAGCACCGTCAAGCCCTTCGTCAATGGTGGGGCTTCCGGGATGCTCGCCACCTGCGTGATCCAGCCGATCGATATGGTCAAGGTAAGAACTTGATATTTCCTTCTTCTTTGCCAACTTTTTTTCGAATCTTTTGTTGGATTTTTGCTTTCTTGCACCGCCAAGAAAAGGAAAGATTGGGTCTGGGAGGAGGAGTTGCAGGCTTATGACTCCGGTGCTTCTTGTTCTTTTCTGCGTTTCGAAGCAATGGGTTCGATTTTTGGCTATTTTATTTGTATAATCTTCTCATCTTGATATAAAAGTTGGTTCTACGGCGACTGAGGGCTCTGCTTTGCTGGATTTTGTTTCCTGTTCTAGATCCAAGGAAGTAGGGGGTTTCTGTTTCTTGATTCGATGAAGTGGATGTCTGTTGTGCAAAGAAAAACCTTCTTTTCTTGGATTGTTTAATATCTCTTTTGGTGGATCCGAGATCTATTCTTTGGAGGATCCATAGTATCTTGTAATATAACCTTCAGTGATGTGATGCATATATTTTGCTGAATGTTTGTCTGGTAGGTGAGAATCCAATTGGGTCAGGGATCGGCACTCCAAGTGACAAAGAACATGCTCGCCAAAGAGGGCTTTGGCGCCTTTTACAAGGTTTGCTCTTCAACCATGTTACAGCCTCCTCCATAATCTCCATTTTGTCTTATTCGGATTGAAGCTTCTTGTAACTTTATGAGATGTATGATAAGTTATTTGTTCTTACGGTAAGCTTGTCATTGCCCGTTTTGCTTTAATGTTGTTATTAATCTCAATTTTGTTGCACTTTGGATTCCAGAACAGATCATTCTATGACATGGCGACATATACAATTATAGTGCATGTTACCTTATTTATAACATTTAATTGAAATAAGAAATGAAGCAGCTTTAATGACATTTATGTTATGGAACGACTTGCACAGAGTAAGAATATCATATTTGCAGTGAAGGTGAAACCTTTGAATTTGGAATTATCTGTGTCCGTTAGCATGTTTCTAGGATATGGAGAGTCGTTTTAATATAAGAGTGAAGGCGAGACTAATATGTCTTGATACTTGTCCAAGAACCATAAAATTAGCAATTGGAGATGCCAAGCAATATGACATTGGAACCCTGTATTGAACATAATAAGCACTTCTATGTTTATCGATGTCATACATGGAATTTTCTCCACCTAATTGTGAAGATGTTTCAACTAGAATTGTGTTCTTTCTTTCTCAACCCACTGAGCTTTTTGGATGGAAAATTAATGGACTAGTGAACAAAAATCTCCCTCTACCAATCTTTGCTCAAAATTCTCTTTTTACTAGTGATCATCAGCATGCACCAAAGGAGAATGACCAAAAGAATTGCTACATTAGAGTTCTATATAAAGCCCTGAACTATTATTTCAGGAAAATTGTCAGCTCCATTTCTCTTTCTTCTACCTCTATAATTTTTATGCTTTTTTGTAAATCTTTTATCCTAATAGTTTGGGCATGTCTTCATCCTAGTAATTCTGTAAGCAAAAACCTCTTTTAGCCTACATCATAATAGTTTGAGCAAGTCCTCCATCCTAATAGTTTGGGCAGGTCTTCATCCTATTAGGCAAACCCCAGCAGATGAAAGGGTTTCAGATCACTTAAAATGAGTTCAGGCAAGTGTTCATACTAATGGTTCCGGTTTTTGCCACATGTTGCATACTTTGGAAAGTTCTGCTAGTGTAGGCAACTTCTTCTTGATAGTTCTAAACTCAACTTCAATTTCATTTACTTAATTTTATCAATAATTGTCCTGGTTTATTCGAAAGTTCTCAAGTTGATTTTGTATATTTAATGATCAGCTGTGCTCTGTAGAACTAAATCATTTACTATTATCAACAATTTGCATAATATGATACATATACTTCTTTGTTGCTGCATTTCTTCCTTTTTTATGAGAATGATGTTTGCTCCCTCCAAAAAAACACCTAGCTGATGCTACTTAGTTACTGTTAAAATTCTGCCAGATATAACTGAATTATTGCTGCTCTACCTTGAGTTGTTATCTTGCTGCGCTGAGCCATTTATGGTGTCTCATGGTCTCTTTTATGTTGATCTGAACGAAATCCAACTCTTTTTCTACTCATGTTACTAAGAGTTCATTTCATTCATGGAATGAAATATTGTTGTTTCTAATCAAAACATAGTGCTGTTTCTAATCAAAACAGATGATGCAATAAAAGTTTCAACTAGAGTGGTCAGGATTGGATTAGTCTTAGGGCCTGTTTGCATGTCTGGGCCTAAAATCCCGTGGGATTCATGGGTTGGGCCAAGACAATCAAGTCAAGTTGAGGTCTTTTTTTTTCCTCGCTATGGGATTCAAGCAGGCCCACTCTAATGGTTCTTTGGGTATTTATAAAGCTCAGTAAGATTTAGTTGGTTGTCTTGGCACAACCCATGAATCCCATGAGATTTTGGGCCCAGACATTCAAACAGGTCCTTAGATTAGTATGGGTTTGATATTCTATATTTAACTTCATATCTAAGTCGTGAACAATGAACACCACTTGGATATTTCCTATCAAATTTATCTCATGTCTTATTGTCTTGATAAGGGTTTGGTTAAATTTCTTATTCTAATTCTTGTCAGAGCAAGGACTTGTTTTTTGCTCCCACCTCTGCTTCCCCCCAGCTTGTTGGGATGGGGGTGGAGGGATCTATATTTATCTGGCATTATGACTTTCACAGTTTTGAAATTTGAATTTGAATAATTACATCATATATCAACTCTCTCTCTCTCTATCTCTCACATGCACGCGTGCGCACCCATGCTTGTGCATGCGAGGGTGTGTATGGGGGTTCCTGTCTGCCTATCTATTCTAAGCTTCCATCAAATGTGGTAAGATAAATGTTCTTCCTTTTTCTCCTGTTATGCCATCAACATGGAACCAGAGGAAGTGTGATGTGTTTGACGGGATCCTAAAATTCCCCTCTAGTTTCTGTTGGGTGTGGATTCAGTCTTCTCCAGTTTCTTTCTTGTTCAGTTGTGTTCATACCAATAGTTGAGCCTATTGAGTAATTACTGTTTCTTTGGGATGTTATGTTATTTTATTGCATGTTTTCCCCTGCGTGTGAAAGTTTAGACTAGTTATGCCAAAAATATTCTCAACTGAATATTTGTATCTTGCAATCCTAGTCTAATTTAATGCATAAATATGGATGTTCACATTTATGAAGAAGAGAAATAACTCATAAGATGTGTCATAATAATGAAGTAGGTTGACACTTAGTGATATTTAACCACATAAGACCAGGAGTACTTGACAAAATCTTTTAACAGTGAATATTTTGACTGAATATAGTTGTCTTGCAATCGTAGTCTAATTTCATGCTTACACATGTACGCATTTACAATGAAGAGAAATAACTCATAGAGGTGTCATAATAATGGAGGCGGATACTTAAGTGATAGTTAACAGCATAAGATCAGGAGGTGACACAATCTTTTAACAGTGAATTTTCATGTGATTTATGAATATATAGTGCACTGTATTGTATTTTTGACATTTAGATTCCTCATTGGTTTGTTGATTCTTGTAAAATATGTCATTTTCATGATCTTGGGTCTCTCCCCCAAATTATCTTGGTTATGACTGAAACTGAAAGCACCCACATGTTGCCTTGTGAGAAATTGTTATTGATTGAAGTCTTCTTTTTGTTGTTTTGAAAGGTGCTTTCTGTTTTTGTGTCTGATTTAATGTTCTGGAGCAGGGATTATCAGCTGGTTACTAAGGCAAGCTACTTACACAACTGCACGGCTGGGATCCTTCAGGTAAGAATAATGATATCATGATTACTCATTTCAGTATATATTTATGAATAATACAAGCTGGATTAAAAGAATGCAGCTGTGAGGCAATGTGAATTGTTAAAGTGACATGCCTCTTTCTTCCTTCATCCTGTTTGGGTTATGTAAAATGCAGCTTAGATTGGGTTCGTTGAACTGTCTGATTTGTAAAATTATTGTAGTTCAATAGTATGGGTTTTCTGGGCCATGGCAGTTTAGTTTGGGTCAGGGTGTCGGGTTAATATCTGACCCAATTTGGTGGCAAGTCTTCTCATAATTTGCAATAGATCAGAATATGATGGAGCAGAATGTTCTGCGCCATGGAGTTCGAGTTGTTAATGGTATGGGTTGATCCTGATGGTGCAAATGCTTGTTGGGTGGATTAACTTTTATGAGTCATCTTACATTTGCATGAATGACCAATGGGCAATGTAATCTTTATGAGTCATCACCTAAAAGCTAGTCTATAAGAACCTTCAAATAAAGTCCATCACTATCTGAATGCTTGCAGGATTGTTCCAGTATCATATCAGTTATTTAAGTCAAATCCATGTACTAATTCACCTGCTCTTTGACCCTGTTCCTTTCTAGGACTACTGATGCTCCTGAGATTTTGTATTGCTCATTGCACTATTGCTACAGTGCCCCCCCCCTAAATCAGTTCTAGGTTAACTAATATGGGCCTGCAATCCAGATCACTCAAGACTTAAAGAACAAGCATTTACATGAGATGATTGCAGTCAAGGAGTAGTTGATTCTTTTTTTTTTTCCTTTCCTCTGTATATTCCTGAACGATTTGATAGCATTTCTCCTGTCTACTTTTTCTTTTTTTTAACCCCTCGAAATTAGTTACATCCAAGGGAGCCTGAAACAAACCTCATGAAGATAGACCATAAGGAGCATAGCTTTATAGTGCCATATTCAGTGCAAGCTAAACACAACTCTGTCATGGAAGGGGCTTAGTATAGGTTGGAAATTACTTGGAGATAGGAAGTCCTAAAATAACTGGCGTAAGTGTTTAAAAATGGTTTAAAGATGATAGTTTGTTTGAGGATGCAGACTACAGCCAGGAGTTTGATGTCATATAGGATTAATAAAGTTGAATCCCACTTTTAAGGCATGCATGGCTTTTTTTCTCTTCTTTCCTTTTTTTTTATATTGTAGTTGCTGTTATGATAAGGCTGTGGATTTCTTCTTTTTTCATATCTGAGATATTTTTATTTTTTTCCTTCTTTGAAGCATGTAATTAAAACTTTTCTTGTGTATAGAATTATCAAATTGTTAGATCACAAGGAGTAAGAGTAGCCCTCTTCTGTGAAGAGGCTGCTTAATTGAACGGGATGTGTAGGGCCTTCTTTGCTGCCTTTGGGAATTTTGCCCATCTATTATGATGTGTGGTTAATGCACAATGAGTGTGATCTACTTTTCTGTGTACCTCATTGGATGCTAATTACTCTGCTATCATAAAGAGCGAAGGCAAACTCCTTTCCCATTGAGCTCACCTTATTATTAAACTGACGGTTTTGCGCTGTAACAATTTAAGAATGTGCTCAAGTTCATATCACATCAACAAGCACCAGATTTACCTAATGATCAACTATGCTGTGGTTTAAAATTTATGGCTGTTACAAATGCATTTAGGGAAGAATAATAATCTTAATGTGATAGTATCTCAGCTAGTGACTGTTTTATATTTTGCCTAGGGTTTGACAAGTAAAGCAGTTGAGGCGAATGATGGGAAACCACTACCTCTACTACAGAAAGCTTTTATTGGGCTGACAGCTGGAGCAATTGGAGCATGCGTTGGCAATCCAGCTGATTTGGCACTCATCCGAATGCAGGCTGATGCAACTTTACCTCCAGCACAGAGGCGAAACTATAAAAATGCCTTCCATGCACTCTATCGTATTATTGCTGATGAAGGGGTTTTAGCACTTTGGAAAGGTGCAGGCCCTACTGTAGTTAGAGCAATGGCATTAAATATGGGCATGCTTGCCTCGTATGATCAGAGCGTTGAGTTTTTCAGAGATTCACTTGGTTTGGGGGAAATTAATACTGTGTTTGGTAAGATTCCTGGTGATTATGCCTTCTTTTGGAGCTAGAGTCATCCTTATAGCAACCAATGGAAAATTGTTGATGTTGTGGATTTTGTTTGATAAGACATGCATGCAAAATATCTGAACAAGATAGGATAATATCTGGCTATATTATTTTGGCTTTTTTAATATAGTATCATTGGTTGTTTCCATCTTAGGATTCTTTTTGTAATTTTTCTAAGTGGAATATGAAGGTTAATTGTTTATGGGTCTCATAGGCCTGTTGGCATGTTTCACTGCTGCTAATCATTGTTGTTTAGTATGAGGAGATGCAACATGTCTTTGTGGAATGGTAGTTACTAGGTCAATGGAATGCTAAACACGTGACCCAGAGTGTCTATCCTTCTGAGTAGATATTGTGGTTTTTGTAATTGTATTCAATATAACAATTTACAGATGTGTTTTATATACAGTTAAAACTTCACTCATCCTGAGGAAAGTAAGTTTGCATGAGACCTGTTCAATGGGTGGACCAGGTTCAGCGTAGGATACCACTTGATTTACTCAGTCCCAAGCCTGGTCTTCAGGCCTACTTTCCAGGCTTGAGCCTACTACTCATTGGGCTTCAGGCTTTCGGGCCGAGCTTTGGACTCCCTCTCCTCCCCAATGCCATCCATCTCCTCCCCTGGTTCCGCCGAAGACACCGCCATCATCTACACCATGGGTGATAGGTGAAGAAGATGAGGAAGGGAACCATGTGGGAGGTTTGGAGAGAGGAGCAGGGAGGGTCGAGGGGTTGGAGAGAGAGGGGTTGGCGAGAGAGGGATTGGGGGAGATGGAAGGATGAGCTGGTGGGGCGGAGGGAGGAGATGGGAAGAATATGAGGAAGAAGAAGGATATATATATATACACACACACACACACACACACACACACACACACAT
>KE504693.1:1066562-1083171 GCA_000441515.1 Elaeis oleifera | reverse complement strand
GGCAGCGGCAGTGGCGGTGGAGAAAGGGCGCACGTACGTCTTTAATGAGACCCACTACCTGCTGCATGGTGGGCCGCTTCTCCAGCAACTCGGCGGTGCAGAGATACCCCACCATGAGGCATTCCACCGCACGCCTCCTCCTCCCACTCCGGCCATTCCCTCAGCCTGGTGTGGTAATGTTTAATCTGGATGAAGCATTTGAAATTTTATGGTGCAAATAATTTAACTTGCACAAGTAGACGATTGAGATAGGTACGGCAGGCCAGGACTATCGTTATGCCTTGTTTTGCTGGGCTGACATGATTTTATGATTTTTAATTAGTATTTTTTTCAAGAGGAAGCTACATCTGATGGTATTGGTTTTCCTTTTTTTTTTTTTTGATAATAAATGGATCTTGGGCTGGGATTGCTTTCATTTTATTTGATAAATACACTTTCCTTTCATTCTTAGGCTTTGTATTTTATTTGATAGTTAAGACTTTTTTGTTTGGATGGTCGGAGGTGTAAATTTTCTAGTAGCAACAGCTGCTCTCTCGAATCCTGTCTTCCTGCTGGGTTGGACATTTCATTACTTTCTAATGTTATATTATATTTCATCGTTATGCTTATTAGTATTAGTAATATTCAGCCAAAAGATGGTGCTTTTCTTTTATTTTGGAGGGATGAGTACAAAAAAAAAAAAAATAGTCAAAAAGATAACAATGATAATTTAGGTTACATTGGTTATCCAAATGGAATGATAACAATGATTTGAGATCACAGGTGATTTAAATCCTAGGATGATCTAATCGCTAATAGTTTAAGATCATTGTGTTTGGTAGGTCATGATTCAGTAATTAAAGATCTCTAGATAGTCATGATTCAGTAATTATTTGGTATTTCATAGGAATGTAAGATTATCAGTCATATAATATTAAAATCATCTTTTATATATTTCATAAAAATATATTTATTAGTCATAAATATATTATAATAAAATATTAATATATTAACTAATATATTCAGTAAAGATATATTTATCGGTCCTATAAACAATGGCTCGTATAAAGATAAATTAATTATTATTATAAAATTTATATTTTTATTTGTACTTATAAGATCTTATTTTTAATGCTAATAGTTATTTTGATTAGGAAAATAAAGCAAATAGAGATAATATATTAAATAATTTTAATAATTTCATTGCATAGATATCAAGTGCAATAATATATTTTTATTATAATTAAAATTATCATTGAAATAGCAATAGCATGATAATAATATGATCAATAATATATTATAATATAATATAAATCATATATATCATATATAATATTAATATAATATAATTATATATATATAACATTGATTATATTAATGATATTTGATATGTTACTTTTTTCTGTTGGATTATGGAATATTTTATTTTAATTTAGTCCAAGATCATGGTTCCAAGATGATCTTGGATTTTCAATCTCAAAAATAGATATTTTATCATCGAGTTGGATAGTGATTTGAGGAGGGAGATGACTTGGGATTACTATCACGTAAAATTATTGTGCTACAATGAAATAATGTATCCCTTGTTCCTTGGCAAAATTAGTCCTTTAACTGATCCAATTGGAGGGCTGACTGTACTCTCATAGTTTTAACAGTGATTTTCAAAATTTATACCTCGTTTTAATCTGGTTAAACCCATACTTGACAAACAGAAAAAGGAATCAATCTTCCCGGTTTCTACCTGAGTCTGACCAACTTTTTTCTTTTTAAATCAAACTATAAGACCTTTGTTGTTGCACTGAATATACTTCCCAAAAAAGCGAATTAACTTTCGATACAAGTGTTCGAAGCTGTGCTGTTGATGCATCCAAAGATTTTAGTCATAGATTGATGCCTTCGTATTTGTCCACCGCCATGTGTTTTACCATCAGGCGTGTGTTACCGGTAATCTACAAATAAAAGAGAAAATCCCACCAAGTTGTAGTGTACGATATGTGTGTATTTCGTATCATGACGTGCTGGAAGGGGCTGTGTTGCAAGATAGGCGGTCATGCACCCAAATTCGAGCGGACAAATGCCATGCCAAAGCTAGTTTTATCTTGATCTAATTAAAGGGAAAAGCATGCCATGTTGTGAACTAATCCCAAAGCCAATACAATCCTAGGATCCTCATTTCCTACGTAAGACGGGATAATTCCACAAGCCTAATCGGATCAAACAGCAAGAAGACACCCATATTAAACGTCCTTCCTCTTTTTGGGATATGTCTCCATATTTGAGATGTGTCTATTTGGGATATGTCTCTATTTGGAATGTATTGACTGGGCGTAACTGTATGATGGCTATTTGAGATGTATTGGTTAGGCATAGCTATATGATGGATTGGTATTTACCTTGTACAAACCCTTGGATATATATTTAATGGGATAAACCCCAAGCATAATGATATAGAGTGTAATCTTCAACACTATAAACTATTGCTTGTACAAAGATAAACTAATTGTTATTATAAAATTAATATTTTATTTATATTTATAAGATACTATTTTAATGCTAATATTTAATTTGATTAGGAAATAAATAAATAGAGGTAATATATTAAATAATTTTAATAATTTCATTTTATAGATATCAAGTGCAATAATATATTTATACTATAATTTAAATTAATTATAATATAAATTATATATATGATATATAATATTAATATAATATAATTTAATATATATAATATTGATTATATTAATGATATATTGATATGTTAAATTTTTTTGTTGGATCAAAGAATATTTTTGTTCTTAACTTTCAGTTCAAGATTGTTGTCCCGTGATAATCTTGGATTTTCGACCTCAAGAACAAATATTTATCACTAAATTGGATGATAATTTGAAAATGAAGGTAATTGGGGATTACTGTGATGTAAGATTATCGTGCTACAACCAAATGCTTGTACTCCATTATTTCTCGGCAAAATTAGTCCTTTTAACTGATCCAATTGGAGGGCTGCTTGTACTCTAATGGTTTTAGCAGTGATTTTCAAAATTTATAGCTCATTTTAATCTGGTTAAAACTGACAAGAAAATATCTTCCCGCTTTCGACCTGAGTCTGACCTTTTTTTTTTTCCGTTTAAATCAAACTACAAGAGCTTTGTTGTTGCACTGATTTTACTTCCCAAAAAGCGAATTAACTTTCGATACAATTGTTCAAAGCTGTGCTGTTGATGCATCCTAAGATTTTAGTCATTGATTGATGCCTTTGTATTTGTCCACCGCCATGTGTTGTACCATCAGGCGTGTGTTACCGGTGATCTACAAAATAAAGAGAAAATCCCACCAAGTTGTAGTGTACGATATGTGTGTATTTCGTATCATAACGTGCTGGAAGGGGCCGTGTTGCAAGATGGGCGGTCATGCACCCAAATTAGATTGGACGCATGCCATGCCAAAGCTAGTTTATCTTGATCTAATTAAAGGGAAAGCATGCCATATTGTGAACTAATTCCAAAGCCAATACAATCCTAGGATCCTCATTTCCTACGTAAGACGGGGTGATTCCACAAGCAAGAAGACAGCCACATTAAAATTGGAACGAACTCAATGCAGCAGCAGGGACCAAGATTCCTAAGACAAGCACATGCTGACATGGATAAGGCCGTGCCACCCGCTCTTTCGTCCGCGACCGGCCATCAATATGGCTTGGCCCATAAAACAACAGACAAAGATCCTAATTTTGGGGAAAATATTGGTTAGGGCAATCCTATCGTATGTACCTTACATCATCCAATAACAAATCAATACATCATCTATTAGTAAAAAAACTATACTATTATTCAAGTTTGATGAAAAATTTTAATGAAAAAAATTTCACTGCTAACTTTGACCGACTAATTGATAAATTTTGCATTTTTTGAATGAGAAAAATTCATTTCTTGAATCGTATAATGGATTGTTATTGGATGGTCCAAGATACACATAGTAAGACCATTCTAATCGATAACCCTTCCCGACTCTGATGGTTGACATACAGAAAATAGGAATTCCATCCGCACACGAGTACTTTGCCTTCAAATCCGCTTAAACCAGTGGAGTGTGTGCGAGATTAGGACGTAGGGAATGGCCAAAACAGTCACTACTTGCTGCTTACCTCTTCCATGGACCAGAGGAGCTTTAACAAGGAGGGGGCGGCTCCTGTTGGTAGAATTGTGTCTCACTTATCTAAACTGTAATATTTTGATGAGGCTCTAAACTGTGGGTTGAGACACGTAAGGTTGCCAAGGGTTCAGGGCATGTCCATAATCCATGCTGGCTTGATATAGACTCATTTCAGACTGATGGCTTGACTCTGATTGTTTAAGCCTTGGTACAACTGATCAGTCCTAGGTGCAATAGTTGGAAAAAAAAAAAAGGCTCCTTGTGCTTGAAGCGCTGTCAGAAAGGACTAATCTCCAAACAGGAATGCTAATGCAAGCATTCACGATGGATTACGAGATCACGGAGAGGTAGAGGTGATGACTAAGAAATGCACAGGTGGCCCACGGGGCGAGGTCAGATTAGACGACTTGGAGGCCTGCAGCCGAAAGCTCTGTTGCAGTAGCTATCACATGGATAACTAGGGTTGTATCAAATTTATATTTGAAATTAAATAATTATTTTGGAGATTATACTCATCGATCATTGGGAAATCTGAGATTGCGTCTTCATCACGTTTTTTTTTTCAGGGCATGTGCAATCATTCACCAATCTCTGTATTGCTTAATAAACTAAATTAATAATATATTCAACTGTTTGATTGCACATCACCAAATAGCCTGTAGAATTCTGGTTACCGGTTGCTATTGCAAGTACTAGTCGTGATTGACGTTTTATCATAACTGTTAATCAATCTACATAATTTACTCTCTTGAAACAGCATTATCATTATATCTCCAGGTTATTTCATAATTAATTTGCTGCTTACATTAAATTAAAATGCAAGGTGATGTGAAAAGTTGGATGCAGCTCATACACATCACAATGTTATCTCGAAACATTTAGCACTATTTAGCATTATGTCTCGTCGCAGCTCTCAGCCCCCATCCCTTATCCCCACCCTCTCTTCTTTGTCTCTGTATCTTTTTAACAAACAAGAAGAAAGGTAGACAAACCAATAACATTAAAGTCTCCTTCTTTCCCTCACTTTTGACAAAACAACAAGAAAGGTAGACCAACTAGCGACATTAAAAGGAATAATAATAGTAAAAAAAGAAAGGAAAGGAGTTGCATTTGGTGCTTCCTTTAATGGGAAGAAGATGAGGAGGATGAGGTGGCAGCAGCGGCGGCGGCGGCGGTGGCGGTGGAGAAAGGGCGCACGTCTTTAATGAGACCCACTACCTGCTGCATGGTGGGCCGCTTCTCCAGCGACTCGGCGGTGCAGAGATACCCCACCCGGAGGCATTCCACCGCCTCCTTCTCCCACTCCGGCCATTCCCTCAGCCTGGGGTCCACCGCCTCCGCCGCCCGCCCTCCCTCACCAGCGTCCGAGCCCACCCGATCTCCGCGTCCGACCACCCGCCTACCCGTCACCAGCTCCATCACCACCACTCCGTAGCTGTACACGTCCCCTCCGCTGTGCCCGCCGCGGTCGCCACCCGAAGTCGGCGACGCGGGGCTCCAGGTCCTCGTCGAGGAGAATGTTGGTCGGGACGAGATGGCCGTGGACCATGGCCTGCCGCGAGTGGGACCAACCCTGGTGGAGGAAAGCTAGCCCCGCGCGATCCCTAGCGCGATCCGATGCCGCGTCGGCCAGTCCCCACCCTGCCGGCGCCGCCGCCGACGGTCTCCTCTCCTCCCCGTGGTCGATCTCCCACGTTTCGTTACTCCGGTCCTCGACGTCGGGGCAGGCCGCCGGGAGCTCGTGGAGCCACCGGTGGAGGTCCCCCTTCTCCATGTACTCGTATAGCAGTAGCTTCTCACTTCCTACATGGTTAAAAAATTCTATTATTATAAATAATACAGTATCATAAAGTCGGCAAACGGCGCACTGTTATTTTAGTAAATGCGCTTTCACTGGTTCAGGTAATGCTCTATAATAAGTGAGAAATAAGAGCAGAGGCAGCAGAGCCGAAGCATTCGCTAAAAATGGGAGTGCGCTTATCAAGTAATATAAATAATATAAAAAATAATGGGTCTGAAGGAATCACAGCCATCCATCTTAAATCACACGTACCAGAAATTAGTTAGAGAAAAAGGGAAAAGAGAACATTCAGATACCTGCGATGCAGTAGCCGATGAGGGAAGAAGGTTGGGATGGCGGAGGCGGGCGATGTCGTGGAAGGCGGCGGCCGCCTCCCGCTCGTCCACCTCGCGGGCGGCCTCCAGCACCCGGACCACCAAGTGCATGTCCCCAGGGAGCACCGCATGGTACGCCGGCCCGCTCCGGCCGCCTCCGCCAGCAGCGACTCCCCCCGAACCCGACGTGGCCGCCGCCAGTTCCGCAAACGTCAGCTCCATTAGCGGCTTCTCGAACACCACCACCGGTGCCGTCGACCTGACATCCACCACCCATCCCGCTTCCTGCGCCGCCGCCGCCGCCGCCGAGGCCACTGGGTCCTCCCCGTTCCACCCATCCTTCCGTCCCTTCCTCTTCCTCATCACCGCATATAACACATAAGCCAACAGAAAGAATAGTACAAGAGAGGCGGCCGCTGCTGTAACTCCAATTTTTAGCTCCCCTTGACGACTCTTCGTTTTGCTTTTCTTCCCATGAGAGGCGGCGTCTCGAGCAGAAGAAGAGAAGTTGAGAGAGCCGGCTTTTATAAAAGCTGAGCTCCCGAACTTCTTAAGCACCTCGGGTTCCACTACTCCGGTAAAGTAATTAAACGAGACGTTTAAGAAGCCAAGGCCGGCGAGCGGTGGGAAGTCTTTGGGGAAACTCCCGGTCATGGAGTTATGAGAAACATCTAGATGTTTCAAGCCTTTGAGGTCCTCCAAGCCCACGGGTACGACGCCGATATCATTCCGGGAGAGATCGAGCACTTGGAGGCCGCTGAATCCAGAGAGGCCCACCGCGCTGGTGAACCGGTTGCCGGAGAGGTTGAGGACCTTAATAGGAGGTGGATCCGCGCCGGAAGGATCCGGTTCTACCCGGAGGGCGCCACCGAAGCCGTTGGCGGCGAGGTTGACCTCGCGGAGGGAAGAGGCTGACCAGAAGCGGGCGGGGATGGAGCCCTCGAGAGCATTGCCGGAGAGGTCGAGGATCCGGAGAGTCGAGATGTTCCGCAGGAACATCCAAGATACGGTGCCGCTGAGGTTCCTAGTGGGGAGTCTGATCTCCCGAATCTCGGCGCAGCTTGGGTCATCGCCGGAGGCGGCCGGGGTTTCTGGAACCCTGAGACGGAGCTGAAGGCGCGGGAGAGGAGTTCGCGGTCTGATAGGTCGCAGGAGGAGTGGGTGAAGGAGAAGAGAGAGGGGAGGAGGAGGAGGAGGAGAAGAGGAAGGAGATGAGGAGATGGTGGCATGGCGTCTGGAGTGTTCTCCGGGGAGAAAGGGAGGGGCGTCGTTGAAGAGGTGGTAGTGGGAGGCGAAAGAGTTGACGGCGTTGCTAGTGGAGAAGGTTACCAAACGGGCGGCTAATATATGATATAATTAATTATTGAAAGTGATGGCGGTTGCCGCGTCGAGATGGAGCCGTGACGCCGGCCCACCACCAGAACAAGCCTCGGAGCGTGGACCCGTGGGGGACCCCAGAGATCACCGTTTGGCTTCAACGGTGGTTCACTAATTGAGTAATTCTTTATGCACCGCATGCGGTGCAATAAAAATAGTGTAAAATATATTTTTTAATTATAAAAATAAATAAATATTTAATATTATTATTTTTTAATTTTAATAAAAATATTATTTTTATAAATAAAAATAATATTATTGCTTTATAATGCATTGTATCATTTTATCTGGATATATTATAGCATTCTAAACAATATATATGATTTTTGTATCTTTATAGCATCTAAAAAATATATATAGCGTCCTAATATATTATACAACTTTCTATAAGTATATATGACATTCTGAATAATATATATGATTTCTTATGAATATATATAACATCGTGAATAATATATATGACTTTTTAATGCCTTATATGACTTCTTGTGTGTATATATAATATCCTAAATAATATATATGACTTTCTGTGAATATATATAATATTCTGAATAATATATATGGCTTCTTAATATCTTATATATTTTTTTATGAATATATATGATATCTTGAATAATATATATAGCTTCCTGATGCCTTATATGACTTTCTGTTAATATATATGACATCCTGAATAGTATATATGACTTTCTGATACCTTATATGATTTTCTGTTAGTTATAATAACCAACAGAATATCATATAAAGACACAAGAAGTTATATATATTGTTCAGAATATCATATATATTTACAAGATGTTATATATATTATTCAAGGTGTCATATATATTTACAACAAATCATACAAGACATCAGGAAGACATATATTTTCAGGATGTTATAAAGATACAAAAAGTTATATATATTATTTAGGATGTTATAATATATTCACAGAAAATCATACAAGGCAACAGAAAGTAATAATACTGTTCTTTCTTTATTCTACGAAGGGAAGGATATTTTCATCACTAAAAATTGGAGAAAGAAAAATCAAACGGTATTAAATATCTATCTCATCATTAAGTATGCTACGTATTCCAATGTGATTGGGTAGTACATTCCACGTCAATTTTATTATACCGAATGTGGTGCACAAAGACTTTTTCTTAATTTTAGGCTGAGGGTTTCGTGCCTGGACTGGAGCCTTTTGTATATTAAATGCTTAGGTCTGGCCTATGGGCCTGTAAATCTATGGGCCACCATAGATTGAACTTGGCATCAAGACGACGTTTGTCTTCGAGTTCTGAAAGATATTTTATATTCTGACTTCTTGGGTTATGCTTGCACTAGAATGGTATGGCCGCCCGTTTGTCCCCCCTCCTAAAAAAATATTTTTTGTTCTACCATTTTTCACCATAATTGTTATACATTAATAACTTTGCATGGAATTACACTTGTTTCTTATATAATTGTGCTTGTTTATCTACAAATGAGCATGAAAATAAAATGAAAATTGAAATAATGCACCGAATAGCATGCCAACATGAAGGAACCTGAACTTCTACATCATAAAAGCTTTCACAATAATCATTAAAGCAATGATCTATAAAGGTTGATGAGTCTGTGAATCGCATATTTATTTTTTATATATTTTAGATAAATTATATTTTATTTTTAAATTAAATCAAATTTTTAAAATAGTCTCTAAACTATAAAATTTAAACTTTAGTCTATATACTTTCTGAACCATTTTAATATAATTCTTTCTTCAGATTCTGATCACTTTCTCTCATCAAAAATTCTAGCTGACAATAATTGATGCTTATGTGGTGAAAATATCTAATAAATATGATATGGCACAGATAATGTGGTGTGATGAATGAAATTTTATTTACTGACATAGTATGGGTGATGATGTGGCATCTGATGTGAATTTTTTTCGAAAGTATCCAATCATCAAGAGACATGTCAGCATTTATAAATGACGTGGCATAGATGGTGTGGCACATGCATGAGGACATGGTATGGGTGATGATGTGGCATCTGATATGGTATTTTTTTAATAGTGCCCACTCATTTAGTGATATGTCAGCGTCCATAGATAACATGGCATAGATAATGTGGCATGGATAATAATATAGCATCTTATATAAATTTTTTTCAAAAGTGTCCAATCATCGAGTACCATGTTAGTAACACAGTGCTACGTCAGCACGCATATGCCACATTATCGCCTATGTCACATCATCATCCATATACCATAAATTATATTTTTATTTTTAAGTTTCATAAATATTTTAAATGATCTTTATACTTAAAAAAGCTCTAATATTAGGTCTTTTGATTTTTTAGTATGATTTAGTTAATTTTTCAGCATGATGATAGAGAAGATGATGATTCTCATACAAAATGAGTCATTAGACACATTCAAAAAGTCAAAAATAACAGCAGTATTCAAGACAGAGAGCTGGATCTAGATCCAGAGATCACTCAAAGCAGATCAGGTTCAGATATTTGAAAATTATTATTATGAATATAGCAGCGACAATAAAAAAGTATGCGAACTCGATATTCTTAATTTCGTCGTCATCAAGTTCGCTACCACTATCGACTTTCTTCTTAAAAAGAGTGGATCAGTAATCATGAACTATACAAATAAGGTTCTCGGACGTTTGCTCTGACTGGAATTGGTAGATCCCCTAATTAGGATCTCAACCATAGGGTAGGTCCCCTAATTTCAAATATGATTTAATTTAAACTAATATGAATTCGATAATTAAAACTAATACAAAAGGTAATACATAAACTAAAATTAAAAATTATTTGAATATATATCAGTTTATTACTGATTTTACTCAATCTTCAATCATACTCTTAACCTCTCCTCTTTTCCTTCTATCTTGTATCAGAACATATATAAATGTATATATGAAAAAAAATTTACATCATCATGACTCACATATAACACCCCATCATATGTATAAAATAGATATAAATATATACAAAGCAAACATAGAAAGTTTGATTTGAATTTGAGAAGAATAAAAGCAAAAAATGATAAATAAATGAGAAAAAGATAATTTCTATTTTTGATTCATTTGTTCTTTGGGCTTGTGTATGCTATTTCAGTCGGAATAAATGCCTGAGATCCTTAGTTACATAGTCCATGATTACCAACCTACTTTTTTTTAAGGAGAATTTTGGCAACAACAATAAGCTCAGCAATGGTAAAACTGAGAACGTGGAGCTTGCATACTTTTTTGTTGTCACTGCTATATTCATAATAACGATTTTTAAATCTCTAAAACTAATCTACTGCGAGACCATTTTTGGACCTGGACCCAGCTCCCTATTTTGAATACTGTTGTCATTTTCGATTTTTTGAATCTATCCAATGGTTCATCCTGTATCAGAATCATTATTTCTTTGTCATCCTATTGAAAAGATTAAACTAAATTACACTAGAAAATCAAAGGACCTAATTAGAATTTTTTTAAGTACGAGAATCATTTAAAAATATTTATAAACTTAAATGATGAAAATATAATTTATGGTATTGGGACGATGATGTGGCATGGGTGATGATGTGGCATATGGGTGCTGGCGTGGTACTAAGTTGCTGATATGATACTTACTGATTAGATACTTTCGAAAAAATTTCACATCGGATGCCATATCATCACCCATGCCACATCATTTATGACCGCTGACATGTCATTAAATGATTGGATACTATTGAAAAAAATATCATATTAGATGCCACATCATCACTCATGTCATGTCATCATGTATGCGCCACGCCATTTATACTACATCATCTATGAATGCTGACATATCTCTTGGTGACTCGATACTTTCAGAAAAATTCACATCAGATGCCACATCATTATCCATGCTATGTCCGCAAAAAAATTTTATCCATCATACCACATCATCATTCGTATGCCACGTCATCTATACAATGTCATATTCGTCAGATATTTTTCGCGACGTAAGCACCAATTATTGTCGGCTAGGATTTTTAATGGGAGAAAGTGGTCGGAATTCAGAAAAGAATGACTACATTAAAATAGTTCAGAAAGTATAGAGACTAAAGTTTAAGATTTTATAATTTAGAGAGTATTTAAAAAAAAAATCGATTTAATTTAGAAACTAGGAAGATAATTTATTCTATATTTTTTTTAATTAATGGAAGCACCATCAATTAAGTTCAAATGGGTACTGCAGATAACACTACTGAGATTGAGACCCTAACACTACTGAGATTCAAGTCCAACCTGATTTCACATTGATGGCTGCAATCGTTGAACTATAAGCTATAACAGAGTTTGCATCTTCTTTCTTTTTTTACTTGAATTCTCTCCCCTATTTCAATTTGTAGTTTCAACCAAGTTTACACGTTGCTTTTGCCGCATCCAGCTCAACATTTGTTACCAACAATAAGAATCTTGGTTTCAACATCTGCTAATACCTGCATCTATCATCTAAAGATTATTTATGTGCAGTTATAAATATATTTTATCCATTTTTTGTTCGCTCCATTCACACCCTGCTGCTGAGCCCTACTAGTCCTCTGCTCGCCAACGACGGGGCGAAGCAAAACTATATTTCTAATAGAATGAACACACATATGTTTTAAAAACCTTACGTATAGGGATATATATTTTTTATGACTTTGACGATACTTAAACACACGAATTATTCTACTGTAACAGACCCCCCACAACACTTCAGAATATATAGAAAATAAAGCCCGTTTTGAAATAATAAATGGATGTCAAAAGAGCGGTTTTCAAATTTCCAATAAATTTCCTACTCGCTTATTTCACTAAATTTGGATAAAGATATCCTTAAATAATAGAACAGGGTTTTCTGTTATATTCTTTCATTTTTTGTTAATAACATTTCTTTTCACTCTTTTATTTTCGGTCACAAATTATTTGTTCCTTTTCACCATCTTGGAGACCTGTTTTGCAACCAAACAATCTCTCAAGGAAGTAATTGCAAGTATTGTTTGATTGAAGACTACAGCATTAGTCAGATGCATAGAATGATTTGGATCATAAAGATTTCTATAAAACTGTGGAACCTATTTATTATTGGGTGGGCAGAGCCAATTGTTCGACGCTTATTGATCAGAACTAGCAAGTTTCACAAAATGATTTAAAATCTATGTTTCGAGAAAATGGCTGAGCGAAGCCAAGTTCCCCATGCTTGGTTTGTTACCTCCTCGTGCTTCCAATCGATATGAGAAGGATAACCCTTGGCAATCTAAACAAAGATGACCGGTATTTTCTTTAAAACCAATCAGGGAGGATCAAACAGTAGATACCCTACATTCGATATTCCAAAGGAATACCAAACTGTCACAAAATAATGGCTCTTCATGATTCGATACCTCGAGATTAGGATCTAACCATATCGTATGGCCTGCCACATGCATTTTGTCCATTAGCTTTACCGGGAAAGGCCCCGCCAATTCAAAGACTTTACTAATGATGAACTACATGCCATGAGAAGGTACTACCATAGGGCACCCTATTGTTCATAATTAATTGATAGTGTATTGCTTGTTGGTCGTGAGTCTTGTGACATTTGATGATAGACTACTTACCATCAATATTAATTCCAGGCGGCATCAACTTTACCATCAGGATGGATCCCAAGTCCACTCAGACTCGAACTCCCCAACTACATGATTTTTGCTACCTTCATCTAGTCCTAGGCAGAATATGCTTATCCTCATCCTTCCACGAGAGCTCTATGCAAACACCCAAGCCTCTAGGGCTAGAAATAATAGATATATGGTTGCACATGCATGCTCGTTCTCTGCCCAAACAATTTTAATTTGCGTTGGTTAGCAAACTGATTGATTGTTCTATGTATTTCGCAGGTTAAGCAGATTAATTAAATGATCATTTTCTCAGGAAACAAGCAATAGTGAAGCTTAAAGAATAAACGAAACATTAAGAAATGGCTAAATGTTCGATCTTCAATTTTGTAGCTTTTTGATGGCTACATTTAGAAAACTGGGTGGATCAGTCGATAGCACTCGAACAATGTTCTCCTCAGATAGGAGATGGGAGGATTTGCCCTCAAGGCCTGGCCAACTGGAATGGCATGGCATCGCTACAGGGCTTGGAAGCCCAACTAGATTGTTGTGGTCATGGAAGGAACGAATTGGCGGAGGAAAGGTTGTCTTTTGGACTTGCCACTATACATCAAATGGCCAAGGCAAGAGGGGCTTCAACTTGCAAAAGTTCTACGTGATTGGTTTCGGTCAGACATCGCTTGCATAACCTACAGTGTTTGAAACACCGGCCCAGATGCAGGCCTAATTTGTCGGCAAAGATTAAACTGGTGAAGGATCGAATCGAATGCACCGTAATCTAATCAACACAACGATATTATTACCAATGTTGTTCCAGAGGACCGTAAATTAGACAGTCAAATAAGGATTCACGTTACAAATAAAAGGAAATTTCATGACACAACCTTTACGAGAAATCATGAAAACAGATCATGCGACCAAAGGGTGGTGCCACAAAGAAGTGCCGACTGCAGCAAGGATGGAAAGGCATGGCGGTCATTGGGCTTCTGATGCAATTCACCTCCAAACCGTAAGGATTCCCACAAACGCATCTTCGTCGATTCGAAACGCCATCTTGATCGCCCAAAACAGGAGGCCGGTGAGAAGGCTATCATACCCTGCCTGGTGATGGGTCCCGGCCAGCTCGATCCCCATCATCTTGGACATCTTGACCAGGCCGGTCTCTCCGCCGAGCAGTCCATCGCAGAACCTCGCTATGTGCTTGACATCGTAACACCTCCCAAGAAGGCTTCCTGCAAGAATCAAGAACCCTTGCAGGGTATCTGGCAATGGTGCTCCGGTGAGCAGCTTGAGGAGATAGGCTACATCGTACAACCCATGGAAGGTGATCCATCTGAGTCCGCGGCAGCTATTCAGCAGATCCTGCAGCAAAATCGAGCAAAGGTCCGCCTCCACGCCTTGGCGCCGCATCTTGTCGAAGTCTATCCCACTTCGCTTCAGTAGCTCGAGTGATGCCTCGGAGTGTGCATCCTTGGCAGGATCGAAGTCGCTGAAGTTGAACTGCCAGCAGCAACATCTGGGGAACGGCATGTTCCTTGCTCATCGAACAGGGTAATGCCGAGTTGAATCACCTTCATGCTATCTACGTTTGACTTGAGATCTCGATACCGCTCCTCTTTTGATGCATAACGGGGCGTGGAACGAAGAAATCCAGGGAACTCTGTGTCCACGGCAATATAGCGGTAGCGACGTATCAACTCCAACATAAGCTTCAACTCCTCGGCAATGTTCTGCCGCCATACTTCCCTCACCTCCATCTTTCTCTCCTTTCTTCTCTCTTCTCTCTTCTCTCTTCTCTCTTCCTGCTCCGACTGCAGAGATCGTTCTCTTCTTGCTCCGACTGCGGAGTGGGAGGCTATATATATATATATATAGCCGCGGCTACGGAGTCCGTCTTCGATTTGGAAAAGGACTCCCGTACATGGGTAAAGGTCTCCGCGCCGCGGCCACGGAGTCCGTCTTGTTTTGGAAAAGGACTCGCTCCCCCGATCGGTAACGGGCTCCGCGTTTCCCAAATGGACAAGGTTAAGAAAGAAAGAAGCTAGAGGAGTGATAAAGAAATCAAATTAATAACCGAGGCTACCGCCTATTTGCATGTATCTTGGAGAGGCTTTTTAATGGACTAGACATAACAATAATCTTTAGATCCACAAGTAGTTGAGATGGAGTCATTACAAACTCTTTCTCAAACATGGTGGCAAAAGTCTTCACCATGATCATGCCTAAATTTCAAGAATAGCTCACATTTTCCTCCTGTCCAATTTCACTTTCTAAACGTGAATGTGTAGTAGCCAGATAATTAAAGTGGGTCATTTCTTGGTTTGCTTGACCTCCTCATTCAATGAGTCTGCTACGTTCCGCTAAACTATAGGTTGTCAGCTTTTGGGAAGGTGCAAAATGTTTGCTACATTATGAGCAGGCTAGAACCAAGCATAGGACGAAATCTCTGAAGGAAACGGGGCAAACTGACACTGGACAGCTACTGTGTTCCCTCGGTCTTCGACAAAAAGCCAGTTATTGCTCCCATTGATCAATAGTTACCATGCGTTCCATTGCAGTACAAGTGGCCTTGCAGGCTGCCCGTTAAAGAGCTATCGCACGGTAACGTATCGGCCCACTTGTTGTAGACTACGACGCTAACAAAAAAACAGCCCCATGATAAAAAAAGTGATGTGCAGCAACCGTCGCTGTTTTTAAGAGTCTTAGAGGCCACCCATATACACTGTTCTTAAAGCAATTGTTATGACAATGTGGCTTCTAGTTATGGAGACAGCAACCAACCCTTAAAATCAGAATGTATCAAAAAGGAGTATAGAACTTTCAACTTGTCATCATCAATCCATTGTGAACTACTGTTGGATTTGAATTCTACAAAATTTGCAATAAATATATTGTAAAAAGGCTTCCAATCCATGCAGTCTTATATTTCTCACATCCCATTCTCTCGCAAAAGATTCGTTTGGTTGACAAAATGTGGAGAGGAGAAGAGACAATTTCTGGAAAGTAAAGAGAGAGTCTCTTATTTGATTGAAATTTTAAGAGAAGAGATAGTAAAAAATCTCTTCTCATTGGAAGTCACTTTTTACATTTCATAGAACGTGAAAACCCACAAAAGAGGAGGATTTTGGTACTTCCCATGGGATGGAAAGTAATGATACATTTTTCATTCTTAAAATATCCTTTAAGATCCATGACTAAGATTTTATAAAATATCAATGGATAGTTAAGATGAAATACTGAATAGTAATATAATATTATATTAATATTATCCTAATATTTATATGAATATAATGTTAATATTAATATTATAATATTTATTATATATTAATATTATATATATTAATATATATTAGTATTATATTAACATAATAAATTATTATAGTCTAATATTATATT
>KE504693.1:1046051-1066542 GCA_000441515.1 Elaeis oleifera | reverse complement strand
TATATTTTACATAGTCTTTTCAAAAAAATGAATATTCAATCAAACATAAGCTATTCTACACTAAGTCATTTTTCTATAGTCGGCCAAATATGTCAAAATACTATTCTCAAAAAATAACTTTTCAGGAAGCAACTTCTTGGAGATTTGTTTGCAGCCATGTTAAACTGAGAGCCAAAGTGTAAACTGAGAGATTAAATAAACCATGTATGACCCCTTGGATCACACTTTATTGAAACTGCCAGTAGAGAAGAAAAAGAATAGGGAAGAATTCTGCTAGGCGGGATATGGAAGAGAGTGGGAGGTACAGCGAAATCAACATGGGACAAGAAGAGTCAACACTCACACAAACATTTTGCATTAACTCTACAACGGGGAATACAATGGAGCTAACCGGTTACAATTTTTCTATTAACTTGCTTCCATTGAGAGGATCTCAAGCTCTGCCCACCATAGAGGAGAAAGTCTTGGTGTTGCTGCATCAGGTGAGATCGCCAGCACTTCCCTGAGTTTAGCAGTTATCTCCTTCATATTTGGCCTGTGCTTTGGATCTGGATGAATGCACTCTTGAATTTCCTCGCATACAATATCTAACTCCTTGTCTTTATAATTCTTCAATGTGGGATCAACCAGATGCCTAATGTTATGCTTATCATTCAAATATTCCGTAGCCTGTAAATTTAGCAAATGAGATAATTGGTAGTAAGAATATGTTAGCGATGTTCAGGAAATAAGCCTGCATTCCTTTTACAAATCTTGACCAAAAGGATTATGGGATATGACTAGTAATTTCTAGAGTTAATGGAACTTGCACACCTGCAAACAAATAACGAGAAAAGGCCACAAAAATGGGTCTACCTCATAAGTTGTTGTGCCCAAGGACGTAAAACGAGGTCTTACCCAATTCAGGAGGGAACCTTGCTCTTCAGAATATGGAAGCTTTCCAGAAATGATTTCTAACATAAGTAATCCAAAACTGTAGACGTTGGTCCCAGGATCACTGAGAGGTGATTCAGGGAGATCTGGATCGTCCCCAGATGCATTCGTTTAGCAGCTGCTGCAGTAAATTCTTTCCACATACTGAGATCGGCAATCTGTAGAAGATTATCAGTTCATAGCCAAAAGTATGGAAAAAAGTTGTACACAGGCACAAATATTAATGTACCTTGGCAGCATAATCGTCTGTCAGAAAGATAGAATTTGATTGCAGAACAGGGAATGACACAGGTGGGTTTAGCTCATGGTACATGTACTGAAGGCAATAAGCTATGCCCATAATAATCCTCATTCTAGCACCCCAGTCAAGAGGTTCAAATACTTTGACTGCAAAGCCAGAAATTCCATCAATATGTTCTTTCCATTGTAGTCCTCTTAAAATCCAACAAATTCATCAGATCAAGAACTTGGTATTCCTACCATGAAGATGGTCAAATAGAGTCCCATTGGGAGCATATTC
Source organism: Elaeis oleifera (assembly GCA_000441515.1). Classification (NCBI taxonomy): domain Eukaryota; kingdom Viridiplantae; phylum Streptophyta; class Magnoliopsida; order Arecales; family Arecaceae; genus Elaeis; species Elaeis oleifera. Next base: position 1,065,089 of record KE504693.1, on the reverse strand, counting down.
AAACACCATCATCCTCATAAAGGGTTCATCTTCCTTGCAGTAACCGATAAGATTGACAAAGTTTTATGATTTACTCGTGATAAAGTGTCTATCTACACAATATGGATGAAAGAAATATGTACATTAATAGCTGATATGTGCCAACATAATTATGTTCAAAGTGCATCAAATAACAAGAGAATGACAAACCTTTCTTCTAAACCGCATTTCTGAACGCCTTGACCAATCTATGGCAGATGCAATCTTGGTAGAGATAGCAGCTATCTCAACTCCACTTGACAATGTCCCTTAAACATGGTACAATCTGGATAAGAATTTAAAATGTTGCTGAAGTCCTCACAAGCAGCTTCCAGTTCTGATCGTTGTAATTTTGGCACCCTGAAGACGTGCAAATCAAGTGAAATATTTAGACTATAAAAAAACTATATGGTGAAAACAATATTCATATTAGACTTTATTATTTGGTATATTGCACTAAAAGCATATTTTATAGGATTTCTAATTGGTGACCAAAACTCTTGGAATGTAGGCTTTAAACCCAACTTATAATAAAAAGAGGCTTACTACAAACAGTGGTGTATCACGTACACTATGCCACATCTACTATTAGTATAGCAACAGTATTTGAATGATTAACAAATGGAAACTGAAGTGCAGACTGACTCTTTCTTCAGTATGATCTCTGGTAAATACTTGCACAACAATGTACTGCTAATGGGCCAAACAAGCCATTAAAGTCAATGGCGAGGAAGTTTTCAAATTACTTTTGAATCTTGTAATTACCATTAAGATTATATTCTTGCAGTGCCGCTTTGTGTGCAATGCCTTCTCTCATCAAGTACTTTTTTTACCTATAGGCAAGGTACAAAGCTTTATATACTCAGAAAGATTGGCAAGTCAATGAAGCCAATCAGTAATGTCATATGATGCATCAAGTTTTGTGTGCTCTTGTCCTGTCATCCATGCAAAGTATTCAAGTTGAGCTTGTATGACCAGCTCATTTTGATCAAGAACTCCAGCTTAATTGAACTTCATATTACAAAGAAATTTCTCTCAACATAAATGATGGTTCTTATGTGAATGCCTTCAAAAGCAACATTTTCACGTTAAGTGGATATTTTGGTCATCTGTACCTTCTATTTCTTTCTTATTTCTTCTCTTTCTCTTCTTTGTTTTAAATTTGAGAATCCATCACACTTGTCAAGAAAATGAAAATTGTGTACACCAAAAGGACATAGAAGGTCAAGGTTAGCAATGTATAAATTTTGTTGGATCTCTTGAGTTAGGGTCTTCCACAAGTCTGCTTGTTATGAATCACTACACATAGCTCACAAATTTCACCTACCTAAATGACTCAAATGACTTCTGATAAATGAATATAGCTATATCCTAAAATGAAGAGCCTCTTCCAGAACCAAGACTATAGATCCTATCATTAAGAGCCATGTTAAAGGGAAAAATTTCTCCCACTTGATATAGTTCATATTTGTTTGCAGCACTGAACAATTATCTGATACCAACATCATGGTATCAGGCATCATATTTATTCCACATATTATATTGTATCTATGTCACATCATCACTCGCTCCTCTCATTTTACACTTTGTCAAAGTCCAACAATTGCAAAACTATCTCTCACTTCTCGTTTTTTTATGTTTATGTTAGAACTTGCTAGAGCTCCATGCCATTGATGATGGATTGGGCAGGCAAACATTTGGTTAGGTGCTGGAAGAGAGATGTATTTTACTTCAGGAGCACTGTTTTGCGAGCATGTGCTCCCCACAAATGAGAGGGAGCCAGTTAAACCTTTCTGGGAGAACTTTTAGGAGAAGCATTATTTCCTTAGTAGTTGAAAAAGTGAAATATCATGATATCATCTCTCCTTCCCAAATTAAGGCTGAGCATTGTACAATGACAAGGATATTTTGTAAGGTTATTGGGCTATAGATGGCTTCACCATATGGGTGTTAGTGTCACTAAGCTCTGCCACTTTAGTGTGATAAATGGAAATGTTGTAATGCTTCCCAATTTCATTATACAATAACTGGTTAAATAATATCTAGGTCAGTGTGGACTCTCCCTAGAGCATCTAAAATTGTAGAGCAAATCATAAAATTTTTCAAAGAGTTTTCAAATAATTAACAATCCACTGTTTCCAGACCGGTCCTCTCCATGAAGTCCCAAACCTGACCGAGCTGGAGTAACCAAATGTAGCATCATCAGGTTCATGTCATGCCTACATCTCCCTGTACAATGTCTTGTTAACTGATCTTTTATACCTCATCTGTCTCTCCAGGGATGTATAGCCATCCTTGTTATGTGTGGGATGTCATGAATCGGTAACTACAACCACAAACTCCGTTAATAAAAACAGATCACCATTTGCATTTATTTGTCTTCATTGTAAGGTGCTCATTGAGATGCTACCAATATTATGTATAACATAAATAAAATCTTATGTTAATACCTGGAAATATGAATTTCTTTAAAAAACCTGGAATATATGAAGAAGTATGGGATCATTTTAAAAAAAATTCTTTCTATTTAATGCAGTGTCATGCATAAACAGTATTTGGCCATCTCGCACATTCAATCAAAATGTTGTCTTAGAAAATGGAACCGATAAGAAAAATCACCTGTAATGAGTGCTTTCTGCAACTGACCGGTTAGGCCAGTCTTCCAAGGACCCTTTTTTCTCCTTCCCTGTCTGCGGCACATGAAAATGCTTCCAGTAATAGTAAGAAGTAAACAATACCTGGAAGTATGAGAATATATGCCCACTTTCCTATTCCACTTAGTGCAGTGTTGTTGTCATTTGTATTGCTTTTCTTTGGAGGTGTGCCTTTGGTATGAGGTGAAGTAGAAGCAGGCGCTGCAAGTAGGTCCTTAACACTCCCATGTTGTGGAACTGCCTGAAATGAGCCAGTTCCAATAGATGGCACATCAACAGATTCTTGAGGAACGGCACCTTGTACTGGAGCAGCAGGGAGATTGTGAGCCTCCTCAAGTAGCTTACGACGAACAGAATTTACAATGTGTGGTGCATTTTCCACAAGATATGGCTCAGTGAAACCTACAGCAGATGGAAGAATATAAATGTCAGAAATCCTATATAGCATGCTCGGTTATGGTTATGAAGGTTATCTTTACCAGTAAAAGAGGATCTTACTCACTTGATAAGTCAATGCATTGTTCCCTCTGTGATAGTGTGCTGGAAAGCCCCTTTTGAACTTGACCCTATAACACAGGAGATATCCTTATTTGAAGCATTAAAAGAATTTTAAAATATAAATAAGAAAGACCCAGATAGTTTCATAAAAGGGCAAGATGTCAACAACAGAAAAAATAGAGGGCAAGATGACAAGAAACAATAAGTTTATTTGAATGGGATTGCGATGGATTTAGCCTCTCTCAGTTGGTGCACATCACTTTGCCAGAAGCTAAGATTTTAATATATATATACATGTTCAGCATAGCATATTCTGAAAATACTAGTTTGATCTACAAAAAGAATAATGGCAAAAAGGAGCTAATTTGTGCATTTGTGTGAATGTGTGTATGTGCATATATATGCATGAATGCAAATATTTGATAATTTATTACAAAAGCATAAAATAATTCCGGAAGGAATGTAAACATATAGAGAATCTTGATCAAGATATCTGCAATTCCCAACCACATAAAGCACAAACAATCAGCCTGTTATACTTTTCATGGATATAATATACAATTAAACATATAATAGATTTTTCTAAGAATTGCCACTCGTTTGTGGCATTGTTCTTGATTGGCAAAAAGAACTGGATTTGCACACCTGCTGCTATCAATTATCAAAAGCAATCAGGAATTAACATAAAGTAAGCCTGTTTAATCTATCCATAAACCTAACACACCTTGGACCACAAATTTTCTAACTCCAGCACAGCAAAAGTATCAATGTCAACCAAGTGAAACTAAACATAGAATATATATCAAGAATACCATGTCAATCAACCATACAGATAAGTCTGGAGAGTCAAGGTCAGTTAGAGATAAGTACTGGAGAGGTAGTTAAGCAAATAGACATTATTTATCTAATATTTAATGCATATTCGATCAGCAATTTTTTTAAATAAAGTTCTACACAAATTACTGATGAAATTTTGATTGAAAAAAATGATATATCTATGGCCTCAACCCACTCGTTTAATATACTATAGATTATATAGAGCTAAGCTAGATGCTTTTGAGAGAATTTGATCTGAAATGCTTCTTGACAAAAATCAACACTGACTCTCTCAAAATGAAAAATCCACATCACTGATTATGAATTACACTGTATAAAATATCTAAAACTAAAAGTCACTTGTTTTGAAGGTCTCTTGCCTATATATCAAGGGGACACAAAGAATGGCTGTAATATAGTTAATAAGCAAAATCATACATATACAAATAAAAATTCAACCGATTGGAATGCTTCCAAATGATTGATCAAATTAAACATGATATCATACCATTAAATTTTTATTTGTATGTTTAATTCATAAAGAAAAGTTAAAAAACATGATTTTGGTTATAGCCAATCACGACATTGTAGATCATGATCAATGGTATGGATCTTCATTCTGAAAGGGTAACTATTGGTTTTTTCATTGGAAAACATCTGGAGCTACATGCTCTTAAATGCATCCAGGTATAGAACCAGGATGTTCTACAGTGGGCTGATTGTTATGGTTTATTGGTTAAGATATCATGGGACCCAGTAAAGCATTGTTCCAATCCTTTCTAGTCCAATGAGATATTCAGCAGTTAATGACCATAAGTGACCACATGAATTGCACCATCCAAGATTCGTGGGTGAATGAGGTGGGTAACCAACCTCTAATGTATAGAAAAGGAAATTATAGGATGACACATCTAGAATCTCGGTCAAATGTAAGCCAAGCATGTGGTTGACTCAAGGAGGAGATCTGATAATGGTTGTAATCACATCGATCAGAATTACTTTACAGTATATTTATTAAAGATATTTCCATTTTAACGAATGTCCTTGTAATGATGGAACTTGATCTGGAATGACAATGTGAGAGGTAGTAGAAACCCCCAATCTGCATAAAATAATAATCTTTATGATGTACAGAACATGTCAAACCTTTACATGTACAGATGCCATTACCATATAGAGAAATGAACCATCACTTACCACCGTCCGACCTTTCTGTTTATACGCCCAATTTCAGTAGCCACATCACCAGAATGGCTTCGGTTACATTCCATCTCAGAAGCATATTAAGCTTCTCAATCCAAAGTTTGCCATCTTGAATTTATTATCAGAAAGCAGTCTGATCCAATATAAGAAATATGCCACGTAAGTTCAAATTTAGAGCAAAAAAAAAGAAAAATTCTAACAGTTGACTCACAGGCACTTAAGTGATAGCATTTCCCCTATCTCCACTGGAATTCTCCCACTCAAATTATTACTCCTCAAATCCATGAGCTCCAACATGGTCAGGCCTCCAATCTCCTTAGGGATAGCTCCTGAGAAATTATTCTTATAAAGCACGCTGCATACAAAAGGATAGTATTTATATATAACCCAAGAAGATAATAATGATGCTAGTGATGATAATGATATCAGCAAAATTTTTTATCTAAAAATAACAGTACAGCAAAATGCTAGCAATTATTCCACTATTAAATATTTCCCAAAATTAGTTTGAAGAAAACAATTGAATATGATATGTTATAGATGATTTGGTTCATGTGTGATATTATAATTAAGAAAAGATTTAAATGGTACATTGATTGATATCACAATAAACATCATATTTGCACAAAGTGCCTGCTTTATTTTGTGTGTGTGTGTTTGTGTTGCTGTTGTTGTTGGTGGGTGGGACGGGGGGATAGAAGCACATGCTGTTAAATCTGCATGTATGGATGCACATAGGGAATCTGAACTTTTCCCAGGTTGGCTCATGTTAATAACTAGACCCTGTCAGCCCCATTCAGGATTGAGTATTATTAGTGTTCCAGCATGCTTTATAGATGTGAGGCCAGTTGCTGCTGTAACCTAGTTCAGTTATAAAGCATAGATTGGTGTATGATCTTGGAAGGAGATCATTTATGGAAAGAGAACTTTGAGAAGATTGATTTGAACATAATAAGGTTCAGTTTGTCAAGAAAGTACACTTCCAGGTTCAACAAGATTGCTTTCCTGAGCAACATCATGACACCTCTCTTTTCCACATAAGTTGCAAGGTGCCATTAACACCAAAGATTTGCGAGGTATATTATTGCTTATGAGGAGTTATAAGTTAAAACATCACTAGATTACTTTAAACAGCCTAATTTAAAATCTATCATATTTTCAAATGATAGATCATGCAACAAACATCTATTGAGTATAAGAAGAGAACCTTTATTGGTTTAGAACATTGGTTTAGATAATCTGAATTCTCTACAACAAGCGAACTTGCAAAGAACTTTCCAAGAACTTACTGACAATAAAAGTAGTTTGGAAGATGATAATCATGAAAGTAGCAAAATGGACTCAATAAGAAGTCTAAAGTGTTGCCATCCATAAAGATTACCTTTATCAAGTTATGTATTACAAGCCTACCATAACTAATGCCAACAGCTATTACTGCTATCTTTAACCGAATAGTTTCATGCTCATAGAAATTAGAAAGTGACAATACAAAAAATATAAAACCCACAGCCAATGAAATTGTTTGAGTAGGTTGGACTACAGGACAAAGCAAAGATGAATCTTACAGAGATCTCAAATGGCCAAGTTTTCCAAGATCAGGTGCCAGCATTCCACCCAAAGACATTCCCTTTAAGTCCCTACAAGTGCAAGCAGGTTAGATTTAGAATAGACAACATATATGCAAATCATGGCCAACAAGCTATGTTGTGCTTTGGATCAGGGCTACGAAAATGACACTAGAGACATGTTCACGTATGAAGTTTTGATCTTTGATACCCTTTTTCATTATCACAGGTGGACAGAAGAGGATGTTCATGACATTGCAAAGACAAAAATCTTCCCCAATGACAGATTTTATAGAAGCAGTCTATATCGCATGTTGGAGGAATAAATGATGCAAATTCATACATTCCCTTGCACAAAGAGCCAATTGACTTGCCAAGATATGCCAAACCAGCACTACATAGAAACAATGATGATATAGTCCCAGAAAATGCAAAAGGCTTTTTCCTTTTCCTGCCTCTACAAACCCACATCATAATGTGCTATAGGATTATCAGCAAAATTTATATTTTTAATGTTAAACAGTAACAGAAACCAACAAACTTTGTATAATCTTCATGATGGTATGCTTAAGAATCCGTTGACATCATTTTTCCCATTTATTGGCTTGAATCTGATCAATATATTCCTTCTCGGGCTTCCAAAACCCATCCATTTGTTTCTTCTCCAAGCTTTTGAGATAAAGCTAGAAGTGGAGGATGAAATGAAAACAAGTTTTAAGAGTGCTGCACTCATCCCATGCTACCACGCCTTATGGCAAAATCTTGCAAGTTAGCGGTCACAGCATGAATAGCATATTGATCCATATGTTTGGGTGAAGGGGAAGGAGAGTGAGATAAAAGGTTGTTGAACATCAAAGATAAGTAAGACTTCCACATCTTAAATAGTAACATTGAGTATCGAAGAGGAAGCTATGGAGCGGCAACTAGAAGAAAATAGAAATACAAATGACGGGCCTCAGAAACCTGGATGGAAAATGTGGGAGAGATTTATTTAATGTAAATGACATGAGGCACGATCAAAATTTAACAAAAACCGCTCACAAACTCAACACAATTTGAGATTTCTTTTCTTTCTTCAAGGAAATGGTGGCAGCTTCACCAGGATTCATTTGACGAAATGTCAAATAAACAGAAGAAGCCAATGCAGCCAACGAGCTAAGGACAAATACAAGTCTTTCATCCTCATGTGAATGATTTTCATATCATGACAAGATAAATTAAAAGTTTCTCAAAGGTTATGGACCTAAAAAAAGGACAATGGACTTACAAAATCTCTACTTTACCATCAATGCAATGAACACCTGACCATCCGCATGGGTTGTCGGCCAAAGGGTCCCAATTTTCGAGGGCGCCATAAGGATCAGCCTCCACTTTCGAGCGAAACTCCAACAAAGCCAATCCTTCAGTACAAGCATTAGGAAACAAAGATTACATCAGTGCCAACAACAGAAGCTATAGTTATAAAGAAATGAAATAAAATTATAAACCTTCAAGATTCAGCGACAGGCATTCATCGCTATGCAGGTGAAGCATCAAGACCACCACAAGAACTTGTACAGCTGGAGCTCGAAAAGACTCCATCTACCTCCCATCTCTCTCAATGCCGAGGGCAAAGGCGATGACGATCCCCTGGAACGTCGAAACTCAACCTAATAGCCACATTCTCCTCTGACCCGAAACCGACGAGGGAATGGCGCCAAAAACCAACAACTAACTGTACTCAAAATCCTTATATCTACGTAAAAGGCTATTGGACGATCCAAGAAGCTCATTTTTAGGTGGTGAATTTCCGATTTCTGTCCCTCATCTTTTATATATAAAGGCTTAAGATTTAACTTGGTCCTTCAGGAGGAGAGGGGAAAGATTGTTTCAGAGATAGAATTCGTAGATTTTGAGTACTGCAAGATATTGATGAAATGCCGAAGAGAGAAGAGAGCGAGGACACGAAGAGGCGACCGTGATGGGGATTGGGGGGTTCGGGAGTGAGAGGGAAGAAAGGAAGCAGAGCAGCAAGCGGGATTGCCGCTTTCTTTTTCTCTTATCGGCCCTTTTTGCCGGAGTTATTGGCCGGATTTCAAAAACCTCTGCCTCCCTCCCTCCCTCCCTCCCTCCCTCTCGGTGTTCCGGTGCTTCGTTTTTGTCTGCAGCCCAACCCCCTATCTGTTTCCCTCCTTCTTTCTTCTTCCCTTATTTTCTTGATTTTTTCCGGTCCGCTGATTTTCTTTCTTTTTTAAAAAAAAAAAAGATGATTTTGGATTCTTTTTGTTATGCTTATTAATTTTTAAAATTTTATATTACTTAATTGGCCGAACGCAAGGAAGCCTAACTTGCCTCGGCGGGTAACTGGCTTTTGCCGGCGGCGGGGAATGGGCTTCACGCGGGAATACGTGGAGGGGGATTTTTGGGTGGAGGTGGGAAGGCTTCGCGCAACCGTCGGGATCGGACGCGTAAAACCACTCCATCCTCTTCCTCTATTCTCAAGAGGAGAATTCGGATCCTTGACCGGGTTATCCACCCCCAACGCCCATCGTGCCAGGCGTCCCTGTAGCCTCCTCTCTCACTCTCCCAAATAGACATCATTAACACATATTCTTACACGAGCGGCAAAGGAGAGCTCTAATCTCGGAATCACGCTGCTGCATGAGGTCTATCAAACCAGCACAACACACGTCTGGGGTTCCGCCGATGGTGCTCTTGTAACATTTTTAGATCTCAGCCCTTCATTTTGAATTTTGAAAGTGGAGAACGGTAATCTTGACGCTATCCGGTCACCTCTTACGCTACTCGGTTTATGACCTTGGGCAGCTATTAAAGTGGCGTAGCCGAAGAAGGTGCAGTTACAACTTGGGTGTGTCTGGTGGGTTCCGGGTTAAACATGGGATTCAATACATGGTGGGCGACGGTGGAGGGGAGCGGCACAAGATATCACGGGGGAAGAAGAAAATGAGCGGACCGTACAGCTATCATCCTGGCCTTGTCTGGGCCACATGCGGGTCTCAATGTCAGGGGATGAACCATTCCTGGGGCTGAACGAATAATCGAAATCTAAAAAATTTATTCAATTTGATCTAATAAACATCAATTTCGATCGATTGAAAGATATAAATTGAATGAAATCGAAATAAATTTATAAAATATCGATTATTTATGATCGAATTTGACTTACGAAACTGAACCCAATCGAATTAATATTTCATAAATTCACTTTCATTTCAGAGTGACGTCATTTAAACTTCAATACTCCATTTAAATTTATTATAAAATTTAATTTTTTATATTAAATTAAAAAAAATAATAATAAATTTAATAATTAATATTAATTTAAATCAACATTGAAATTCAAACCGACATAATCCATCCGAATCTGTTACAAACCGTTCATTTCGATCCGAATCTGTTACAAACTGTTCATTTCGATTTCAAACGATTTACACATGATAAACAGTCGACAGTGAATTAATTTTTTTCAATATGATTAGATTTAATTTTTTTCGATCCGATTAAATTTGATCAATAAAATTTTTCTCTTAATTCGATTAAATCCAATCCGTGCCCAGCTTTAACCACTCCAAGAGACAGCATCGAGGAGAGTGACTGCGGTCTTATTGGGTAATGAAAAAAAAAAAAAAAAAGAAGAGAGGAGAAGAAGAAGGAAATCGAATAAAAAAAGACTCCGCAAGGAGAGAGGAACCAAGCGTCCGTTTGGTCATCCCGCCATCAAATATTATGGAAAACATGGAGTTCTGTACCGTTGCTCTACAAAAATACGTTAGCCCTTATTTTATGAGACAAGCCTCATCAAACAGTTATATACCATTTTTTTTTCAAATTACTTATTATGATTAGTGGCACTCAAATGAGAAACTAAGTCTACTAAATGCGGATGTCAGTGCAATGCATCTAATTTTGCAAATGAATTAGCTTTGTCCATAAGGTTTGGCATAAATTCAAATACGGTAAATAACTGTATCAGTCAAAATTTGCTTTCAGCTTAATCAACTTTATACAAATTAAGTTGAATTGAATTTAAAGTTTTCTTGGGAAAATTAATTTTAAAGTTATTTTATTATTTGATCAAATTCTTAAAGTTATTATTATTACATTCAAACATATATAAATTTATAATAAATTATATCCTAAATACATTATGTAACATGCAACCATTATAAAAATATTAAAAAGGCCACTTCATAAAAATAATAATAATAAAAAAATCAATCAATCAGTGAGTTCCAACCATATGTGTTGGTAAAGTCTCTGGTGTGAGTGCAAGAAAACGATGCTCAATCAGAGTCACCTTAGTCATATATCGTGTGAGTGCAAGAAAATGATGCTCAATCTTGTCCTAATTTTCATCCAAGAAAGACAGACAGACAGACATGGGTATTGCATCATTCCCATTTTTTTTAGGATATGCCTTTACCATGTCAGCTCAGCTGCAGTGGCTGTCTTGCTCTAGGCAAAGCTTCCGCATTGGATTGAGCTGAAGTACATTGCTTTTTACTATTTCATGAGAAAAATGAATCAACAAACGTGATTCAATACCCACTGACGGATCTCCAGCGTCTAGATCTCCATCCCAAGAAAAGCACTCTTTGGCTGTTTTGTTTAGAAAATCCATTGTATCTATAGATATGGCTACCATAAACAGATCTGCTTGCATCGTCAATTTAAACCGTTGGCAATGATACATATGCAGTTTTTATATATATCATTGCCAACATTATAAATTGACGATGCAAATAGTCATGTCGATCTGTTTATGGTAGCCATATCATCAATACATGCAATGGATTTTCTAAACAAAACCTCTCAGTATCCAGATAAATAATAAAAATGATTAGTGAAATACCTTTGCCAAGTATCACCAATCAGGTCTCTCATTTCCAATGCCCACTTTCTTTGTTGCAGTCTCGCTCTCATGCATGACATTCTCTTAACAATTTGGCAGATACATTTCTCCCAAAAACAATTTGAAATGCAATAACAGAAAAATAGTGACGTTTCCGGCAAAGAATAATATGGCTCAACTTGTATTTATGTTACTTGCATCACACCAAATTTGACTAGGAACACAACGGGAACGTGCATGTGAGTCTATATTGACCACTAAGCTTCGGTGCTACATTTCAATTCAATAAAATATGAAAAAGAAAGAAATTTTTATTTCAGGCATGGTTTATTTCATAATATGGCCAATATTGCAATTCTAATGGGACACAGATCTAGTAGCAAATATGAGTTTGCTTGATGTTTTTCCATAATTTATATGAGAAGCAACCCCCAATGAAATTAAGAGAGAAGAACGGAATCAATCATTCAAACATGCGAATAAATAGTCAAAAATCCTTGGTGTCCACCACCCTAGATACAGCATGGCAGAAGAAAAAGCAAAGTACAACAGGCAACAGCATATACACGAAGTTTTACACTATATTCATATGAAATTGAATTCTGATGTCCATAACTATCCACATGCGAATGAGAATAAAGAGAAGTCACTAGAATAGGAAATTTTATCTCAAAGATGAAGCAGCAAGAAACATATAAACCACACCTCACTGGAGAAATCAAGCAAGTGCTGCATCCAGAAAGAGAGACACAAATGCCAAAATCCCAAGGTAACATGCATATTTATCATATCTCGCAGTCTGTCTCCCAATCCCAAGCACAAAATCCACCACTTTTACAACGGCTATCTCGCCTTATATGAACATTGTGGACAGACCATCTTCTCTTGTATGATTACCATTACCATATTGCCTTGTATTGACCTGCATTACCTTTGACTCTACCTACACGATATTCAAATTCCTAACCAAAGATAATAGATACACAAATAGTTACCGAGTCAAGAGAAACAACACTGAGATGATAATATTACAATAGCAGCTTGTTGAATTTCGACTAAAAAAAAAGAATATGAAAGTCAGCTCACATTGAACTAAATAGAAATGACGCTGATAATTTACAAAAACAGAAATATATTACTTTGCACATCATTTTGCAGGTATAATTAAGTGTTTCTAGGAAAGCATATACTGAGTATCTTGAAACTCTAATGCAGTTCGCTTAAATAACACCGCATGTGGAGAAATCCACCTTGTGTTGCAAAGGTCCTGCTGTCGCTGGTCTTCTCTGAATAGAAGCATTTCTTGCTTTAATGGACAATTATGTTTCACTTCGATAATCCTGGATGGTCCACACAATGGAATCAGTTATTTAAGTTAGTAACAAGTTAGCACCCCTAAGGTATGAACTAAAACAAGCAAAAATAATCATGCGATTGCCAGCAAAAGCCTAAAGATTTAAGAAACTGTCACCCTGGCTGCCTAAGTGGGCCCCTAACAGCTGACTAGCTACTTGTCCTAATATTTTGCATCAAGTTTGAGAGGAGATTGATTCATGAATTAGTATTTTGAATGGTACCAAGTCAGTACCACTAATTAACATAATATACTTCTCTTGGATTATAATTCCTTTTTTACCTTTCATTTTCTTATATTAATTAGCTTTCTATAAAATTTTTTGAACCACCTTGACCTCTGAGCACCTGTCTAGGCATCAGCTTAACACCTAGCTGTCTGTCAGCTACCTATAGTCTATCAAACAAACCATTGTTTTTTTTTCTGATAAGAACAAAACATTGTTCAATAGAACAAAATGTAGATAGGTAGAAAGAGAAGTGATGTCGCTCAAAATTATTTACCTCTGATAGATCATTCATTAGGTTCTGTCATTGATCTCTTCACAATCATTGATTTCCTTAGGCAGCTTTTCTCTTCTGTCAATGAAGTCTTTCTGCAAGACATGCTAAAATATGAGAAAAACATGAAGGACACAAGAACAAAGAACAAAAGACTCCCGCATATAATAAGCCCAAAGACTTGAGGAATTTCAATGCATTGCTCGCACTTTCCTAACATACTATCAAAAAGCATTAGTATATCCCACTCCCAAAACATTTAGCGTGTATCGGTGCATCTCCTACAACATGATTTGTAGGTATATGGTGAATTCTTATTGCTTGTGTTACCATGGTCTGCAGCAACTGACCCTCTACAAACCACTATTGTAAAGAGTTTCCACAATTTGGAAATGCAGCAAACTTTAATAGACCAAAAGAGGATCCATATCCGTCGGAAGAAAAATATTGCATGACCAACAAGAATCTTCCACATATGCATTTGTATGGAGTCCTACAACTATGATCATATAGGAATCCCAGCCTGCATCCAGTTCACAAGGATAATGGTTAATAGGAAGAAAGTCATACAATTCTTTGTGCTCTATCAAAATCTGCCATGTTCTCCAGAGGAATTTCCAACAGCTTGGCTGGTAGAGAACTTACAGTCACATTTTCTTATAAGAAAAGCATCCAGCGCCTTCATTTTTGGCCAATCAGATGAAACAATCTCTGCTTTCCAACCAAAGATTGACAGGGTAAATTCTTTCTTATAAGTGGCTATTAAAACCTTGATTAATTTGAGTATAACTGGATCCTTTAATTGACTTCTTATGAGAGTTCTTTCACTTCTCACTGAAACCAATGCGGTTTAACTGCAGCTTAGACTAGGCAGTACCATGTACCATGTGATGGGATGCTTGTGTGCAACTCATGTGTGGACATGATTCATGGGGAGAAATGGATCTGATCCGTAGCTCCATTCTGCAGTTGTAGTGCAGTTGCCACTTTGTGTTAGAATTCATAATACTATAATAGTCATTTGAATTACATTTGCAGGGACTTAAATTCCTTTCTTTCTGGATTTAAAGCCTGAGCTTTGAAAGTTTAGATTTTCTAGAGGTTGCTAAGAATATCAAAAATTGGAAAATATAAAATGATTAGGAGAAAAGAAATATAAAATAAGAAAATTCCCAAAAGTAGAACTTTCTTTGTCAAAACTCAGGGATTTTATAGAACTTCATTGCACAAACAAAATCCAGTGACATAAAGCCATTCCTTATAACCTTTAAAAAGAAGAAGTGATGAAAGTCACAATCTCATAATACATACAGATGCACCTTTAATATGAGTAGTGGAATCGATATTCAGTTATATATCAGGACTGTTGTCTTCCCTTACCAAAAACTGGGAGACGGATGTCTTCTGTAAGACAAAGGGGAAAGGAGCACTGATACATCAAAGCCCCATAGTTAAATAGTTCCACATACAGCAATTTTATCAATTCAAAATACAAGTAGAAATATTGATTTCGACCTGTCTTAGTGGCATGTGCTTTGACTTTGACTTATCAGGGGTTCAAGACCACCAAAACACAAGTGGAAATCTAAAAGAATGTAAGTAAGTGTATACACACATTTGGTAATCCTGTGATTCTTTTGTTTCTAGTAAATCCATCAGGTCTTCATCATTTTCTTTCTCATCAATTTCAACTTCTTTCTGCAAATTTTCCTGCATTAGGGGAAACAAATATAATAATTAAACAAATGAAGCCATGGTGAGAAAATTGGTTACTTGAACATCATAAAGGTAACCAAGAGGTAAAATGAAATTCATACTTAAGCTTCAAGGCCTGATAGCAATATGAAACAGGCAACATAATAGCAATATGAAACTAGCAATGTGAAAACAATTTCAAACTCCAATTGGATATAAATCAAATACTGTGAACAGATGCCGTTTATATCCTTAGGCATTTTTTCCAAATTCTGGTGGACCTTGGCCACTTTAATCATAAAAGGTAAAACGTATTTATCAACAGAAAAGAGAGAGATGAAGGAGAAGCATCATTACACTAGGTAAAGCTTCAGCTTCTTTTTCAATACAGTCCATCAAGTCCACTCTATCAGTCTCCACACGCTCAGCAACTTCCTTAGAAAGCGCTTCTACTTCAACAGATAAATCTTCCTGCGCACAGGGATCTTCTTTCTGCATCTCCTGCTGCATTGCACCAAAATTTGCAATAAAGTTATCCAATCTGAGTAGACAAAAGAATCAAAAATACAAATAAGAGAGAAGGTACATTCTTACAACGCTAATTTCTGGGTAAAGTATCAAATTTCAGAAAACCAATCACCCAAGTCGGAATTTGCTCTCAAGATTGCTTGCTAAAGATCGAAGCAAACGCATCGCAACATGCAAAATTCAGATGAACAAAACCAAATAGGCATAAATGGCAAAGAACACAAAAAACCTGTGGATTGACAGTTTTAGCCAAGGACCGGCCGAGTGAGTTGCCCAAATCAAGAACGATGCTTGGCAGTCTGTTGATGTCCCAACCAAGCACTTCGCACACGGCCCTTGCGAAAGCCCGGTGCGCTTCCCTCCTCTTTGTCTTGGAGATGGAGTTTGAGTGCTGGATGAGCCCGACGCAGTTGCCGAACCTCTTCAACTTCTTGACTCCCATCGCCCCACAAACCAAGCAGCTGAAGTCTCCCTTCTCCCAGTTTTTCTCATAGTACTCCCTCAACTCCCCATCGCTCTTGAAAAGGCCCAAGAAGAACTGGAAATATCCCTCCCCGGTCTCCTCCTCGTCATCATCCATGGAATCCTCCTCGTCCTCGTCCTTGTCCTCTTCTCCGTCGTCGGAGCCGTCCTTCTTGGAGAAGAAGCCCTCGCAGGCCTTCAGGCCGCTCTGCTGCGCCAGATCCGCGGCGGCTCTCGCCTGCTCCTCGGCGGAGGCCGGAGGCCGGTGCTGGGAGGCGGCTGGCGGCGGGGTGAGATCAGTCCAGGTGGGCAGCGCAGCATTCTCTTCCGGCGTGGGATTGCACGGCCATTCTTTCACTTTGGCCGGGGGCTGGACGGAGGCAGCGGCGGAGTTTTGCTGTTGTTGCTTCTTCCTTTCCCACTTCTTCTCCCACTTGGATTTCGACTTCTTTTCTTCTTGGTTTCTTTCTTGAATGCGGCACAGCTGGCCGGCCGGAGGGTAGGGTTGCGGTGAGAGTTAGGGTTCCGATGAGGGCCACGGTGCCAGAGAGAGTGGAGGTGGAGAACTTCGTCGATGTAGAGGCCCTCGAGGCGGGGTCAGGCAGCCAGGATCCATGGCGTAAAGGGACGGGCGAAGGGATTGGGAAAGGGCGAACGGTACGCTGACCGCTCTCCTCGGAGTAGAAAAATAAGGAAGCGAAGGCCCCAGCACAGTATACGTGACTTCTCATATATGCAATTGTT
Organism: Elaeis oleifera; assembly: GCA_000441515.1. NCBI lineage: Eukaryota > Viridiplantae > Streptophyta > Magnoliopsida > Arecales > Arecaceae > Elaeis > Elaeis oleifera. Next base: position 1,048,200 of record KE504693.1, on the reverse strand, counting down.
CGCCTTACAAAAAGATAAACGCGATTAATTTGTCACGGATACGGCAGTTATATTAAGGCTGAGTACACTGCCATCAAAGTACGTTATCTTCAGATCTTTTTAAATAAATATTAGAACCAAGTGCATTCCCACCTGAACTCCACCAGCGTGGGAGAAATTATCAATAAAGAACCAGCATATAAACAACTGAAGTTTTTTTATTTCTTAAGTGTCTTGCTACCGTATTCCTAGCTATTATCCATTTCCACTGTCACCACACCCAAGCTCCTCATCCTCTTCTCTCATACTCACCGCCATCAAAGTTCTCCCATCCAATCCACCAGCACGGATTAGGTGCACTGAGTCTTCGCCCTCTGTCCTCGACTTGGTTAAAAATCATCCTTCATATACCATTCAAGGTGCCAACATTGTGCCATATCCCCACAAGCAAAGCAGCAATTGGGTCAGAAAGTTTGCTTTGCTTTCGCCATTCGTTCTCAACTAATACTGGTCAAGCATGAACAAACGAACAAAAAAAAATGACAAAAAAAAAATACAAAACAAAAAAAACAAAACAAAAATAGACAAAAAAAAAAAAAGAATAGGTTGAGGCCAAATCTGGGGCTCCTCCGTTACAACGAGATTGGTCACAATGGATCTGTACCATTTTACTTGTTGGAGCCATCAGGCAAGTGGATGGAGGTTGGATCTGGAGATTGAAGGTACATTCAAAAGTGAGTCTCTTTTTTGTAAAGTCATACGGGACAGATTTCCGACCAGACACATCCTGAGAGACAGACCGGTGGATCTGCCCCCAACTATGGGGAGGAGGAAGAGACAATGGAGCATACGCTTTTCTTTGTCCATCTGCCAGACTGGTTTGATTTTTACTAGTTTGTATCACCAGATTATCCGAGTAGAAGATCTAATTGGTGCTTTCATCGATCTTCTTCTTTTTTTTTGGTACAATCAGTGCTAAAGAAAATCTTTCATCGATCTCCTTAAGCAGAGGGCTAAGAATGATGCGTCTAGTGAGAATGCAGTTAGGGCTACTTATATAACCCAGTATATTTGATTGGTTAGGAACAACATTACCTTCGACCTCTATGCCCTTAGGAATCCGGGACTCCCATCCTACTCATGATGCGACTCATCGGGTATTTGTTGCTTGGAAGTTTCCTCCTCTAGGATATGTGAAGGTCAATTTTGATGGAAGCGTCGGGAATAGGAGAGGTAGAGCGGGCTTTGGCATACGTGGGTCCGATTCCAAATTAGTGGTGGCAGAAAGCCAGTACTTAGCTGAGACTACGGTTTTTGGATGGAGTTCTGTGCAGCCTGGGCTGGAGTTGCCCATGCACGGACTATGCTGGGGGCAGACCATATAGGTATCGAAGGCGACTTTGCGGTTGTAGTGTCTTGGATTCAGAGATATTCGAAAGATGCGCCCAATAATCTTTTCTTACGGGATATATATACTTTTCTCTCTGGATGCGTTGGATTCACGGTGAGACATGTCTTTAGAAAGACAAATTCGACAGCTGACTGAATGGCGGTCTACATTGCGGAGCATACTAGAGACAATTTGTGGACTTTCTTAAAATCAACTTGGAGGTAATTAGAATATTTTATTTTTTAATTTTTTGAATATATTTATATAAGATTTGTATGAATGATCCGTCTTATAAAAAAAAATTATTTGGAGCTAAATGAAAAAGTCAAGTATAAGATTTGTAAGATTTTAGCAGGTCAAATATACGAATCTATAAGGATTGAAATATAATAACCAATAAAGTACACTCAAGGGGGCAAATATTTATATCTTGCATTGAAGACCGGTTATACAAGATAAACCTAAAGAAGATCACCACATACTTCTAAACAAAATAAAAAATAGATAATCTCCTGAAATAGGTTAATAAGAAACAAATGCGAAGCATATTCATATATTGTATAAAGAAAAATCAAACTATGATAAGCGCTCTGGGAGTATGGGCAGAAGCAACTAGTGTAAAGCATATTCATATGTTATTGTACAATACGAGGTAAATGTCATCATGATTGTTGCGGTCAATCCCTTCGTCGATCACGCCTGGTCGTCGGAAGCGAGCACCTGCACGGGAAAGCCCACACGGACCGGAGGTAGCTCCGGCGGGACCCTCCGACGGTCAAA
>KE504693.1:1018156-1031893 GCA_000441515.1 Elaeis oleifera | reverse complement strand
TCTACTTTTTATGAACCAAATAAATTCAAAAAATTAGCTCTCCGCTTGATTCCATGCTCTAAATTTCAACATGATGAGATAAGAAACTGAACATCTATATATATATATATATATATATTACTCAGCAACTATAAAATAAACTAAAGGTACCAGATTCGTACGACTACCATTACACATACACAAGACTCTCCACTTAGCTCATTTTTCAGGTCTTATTCTTATCATCTGCTATTTCTCAAATATTGTCTCTAGCTTGAGCATTAAAGGGCTGTCGATCATTTACCAAAAAAAGGGGCTCTCGATGGGACCAATCCTGGTACCCTTCTGTCATCTTTTTATGCATATATCAGCGCCTCTTCATCCACTGTATGGCTCCATTACTTCAAAAAAAAAGTACAAATTAAATATGGAAAGTGAATTGACCGAGAGTCTGCTTGATATCCGTTCAAAGATGCATGTAGTTGAGGTCGCTCACGGTCATATATTCTCCAATATGTTTGAACTATGGGTTAGATATAGCAGCCAGTCCTCCGGTTGGAAGCAAGAAGAGCTTTTCGGGGGGGGGGTTCAGGTTTGGTTAATTCTTAGATATGGGGAGTTCACTATGTTCCGTGTTTATCCCACCTTGATCAAGTTGGAATTAGTTTATATATATACATACATATATCGTGCCCTTTTCTTGTACGTTTGAATTTGCATACCATTATTCTAATCCAGATGCGCTTTCTGCTCTAAATCAACCGCGCGTTAGCATATATGCCATGCTTTATTATTTTCTTCACAAAGAATTGGTCCCGGATAAGAACTCATGTCAATAAACCATGGCCTCCTATCTTTTCCCGTGTCTGGTATCCCTATTTGGTAACTTTATCTACTTTCATTACCTAAATGGTACACCTGGTGATAGCTAACTAATATTGTATCCACTGGAAGTGCAATCACCATAGCAGCATAATGCGACTACCTCCAGTAAATCGAACATGATTAATTGTTCCTTTGTTGGATGATATTGTATTCCATGAATTTTATGGAGCCAACTTTTAATCTATTTCTGAATGGTGATCATGGTTGATGGATGCTACTACTATCAATGGCATCTAATATCCTCCTCCCCAGCCTTATATCCCCTTTGTCCATCACTTGCTTGCCGTCTAACCATGATCTAGACTTTTCGAGGGCAAGAAGAGTCCACGTAAAAGCTCCGTATGTATGACATCATATCTATTTTGTTACTGCAGGGCATTTATATTACATTATTTCAGACCTAGCAGTGGTTGGAGGTGGACGATCTCAGTCACCAAGTCCACGGCCATGAGATGTGGAAGAGCTAAAATAATCACCCATATGCGGACTCGGAATATAATTTAGCACCAGCCCATAGAATATCAAGCTGCTGATGCCTGCCCAACCAACCGCTTTCCACCGTCCTCCAATTTTATCTTATCAAAAGATGACTTCTGTCTCTCTACGGTAACTACGTACATTGTTCATGGCGAGTCCAAGGCTCGTGTCTTGCGACTAATTCGGTGGTCCTCCACTTCACATAGACTTGCATCCACTGGCATCGTCACAAAGAATTATCACGTTCAACTACCATTGGCTTGTGCTATCTAATAATACCAAAGAAGAAAACGACATACTATAATACATACATATATATAGACACACATACGCATATGACAACATTGTTTAAGAGTGATACCTTTGGAACAGTGGAGCTAGCATTATATATAAATGCATGCATGCATCTGGGCTGGTCTATTTTATTGGTCAACCAAGGAAGCAATCTAGTATGTAGCAAGACAAACGAAGCAAATTAATTAGTTATATATTGACATGTGAGCTCGTGTTTCTTTCAGCGTTAAGACCGCTCTGATCATAGATTTTAAGGCGCCGGCTACCCTATCTTGTTATTTTGTCCTAATAAGCTGGGCTTCTTTTATATCGTTTGGCAAACAAAAAGGAAAGGGATGCAAGCAATTTGTGTCAAAAGTTAAAGCGGGTGTCAGTAAACCATGCGGTGGTCATTCTAACTCTGCTTATTAAAAAAAGAAAGAAAGGTTTTATAGTCATCGTTTGGAACCTAAAGATGTTCTTGCCCCAAGGGTGGCGCAGTTAGAATGGGCCGCATGTTTCAACCGTGCGATCAAGGTTTGAAACTCGTATGAGCGATTAAATACAAATACAAAATGACTCTGTAGAGAACAGATGTTTGTGACCTTGACGTGGGGTGTGGAAACAGTTTTTGATCCTTTTGACTCTTGAGGGGCACTAGGGGTGACATACTCACTCGACTCGGAGTTTTCTCTCGGGTATGGTGTGGGGTAGAGGTCCTCGTGGTCACACCCATGGGGGCCCTCTTGGTCGCCCCCCCCCCCCCCTCACCCCATTTTTTGTACGAAAAAAAATTCCTTTACGTGTTGGAAAAGGGATGCCCGTTGCCACCATTGACTCGGTCGGCATGGCAAGAAAATGATTGCATATTTGGCCATTTAGCTGCTTTATTTTTTCTCAAGGTAATTTATATAGTGCATGTGTTTCATACTTTTTGTGCTTTAGGTTTTTTGAATTATCTCAACGATTGTTATTCACAACATGCATTTGTAATGTGAAGGTTTTGTGGAGTTATGTGTGTTGGGTCAATTGCTTGGGAGGATCGTACGGCATTCTTATCCAGTGTAAAATGCCAAATTATAAAGAAAAAACCTCTTTTGCTCCTTGTCAATCCTCAAAATCTTATTTATTTCACTTATTTATAAGGTACATCAGTGAACTATAGATCAACTTGTGGTAGGATTACTAACTAATTTATTAATAAACAAGAACTAAGGGAACAGATCCACTAAGGCAGTTGCTCATCACAGTTAAGTTTCAATAAATTAAATGCAACCAGATAAACATAGCATTATAGTTTTAACACTCACCAATTAATCCCACTCTGTCCAATATAATCACAAGCATGGAGACCTAAGCGAAAATGTGAATTGATAAGCACAAAATGCAAGCTGACATTACTCCCTCGTTCTATCATTAGCAGTTGTTGGACGGCTTTCTATCTGCCAGCAGAGGCATGAAATGTGTGAAACTTAACAACGTGTCCCCCATCCACCTTTTTCTTCTTCAAAGTTAAATTTCTCACCAAGAATATAAAGTGGCAAAAGAGTCATGGTTGGTGTGGCAGGATCCGATCTCTGCGCCGACTTCCAGTTCCATTCCTACCTAATATTATTACTAATAAGGGCAAGGGACTCTTACGAAAAAATAACAATAATAATAATAAAAGGCGAGAGACAAAGCCAGGGCACACCACTCGGCGTGTCATGGTGCCCGTACGCCTTGGTGACCTGCAGCTCTTCTGCACAAATAATATTCTGCTTTATATGTAAAAATTCTTAATTATTGATGAACCTTATGGAGGCTAAACAATATGTAAAATAATGCCTGAATAATTGATTTATTTAATAAACGCCATAATAAGGCTGGACAGCGATTGTGATTCATAAGCTTATATTCAATATATAAGTTTAATATATTAAATAATATATTTCATTGTTTTCAATTCATTAATTAGCCATATATTCAATATATTAATATTCTATCCGTACATTCAAATATTTTTGATGGATGAACCTGAGAATACGTAAATATCGAAGGAGCCCTTAATCTATCCAATATAGAGCTGTTATTTCTCAATATTCTCTCTCATATGTAGGACTTGAGGGAGAAAATCCAATTATACTTGGAACACTTTCAAAGTTACGTATATGGTCAAGTTCAATTACACGAGTGTCAATATATACATAGAGGCTTATAGTTGGAACACTTTCAAAGAATTACTTCTTTTTCCATTATTTTCAGCCACATGCATCAACAGTTAAACTGACCATGCCTGAATGGAAAATGATGTTTATTGTTTGACTAATTAGAGAGCAATAATTTGCATTGAAATGCTAATTAAGAACGACAAGATGAAGAGAATAATTTTTTTGGTAGAAATTAATAAAATAATGTTAAAACTGATAAAAAGACTCAGAATGGTAGAGTAGTCCTGGTAAGATTCGATGTCATCAAGAGATACGTTACAAAGTTGACCCCGGTTTGTTTTGCTGGATAAATCATGCGTTGAAATTTGATTCAAGTCATTCGTGAAAAGTAAAAGGCAGACAATTAACGGCAACAGATGTTTGAAAAATGGGAAGGATTCAAACCTACAAAAGGACATGCCTCCTGAGGCTTTCGAGTTCGAACCATCCTAAGGTCAAGCTTGGATCTATCGTATATAGGGATTCAAATAGGTCAAATTGACCAACTAGATTAGCATGCTAATATGACAACGTGCAAGCAAGAGATCGTACCCTATGCCTCATGCAACACGTCCCCTATGCACCATGTATAGAAGTAGCCCAAGATGATGCGAGGTAGGCGACATCCAAGATGAGCCACATGGAGCCCACAGAAATAAGAAATCTAATTGATGTGATGCACAAATTATATGGCACACGTGGTGTAAATACAATTGCTCCATACACGCTTCGATATTTTGTCTATCTTGTCAGGTCAATTTCTGCTAGCTATCACGGCGCAGAGGCAAATGGAGTTAACCATACATCATTAGCCTCTCTTCATACATATTCAATTTTGATGCGTGCATGCACATACAACTAATTATATATGAGAAAACAAAATATTGTCTGCACCATTTTCCTAGAAGATCTTCTCAAATAAAGCGATAATAATATTTATTTTGTCACAACTTACAAGTAATGCTATGGCTAGATTCGGACGGCTCTTTGTTCAATGGAATCTAATTAGGTCTTCAATACGGATCAGTCCAAAAGAGAGAGGCCTTGGCAGATCTGGTCTATTAGCAATTCAATATCATCACCCAGATCCATGGAAGGTAAAAATGGATCTTGTAAGAGTATGGAACCATGGATGGGACGTGAATGTGGAAAAGGGTTTTTAGCATGCATGTCGTTTATCTACACAGAGGTAATTATTAATGGGACGGATACAAACCGAGGTCAACTAATAAAGCTAATCACGGATGGGTAGCTTAGATCCACGACAAGCTGTCCAAAAAGAAAGGAAACAAAGGAAGCCAAGGGTCACATGAGCTTCTCGAGTCGAACAAATCGGTTCCATTATTCAAAGAGGGTACTGGAATTTCCAAGCCAGCATGCAGTGAACTCTTTATATCTTGTTACTAAATCCTACGTACCTTCACCCGTGAACTCTTATCTACTTTGGAACCTGCTGGTGGTTGAGAAAGCTAGCTCCTCTTGCCCATGGTGATGACAACTATTAAATATGGACTTACTTGGATGATCAAGACTTCCATATGAGAGGGAGAGAGAGATAGGAGTTGTTAGTTTTATATACCTAGACTTATTTGCCCGGAGCAAAAGATGTATATTGATGTATATATGTACCCCTAATTGATTTGAAAATGGGAAGCATGAATACTTGAGGGCAAAAAAAGGAGAAAAAGGGAGTCAAGAAATCTACAAACGATATTAGCATCTAAAATATTCATAGTATGGGTAGCAAAATATAGGTGTCAAGTTATAAGAGGATAAAAACTATCATAGATGGTCGAGATCCCAGCTAAATTGCGACAGTTTTTGGTAAAAAAAAGATCTTCATGTGGGATGTAAAAATGCAGGATCTCATTCAAAAATAGTAGTCGGAAAGTGTTATTTAAATTATTAATTTATATAAATATTCAAAATCTACCTAGTGCACGGCAGATATTAGACAAAATACATGCTCGCCTAGATCCTTGTGAGAGACAAGAGTCATGTTTCTTATCTTTCTTTTTTCTAACAACAAAAAACTAGGAAATTCAAAGTCATACCAACTTACAATTTGGAATCGTGATTTTTAAACAAGATAGCTAATTTACAAATGATGATTTTGTTTCTCAATGGCAGTACATTCATGATAATCATGTTCTACTTCTTATTTTGGAAAATGAAGAACCAAATTAACCTAGAAGACAGGGATCCGTATATGTTGATGTTGAATTATCTCAAATGAAACTAGAAGAAAATAAAATAAGAAGAGGGAGAAGGAAATGTTGATAAGAAGTGAATTTCACATTAAAATGCGCTGTTCGTTAAAATAAATAATAACACATCAAGAAGTCAATAGCTAGAGAAATTATAGCAACAATACCTACTATTCACGTGGCAATGTAGAAAGCACTGTTTGATGTCTTGGGAGAAAGTGACTATTTTGGCATGATTTGAAAATGATGTCATAACATCTATAGATCAAGTTGTTATTTTATGACAATCAAATGCATACCCTTGGTAATTTAGTTTGTGCAATGAAATTTTGTTTGGCGCATAAACTAGGCTCTAGCCTAACAATTGTAGCCAGTTCTGGGTCTTGGACTATGTTTTTCCCAAGTAATAAGACATCAAGCTGAGCGATTTTCTTGCTTATCTTTTGTGTTCTGTACAGTATTTCATCTCATACACAGTGTTTCAAATATTGATACATAAATAAATAGAAATGACTTTTATAAAGCTGCCATATGAAATGAGAAGAACGATGGGAATATTGAAAGTTCAATGAGTCATTAGACAAAGCTGCATATTTGCATATGTCCCAAATGCGACCGACTCCTCGGTCTCATCTATCAACCCCAATTCCACCTTCAAATTTGGTCATAGATCAGTTTAAAATCAAAACATCGCCATGGTATAAAGACTCGTTGTTGGCATGATATGGTTGACACAATAATAATTAACGCTAGCTCTCCATGTCAACTCAAAACCATGACCAAGTTTCAAGTCTGATCACCCAAGTGTTACGTTAGCAGTTCATTTTGTTGTCTCCAGCCGGTAATGTTTTTATAATTACATTTTTTTTTCATAGTTACTAGCTATATGTTCAAAACCATCACATTTCAAGACTCATTCAAGATTCAGACCTAATTCACCAGACAACCTGGACCCGATGAAGAAAGATAGAAATGAAGTTCCCAGAGTATCCAAATAATGGCACATCTCCGTGCTGTAATTACTGAAACATATAGAGAAAGAGTGCTGCTTCCCACCTATCTGTGCACTAGTGCTGTGAGCAACGAGCAGAGTGGTGCTGTGTTGCTCTCCAGAGAGTCTGAGCCCATCAAACTCATGAGGATCCTTTTATTAAACTCCACCTTATAATAATTTTTGGAAAAAAGTTGTCTCTGCTGAGGTATTGATGGCCAAAACACTAGTTGCGGCTAATTCTCTGTTGCGCCCGTCGCCGGAGAAGAGCATTTGCAAAAAGAAGTTTGTACTGACCGAAATTATATCCGACGGGACCCTTCGATACTTAAATCAGTGGAGAGTAGTGAACAGCAGATGAATATTTAGAAAGGCAGAGTATCAACTCTCCAGAGTGTCTGACCAAATGCTGTTCATTTATCTCTTTTTATAGACGAGTTGTTGGTAACCATTTGTAACAGTTAGAGACGTGGGTTCCGCTTATTTCGGCACACTATGATCGTGGGATAGACGGTTATATCCATCACTGATCATGTTCTGACCATTATGCGCTTTCTGTGTGGACAGTTTCTGGTGTACCGACTCTATGTCAGTAGTCTGAATATGCCGACTATATGTCGGCAATTGAGGAACCCGAATGACCATCGGTCGGCAACTCTGATATGCCGATGGCCATCAATTTGGAACCAATAGAGTCATCATAGTCGGAGTTTGCCAGAAAGGTTGACAATACCCAACTGTTGGTAAATCAACCAATTGATAGTCGGCGGTTCATGCTTATCAAGCCGATTGAATATCAAAATTAGGGGAGTCGGCTGAAATTGTTGTCTCTCCAGTTGTTGGCATTTGCTCTTAACAGGTTCACCAGTTGTTGTCTCTCCAGATCAGATAATTAAGATTCATTTTGGACCATCTTTTCAGGATTATCTTTCCTCAATGAGATAGAAATCAGTTATTCAGTTGGTTCATCTCTTTCTTCATTTTTTTTTGATCTAATTTATCAACAGATAAAGAGTCTTCAGATTGATTATTTTTACAGAGATCATGAAACAATATCGAGCAAGTTATTGATCTCCACGTATTTCTCTGATTCTATTTTTATTGAAAATCAGACTAATAAATGATATGTTGATACTACCGCTCTTAAAGTATTAAGTTCTGATCGTCCAAGTATGGCATTGTAAGCCGAAGGAACTTGGATGACCATGAATGCCAAATAATGGTACTTTGTTGTGGATCTATTTTCACAGTTAGTGGGAGAGTAATTTTTTCTTCCACGATAACTGCATCTTCAGTAAAATTGATCAATGACGTTGAGACTTTTCTGAGTCGGTCAATCGGTAGTCGTATTCGGAAGAAAGTCGAGTAAAAGAGAATATCAGTAGAACTTTCATTATCGATTAAATTTTTTTACATCATAATTTACTATCGTCATCGAAATGACGATAGCATCATCATGGAGAGTCTATATTTCTCGGACATCATCTTCTGAAAAAAATGTTACATTATCATATCATCGTTTCTTTGTCGATTCTTCTTCGAAAGTTACCCTCCAATCCTTCGATCACTCAGAAATCAAATTGATCACTCCACCATTGGCCGATTGTTGATTGTCTCCTCAGCTTGTGGTTGAAGTTGTTGGTCGGTGGAGGTTGAGTCGGATGATCTCGTCGGAATCTCCCGAGATAGCCGTATCGGATCAGGGCCTCTATTTCATTCCTGAGCTGAATACATTATTCGGTATCGTGATCATGATCATGATAAATCGATAATATTTCTTCCTATCATGACTCCTCGATGATACTTCATCGATGGAGAATGTCGAACATACTTCTCTCCTTCGAGTTTCATTAAGATCTGCGCACAAGGAGCAGAAAGAGGAGTATAGGAGTCAACCTGCTACCATAATTATTTGATCTCAGACTCTGTTGGTAGAGTGAAGCTCCTTTATTGGTTGTTGACTGACTTGGTTCGGTTGGAGCTCCAGTTTTCTTTATTTTTTTTAATCTTTTTCTTCTGTCTGGCGCCAGTCAGAAGCACCTTCGTCCGCGTGAATATACTTGTATGCACATTTCAAAATTTAGCATAGGTCCGAAGGATAATTTATCCAGAGAGTAGGTAAATCTGGATTTTCTTAGATCTCTTTTCAAAGTCAAGATGGCCATATCTTCATTGAGATCCCTGATCTCAAGTGTGACCGTGTTAAAGCAAGCCACAAAATCTCTCAATGTCTCTATCTCATCTTGCTTGATGAAGAAGAGACTATCTGATGTCCGTGATACATTTCGGCTAGTACTAAAATGGGTCACGAATGAGTGTTCGAACTACTTGAAAGAAGTTATACTCCCCGACTAAAGCTCAAAATACCATGCTCGAGTAGCTTTTCGAATAGTTGCCAAGAAGCCAATGCATAGAAGGGCATTGGTCGCCCTCTGAATCATCATAAGACGCTTGTAACTCTCTAAATGATCAATCGAGTCAGTGGAGTCGTCATATGGCTCCATCTGCAGCATCTTGAACCGAGATGGAATCGGCTCGTCCAAAATACACTGAGAGAGAGGTTGGACAATGTGGAAGCCGAGGTCATTGAAAATTTCGACCTCCACTTGGAGTCGGACAAGTTGGCGGTCGATCTCCTTAAATTTATGTTTGTAGTCATCGAGCCACCGTTGCTGAAAAATTCCGAGGGTAGAGTCCCATGAAGAGCTTGAGGATGGAGAAGGAGAAGGTGCACGCGGCCTCTTTCCTTTCTTGATTCTATATACACGGGAAAGAGAGGGAGATCGCCGCGAATGATGAGCGGCATGATGAGAATGTCGAGAAAGTGGTTGCTCGACTCGATGAGAACACTGAGACGATTATCATTCTAGAGATGAAGAGGGTGAGTACCGTGGAGGATGGCGGCTGTGCCTGGATGGCACCGAATACGCCACCGGCTCCTCCGCCAGCGGCTGCTGTTGTTGTTGTTGCTGCGTCTATTGTTGTTGGAGACTGTGTACCGCCTCCGTCAACATCTTCATTTGTTGTATTAAAGCAGCAATTTGTGCGTCCATAGTAACTACAGGATGTAAAGAGTTGGGCTCTGTCATTGAAAGTAGGGAGGAAGATCTTTCCAACGGAAAGATTGCCTGGCAGATCCTGTAGAGTTATTTTGAGCTTTGATTTTTATCATAATTTCTCGTATATCTCCCTACCTGGCGCGCCAATCTGTTGCAGCCAATTTTCTATTACTTCCATCGTCGGAGAAGAGCACCTGCGAAAATAAGTCCACACTGATCGCAATTGTATCCGACGGAGATCCTTCGATGCTTAAGTCAGTGAGAAGTAGTAAACAACAGATAAATGTTTAGAAAACAGAGTATCAACTCGCTAGAGTGTCTTATCAAATGCTGTTCATTTACCTCTTTTTATAGACGAGTTGTTGGTAACCATTTATAACGGTTAGAGATATGGGTCCCACTTATTCCGGCACTATATGATTATGGGATGGACGGTTATATCCATCACTGATCATGTTCTAACCATTATGCACTTTCTGCGCTGGTGGTTTCTGGTGCGCTGACTCTATGTCGATAGTCTGAATATGTCGACTATATATCGATAATTGTGAAAATCCGAATGACCATCGGTCGACAATTTTAACATGTCGATGGTCATCAATTTGGAACCAGTAGAGTTGTCGTAGTCAGAATTTGCCGAAGAGGTTGAAAATAACTGACTGTTGGTCGGTCAATCGATTGATAGTCGGTGATTTGTACTTATCAAGCCAATTGAATGTCAGAATCGGAGAAGTCGACTGAATTGCCCCAACAATACTCACCTAAGATCATTTTTGGCCATTATATATATATAGTGGTGTTATTGACCGTAATTAATTTAACTGGCTTTGCCGGGACAAGATTAAATTATTGATAATAAAATTATCGATATTTTATCAAAAAATAAAAAATATAGTTATCGATGTAATCAATGAACGGAAAGCAACGGTTTACAATGAAAAAATAATAATTGAATTATATGCCCAACCCACTATTCACCAAATTAAATTTCATTTCCTCTAGGTGTGCAATATCTTATCAAAATAACATTTTAATCACAATGCCAATGTTAGATAAATGTCGGATCGCAAAATACCGGAATAACGTATGATAACAATTGCCCTTTAAACTTCAATTAATAGTATACGTGACAAGACGGGCTCCATCCAAAACCTGCAATTAGGCTATAACGGCAGCCAGCAAAAGTATCAGTACCTGGTGGAACTTATTTGATCCAAAGCCCGGACCCAGCAGGAGAGTGAGACAGGAGTCGTATTATCCGGAAGCATCTCTCGTCTTACGCGGCACAGCTTGCTACGTCTCACCAAATGATTCTCCCACCCTCCCCCACTCCCTTGTTCTTCACATTCTTTCTGCTCACCCTATTAGACATGACAAGCAAACTACACTCCACTTAAAAACTATAGATTATTTTTGCTCTCTGGCGGGCTACATACTAAAATTTAAGTCGTCATCGTTACAACCAATAATGAGCTGCTGAGTGTCTAATCGTCCATGGGGCTTGGTCACCAAGTGGGCATCAAATCGGCTGGGAAAAGGAGCTAAGTTGTCCAATTTTTAAAACATGCTTCAACAACTCTATTTTTTTTGGCATTATGTGAGTGTTTTGTTCTCATGCATTGCATTGATCTACGTGGAGGAGGTTGGAGATGATTCATGTTGTATGTTGAAAAGAAGAGGGCTTTTCTGTGGTTAGGAATGTAATTAACTCGTTCCATAGGTGTGGACCAGAAGGAATGGTTGGAGATAAGTATAAGAAAAAGAATAAAAAGAAGAATATGGCATGCATCTCTTTGATGATGAAGGTGATGGTAGTGGTGATGTTTGAAAGAGAGAAGAACTTGGACTTAGTACACAAAGAACTGCACATGTTATTCACGAGTGCATGCAAGGGTGGGTGGCATAGACGTTACAAATGAATCATTTATTAGTTAAAAATTAATGCTACTCATAATGTGCTTCATTTAATCTGGGGTGCTACTTCTTGCTTATGTTCTCGGTCAATTTAACCAAGAGAGGCTTTAAATATCATTCTTAATTAAGAGTAATGTTAATGAAAGTGCAACGCTAGTTCAATGAGTTGGAGCCTTTGGTTGGTTTATTATTTCCGCCCTTTCATAGAATTTTAAATGATCTGATTTTAAAATTTCTTTTATTATTGACATTGGAAAAATGCATGCAGTCCCAATGATGTGTCTGGTCAAGATCACCGTTCTCAAGCCAAGCTTATCCGTTTCCTAATGGATATACAGTTTTCTCAAATAAATAAATAATTAATTTAGTACAACAAATCAGCATTCACTCAAGTCGAATTAGAATATTACATCACATCCAATCCCTATGCACACCTCTCTAAGTAAGCAATGATCTTTTACTCTTTTTCTAAAAACATGTATATATTGTGCGATCATAAAGTGGTTCATATAGCACGCAACGCCCTTTGGAGAGGACAGGAGTCTTGTCAAACACATGAATGTGGATCAGACCAACAAGAGAAGAAACTATGGATGTTTTAATTTAGACAAGAAGCCATTAACAAGAGTAAATAAGCAAAATATTATAGACACTTTTTGAGATACAATATTATAGCATTGCAAAAAGTTGCCTTTTTCCTGGAGCGTTTCCTTTTCCTTGTTTATCTTATCTCATGTTGAACTAATAATTTGCAAACATTTAAGATCCTTTAATTGCCTGCAATGGAACTTCTATTGCACATAATGATATTTGAACTAATCCTCACCAAAAGTGAGAAACATCTTTTTGTCTTCTTGGATGTCAAGCTTCCTTTTAAATATTAATATAAATATAAACATATATTAAATTATATTAAAGTTAACTACATGCGTCATAGATTGCCTATCTAGGATTGATATTATTTGCTTGTTATTGGAAGTCTACGGAAGATAAGAAAGATACCATATTATATCATACCTTCTTATCGTGATTTTGTCAAACAAGCATATTGAAAACTAATATTTCAGCACTAGACATGAGAAAAACTAGGCACAACCGATTATGTTTCTATTATGGATTTTTTGCATGTATATCCTCCTAAATATTCAAATTTACATGAATATTCTTTCAAAATTAATATTTGTATGTATATCCTCATAAAATACTTATTTTACATATATATCCTTCTTTTTTCTTATCCTTTTGCATATATACCCACATCATTTAACGCTATTAAAAAATTAATGGTTTAAAATTTAAATGACTAAAATATCTTTATGGATAGATGTGCATAAAAAAAATTTATAAGGGCATATATATATAAATAGCAATTTGATAAGGGTATTCATGTAAATTTGAATGTTTAGAATGATATATATGCAAAAAAAATTTCATTTAATTTTACTTATTTTATCTAGATGGATTCAGACCCTCTTCCTCTACAATGTAGTAACATATTACATAATATATTAACATGATGATAATATTATATAATATTTTATATATTAGAATACTATATTATATTTATTTTATGCAAATGGGATGATTATGTCCATCTTATAATAACATAATATATCTTATACACTTCACAAAGATATTTTTAATAAAATTTTTTAGAATAAATATAATAAAATTATAAATTTTTATTGTTACACAATATCCAAATCTACAATTTTGTCCATTCTATACAAATGTATAAGCTATTCATCTAATATCGGGTTTAG
>KE504693.1:959683-1006344 GCA_000441515.1 Elaeis oleifera | reverse complement strand
GACGAGTGCGACAAGCAGGTGGGCTGCTGCTGAAGGCTTCTGACCACGTCCGTCAGTACGATCATCTGTCGCACGATCGCCGCGATCTGCGCCTCCGTAGTCACTGCCGGGAGCGGCGAGCTGGGTTCCGCCGTGGGGAGTGGTGGAGAGGCCTCTTCCCGACGGAAAGAGCATCTCGTCGATCCGATGGCTCTCGACCACTGAGCCCTGGTTCTTGTCATCTCGAAGAGATTCTTTCAAGGTCTCGTGGAAGTTGTCATTATCCCCCCTACCTGGCGCGCCAAAACCTGTTGCGGCTAATCCCCTCGTCGTCTGGTCGTCGGAAATCGAGCACCTGCAAGGAAAGTCCACACAGACCGGAGAGGCCTCCGACGGGGACCCTCCGACGGTCAAGTCAGAGAGGAGACTAGGCAACAGTAGAGAGGAACCAGGGGAGACTCAGCGGTGGCAAGCCGAGAGATTGGTTAGGTTAGCCGAGCTTACCTTAAGCTGTTGCCTTACCCCGTTTTATAGTAGGAGGTGGTATGGTCCCGCTGTCGGTGATGTAGACAACTGAGGAGTTGTCAAATCGCCGTGGGCTGTCACATCGTCGGGGGTTGCCATGTCGTCGATGGGTTGACAGGTCCTAGGAATTAATTCGTGTCCTTGGCAGGACGACGCCCTAGGTCCCTGGAAGGGCAACGCCCTCTGACGGTCGTACAACATGTCCTTGACAGGACTGCAGCCCATGCCGGTCGTTCGACGTTTTAGAAGGGCTGGCCGACTATACGTCGGGATTTGTGTGTCGGGTGGTGACTCGAGAGCATAGTCTGCATCTAGAGCGGTCTGTAGGAGTTAGGCGTCGGTTGTCCATCCGACGGGAGTCAATGAGGTCCCATCCGACAAGAAGTCGGTGATATGGGGTCGGCTTTCGGGCGGTCGGAGGCGGCGTTGGCCAGTTTGGCCGACACGTCCAGGCCGGGCACCATCGGTAGTCGCTATCGGTGTCGCCCATCATCAGTTGGGCAAAGTCGGTCGGTCCATCTCGAGGATGGGTCGGCGTCGGAATCCGTTGGTGAGTCGGCATCGAGATCAGTCGACGACAGAGTCAGTCGGTATATCCCAACATACCTCATCAGCTTTCTTTTTTTTGTGTGTTCATTCACAAATATTGCATCTTTTATCAAGAAGAACCAAAGAAAGTGCATGTCGTCATTGTTATGAAGCAAAATAGAAATTTATTTAAATAGATGTAATACATAGTATAGCATTTCATCCAAGATTTTCTTGATATTTTATCATTAGAGTTTTTGAAAGTCTATTGTTGTGATGTAAAGAGTGCATCTTTAGATCCATATTGATTATGAGTCAAGAAGGAGAATGACTTACATGGATTGGAAGCTTCTTCCTCTTCGTGAGGTATCTTTTAAAGAGCAAAATCATGAGGCTCTAAATGACCAAGATCTATTGAAGTCTAAAATCCACTGAATTCCAAAAATGATTCTAAATCAAAGCGGATAATACCTCACATACGCGGAAGTGAAGTTAATCCAACTATCCGAGCCATCCGATCTCTTGACCGTAACACCTATCATGAGGGATATATCAAATGGAAGTTTGAATACTCTATGATAGCATTTAGTGATCCAAATGAGATCATTACGATGATCCAAAATCACTTATGATTCGAATCTCATAGTGATATGATCATCAGTGATTTAAGATCACGACATCTGGTAGGCCATAGTCTAGTGATTAAAGATCATCGACTATCCATGAATAACCTATTTGGTAATCTATGAGAATTCAAAATCATCAATTATATAATATCAAAACTATCCATAATATATTTCATAAAATATATTTATCAATCATATATAATATATTATAAATAAATATTACTATATTATTAATAAATATTATTATATTTATTAATATATTAATAATTAATAGATTCTATAAAATATATTAATTATTATTATAGAATTAATATTTTTATTTATACTTACAATATATTATTTATTAATACCAATATTTATTTGGATTAGAAAAATAAGGCAACCTGAATAATATATTAAATATTTATTATATAAATATAAAGTATAATAAGATATTTTACTCTAATTTAAATTATCATTGAATCATAATATCCCAATAATATGATTAATAATATATTATCATATAATATATCATAAATATAATATCTAATATCAAATATGATATAATATTATGTATACAATATTGATATAATATATTAACAATATATCGATATATTAATTTTTTACTAAACTGAAGGATATTTTATCTTTATATTTTAGTCCAAGTATTAGATGTGCATCCTAAAAGTCAATCGGACTGACACATTAATTCTTTCTAAAATATAATTTTATACTTGATCAAATTAATTAGGATAGTTAATTTTATTTATGTAGTGTATGTGTCTATGAATCATTCAGAGAATTAATAAGATGATGATATATATTCTCAATAGTTGATAATTTGAGGCATGCGTCATTGATGGTTAATTTTAAATTACTTCCGATCGAAGAATCATCACAGAGATGATGATTGATCCGATAAGATTAATGTATAGATCGCTTCTCTTAGGATAGACGAGTCTCAAGTCTATAGTGTGGGAATACTGGAGCGAGAATACAGATAGTTATTAGAGAACAACGGTATCGAGCATTACCAACTCGATGATATGACTAATTCTTAGATCTACGAAATCTCAACCGTTCACAATGAGGTTGCTGTAATTTGACTGTACCATAACTCAGTCTCTTCACCATACGGAGCCTTGAGGTGTATATTGGCTACAGTAGATTTATTATAAGAATAGGATGTGCAATTAGATGGGATCTATCGATCTTAGTAGTTAAAGAGTAGTCTTATGTGATTTATGTGATTGGTTTGAAAGATCTTGATCAGGAC
Organism: Elaeis oleifera; assembly: GCA_000441515.1. Classification (NCBI taxonomy): domain Eukaryota; kingdom Viridiplantae; phylum Streptophyta; class Magnoliopsida; order Arecales; family Arecaceae; genus Elaeis; species Elaeis oleifera. Next base: position 1,003,431 of record KE504693.1, on the reverse strand, counting down.
AGTGTGAATGATGAAAAGAATTTCATTAAGTTTTCGAATGAACTCAAGTCAACTAAATCTTATATATGACAGACGATGGAGTCTGATGAGTTTTTCATAATCTCCATCTTGTTGAAAGTCATGGTAAAAGAATTGAATTACACAATAATTATATCTAGAGATTCATCTTTCTGTTCTGCTGGATTATCACTACGTACTGCTAGGCATCACTGATGGATTGTAGGACCAACGAGAATTATTCTGATGGTCAATAATTTTGATTGATGAGTTAAAATTATTCAATCCATTAAAAAAAATTCAATAATATTTGATGGAGATCAAAATATTTTCACTACCAAATAGAATAGAACCTATGGGATCACACATAAAAGAGATCTTAATTGATTGGATCATTGAATCGTGATTTCGAATCGCAAATCGTAAGTGACTTAATTATCAATTTGATTGATAATTGAACTAACATGTAAAAATTACATTGAGGATTTACTAAGAGTTAGTAAGTTATAGGAGGACTAAATTGTAATTATTGCATATTATTTGATTTGATCAAATATTAAGATTGAATCTCAATCAAATTAATCAGATTTAATTTGATTAGATTTGGTTTGAATTTTACTCAAACTAAGTTTCATTAATCTAATGAGATTAGATTTAATAGATATTAGACCAAATCCATCTAAATTAGGTTTGATCTAATCTTTAGCAATATTTGATTGGATTGAGTTTTAGTCAAATCAAATCAGATTTAATTTGATTAGATATGATTTAATTTGATTTGAATTGAATTTTATTAGTCTAATAGGATTAGACTTGATTTATGATGAAATCCAAACTAAGTTGGACTTCAAATTTGATTTGGATTTGAACCAACTTTGACCCAATCCAAAGAGGAGTATATATATCCATAAAGCCCATGCCCAAAGGCTTTTGGTGCCCATATATTTTCTACCTAAAGTGTTTTGCATGGAGAAAAATTGGGCCTGGAGAATTATTAAAAGATGCCTAAAATCTAGGAGGTTTAGGGAGTGGGCGGCAACAATAGAGAGAGAGACCTGGTTCCCCTAAAACTCTTATCCATCCAAACCCTAACCATCCTTGTTTAAATAGGGGATAAGGGAGGACGCCCAAAAGTAATTTTGGCATGAGATATGGAGTAGATGGTGTGAGATAAGGGTGTGAGCATGGTGGGCATCTCCAAGAGGATCAACATGAGGCTCCCTTATCCCTTCTTTCTAACAACCAAATTGTTGGTTGTTGATGGTAACTCCCTCTCTCTTTTCTTGTCCAAGAGTTGGATACGTCTCTCTCATCCTCTCCTCCCAAAGATGTCCAAGAGTAGAACATTAAAATCAGATTTGATCTGATTTTTGCCTCTTCCTATTGGTCCATGAGATGGACAAAAGTTCTCCTCTATTTTTCTTAGATCTTAATTAGGTGGAAAAGAAAGAGATTAGATCTCTTATTTGTTCAATAAATCTTTGATTTTCTCTTGAAAAAAAATAAAAAAGATATAAGATGTGATCTGATTTCATCATCCTCCTACAAATTTGTTTGATTCTCTTGAAAAAGAATCAAAAGATCAAATCGATTCGATAATCTAGGGAGCGATCTCAGCAAGAAAGCTAGTACTACGGTGAGATCGAGACCTCCTAATCAGATCAGCCTCAGTAGATACTTGTAGAGATCGGATACTTATGTGGCTACAACGAAACCTCGAATATATCCACGGACTATCGAATCGTGGTGAAGATCTATCCGTGCAAAGATATGAAATTCATATTCTTTTTTAGATCTTTAATCTTGTAATTAATGATGATGCCTGGATTATTTTGAGATTTGATCTCTATACATGCTTATTAAATTAGATCTAATATTTGATCTAAATTTTTGAAATTGTTCTGATATGAGGTTGTCCTGACATAATGGTTAAACATTATGTTGAATAGTTGTCCTAGAATGATATTATGAATTTAAATTTAAAATTTCTATTCCACTGCAATTCTATATAGATTAAAATTTTTGAAATTTCTGCATGCATACCTGTCGCCATATGATGTTGACATCCAACACCAAGATCACTGCCTGGAATGATCTTGAATTTTCGATCTCGAGGATGGGTATTCCATCACTAGATTGGAAGATAATTTAAGGAGTGAAGGTGATTTAAAATCACTGCTATATAGAATCATCATGGTATAATCAAACGCGATGATCTCTTTACCTCCATTCATATCATTCTTGATTTTGGATGGATCATCCCATACCAAATATTTCTTATAATATATATTTTGCATGGTAAAGAATTGTGTATATTTGATGCACAACACATCACCATCTAAAAAATGGATAGCTATCATCTATTGCGTTTGCATCCTAAATTCAGCCGGCATGTCAAACATGACGAGCTGAGAGATCAGTGACTTCCACCTACTTTCAAGAAAGATGATGTGTCATCCATCCAAACATGTATCATCCTCTATGATGTAAAATAACACTCTGGAAGATCCCAACTCTATCACACAGATGCTTGCCGTACTTGGTTTCATGACCTATATATTTGATTTTATAATGCACTAATCAGTCATATTTGTTGTCTATATGTAATTAATTACATGATTACTCATGTTAGTTAAACAGCACATAAAAAAGCAAGCAACCGAACAAGTTAATTACAAAGGAAATATTAAAAATATATTGGATCAATAAGTTGGAAAGACAAATTTATTTAGCTCAACTATTTTCTTAACATTTTATGCACATAACTAGTAGTATACGAAACTCTACTTTATTTAGGATTTGGTGAGCTAATATTCTTTTGTACCACTGCTAAGAAACAGAAAGCTAAGTACAAAAATAATGATAAAAAATTGTATGCCCAGTTGTATGCATTGGTTGCAATATCTAAAAGCTACAAGCCAAAGTAATCCGCTCATTGATTTACAGGAGTTACATGCATCCTGAGATATATAGAATAAAGATATAGTAGAGGTCTATAGGAGGAGCCAGCGAAGTTCAATATGAGAGTCTAATTATTGAATGGATCGGGTCTAGTGGACCGATCCAATAGTAGCTTGCCACATTATTCTCTTATTTTTAAATAATTCAAGATCAAATAAATTATATATCATCCATCGTATATCTGCTTTGGATTTGCATGGGTCTATATAATAATTTCTCAATAAGATGGGCTGATGAGCGGCGGAAATGGGCAAGATTATACCTTTTGAGTAAAGAATAATGGCAAATTTTTTGTGCATCGCAGACGGTATAGAAAATCTGACGTGGAGTGCATCGTCTTGTCCAATTGATTCATATAGTCATTATTTTTCAACACGTATTTAATATCTGCAGATCGATTTTTTTGTTAAAAATTTGTATAACGAAATATCTATGTTCTTCAGTAAAATTATGACATCCTATGTCCATATTATGATATTCTGTATCCAAAAAGTCATAATTTTGTCATTCAAAATTTTAAATAAAAAATAAAGTTGCAGACATTAAATACATGTTGAAAAATGGTTGGACAAAAATATCCTTTACATATTATAATATTCTGGATTATATTATAACATCCTGAGCTATAAAACGTCACAGGATATCATAATTTTTTTCAAAAAATAAAATATTTTTATCATATAAATTTTTTAACGAAAAAATCGAACTGCAAACATTAAATACGCATTAGAAAATGACTATGTAGACCAGTCGAATAAAACGGTGCTCTCCATATCGGATTTTCTACATCATCCATGGTGCACAAAAAATTTCTCAAGAAATTATTTCCTTTCGCCATTGGACCGCGCATTGGTCTTTTTAAGACCTGCCCAATGAGATCCCTGGATCCAACGGCCAGAAATTAAACATACAACCCGAACCCAGCTGAAATATTCTTACCTGGAAAAAAAAAAAACAACCACCGGAAATACCGCGGACATGCTGAACTTAGAAAAGGTTGCGGTCACTTTGGGGCATGTGTCAACAATTATCTCTTTTCCCACCCTCAAGTAATCACAACCTCCCTTTCTTTTCGCTCTCTAGAGCTATTTACCATCCTCTTCCCCTTCCTCCACTGTTCTTTGGCAAAAAAGAGAGAAAGAAAGGAAGAATCCAAATGGAAAACCAGTCAATATAGGGAATACTTGTACATGTCTTCATCCCATATTATATCATTATTTTTTATTATTTCCACCACCCTCTTCTTCTACCCTTAACATGGATCATAGTTTCCACAGTCTTCGCTCTTCTTCCTCCCACCCTGCTACATCAATCAATCTAGCCAAATGGTAGTTTAGAGAGAGAAAGGGGGAATAATATGGGAGGAGAGAAGGAGATGGATCAGGTGGTGGAGATCTGTGAAGACGAAGAGAAGAGTGAGAAGAGCGAGAGGAGCGTGGGGAGCAGCCGATCTCCAGGCCTGATGAAGAGGCCAGCACCAGCCCTGGACCTAAACGAGGTTGTGGCCGCCGAGGGAGCGAGGAGTGGGAGGTGGAGAGAGGAGATGATGAGGATGATGGGGGGAGCACCACGGAGGTTGCAGGGGGAGGAGCTCCAGCAACAACAGCAGTACTAACAATTGCAGCAACGAAGACAACAATAACAGTGGTGGAGCTGAAGGGAGCGGCGAGAGAGTGCCCAGGGTGAGGCAGTATATCCGCTCCAAAATGCCAAGGCTCCGGTGGACACCCGATCTCCACCTATCCTTCGTCCATGCCATCGAGCGGCTCGGTGGCAAGAGAGTAAAGCCCATCCTCGCGTCACCTGAACCCCCTATCAATTCTCTTCCTTTTTCTAAATTTTATGATGAGATGATCAGTAGCTCCATATTGAAAGAGAATTTCGAGATCTGGCCATGAATTTGATGGAGTGATAGTTCTTTATCTCTATCTTCTCAACAAAATTCAGCATTTTCAGATTATCGCTTTTCATTTCGGTTTTTGGACTTGCGTTCACTTTCTGAGTTAATTGGTTGGTGCAGGAGCAACTCCAAAGTTGGTTCTTCAGATGATGAATGTGAGGGGACTAAGTATTGCTCATGTAAAGAGCCACTTGCAGGTAAGAAAAGGAAAGAGAACTAAAGAGCAGTCCCTAGAACATACTTTTGTGGTGCATGCAAGAAGAATTGGGTCTTACTCTCCCATCCACTCTCCTGGTTGTGCACTTTTGTTCCTTCGAACTGCTGCTCTCCTGGAAATTTTCCTTAAAATAGAAATTGCTGCTTCTCTAAATATCCCCCACCCCTTGCTGATAATTCCCTCTGCTGCTTTGCTTGGGTCAGATGTACCGAAGCAAGAAGCTAGATGATTCTGGACAAGAAAAGTCAGGCATGTCTTCAGGTTTGATCACCTCTCAAATTCTTCTGTTTCCTCTAAATAAGATGATGATAATTTGTGAGGGCTGTATAACTATGAAGTTATTGTTAGGTTATGCAGTTACTGTGCAACATGAACTATAAATCCACTTCCCAGGTTCATATTTTTATCTTGTTCTATCAGCCACCAAACAGAAATTCTATAATGATGTAGGGAAATAATATATTTATTGAAAAATGATCAATTAATATGCAGCACTGTTTTACTTAGACTTGATAAATCGGTTGTGTTAATTTATTCTTGCCTTCCATGAAAAGAGAATATATATCTAACAGGCTTGGAGCTAATACTGTTCATCACAGTTATGTCACCAATGGATATGCGTCCGGGAAGAGGAGATCGCCTTCATGAGATGTTCTACCAAAGATCAGGTGCGCACCAGTACTTTAGAATGGAGAGTGGAGGCTTCTTCCCTTCCAGGAGCGTCCACCACCATGACCGGCTTTACAGCCTTCTCCATCGACAGCAACTCCAACAGCCGCTCGATCTCAGGAGCTGCAACTTTGGGTAAAAGAAAGAGCCAAGAATTCCAAGCAAGTTTCCTCCGCGCCCGAACCCTAATTCTCTAATCTTATTTCTCTTTGTTTCTCTCTTCTCAGCGGGCATCAACAGTGGGCTTTTAACCAGCAAGCGGCAGCAAGAGCTAGCACCATGAAGGATCACAGTCCAGCAAGTGTTTGACGCAGGATATGGTCTATAGAAAGGATGAGAAGCCGTCGACATCTCACACGTTTGACATGAGGGAGACGACTGCTGGAAATGGGAGCATGAGACCCTCGCACCAATTCCTTGCGGAAAGAAGGTGGCTTCCTGGCGAAATGGTTGCTAAGCAGAGACTGGAAGGCAATAGGATTGGCAGCTTTGATTTGGGCGTCCGCAGCTCGAGTCCCCTTGCCAAGGCTCTACCTATGAACCCAATCTCTACAGATTCTTCTTTGGGATGGAAAGGGAGCAGCAATTACTGCTATAACGGCAACATTATCCATTCTAACTCTCATCATCCAATTGTCATCAACGACAGCCTCGAACCTCAATTTGAAAATCCATTTCGACTTGAGGAAGTTTGTATTTGGAAACCATTATTTGAGCAATAATTTTGCTTTTAACAATGAAATGGCAAGCTCTAACATCTTAATTCATGATTTTGTGAAGCAGCTACAGAAGCATCCAATGAATAAGCCCATGACTACATCCGAAGAGATTCTTGCCAGAAAAGAGACCCACATCCCAGAGGTGAAGAGGATGAGAATGACGATGGAGAGGGATTGGAATCCCAACCTGCAGTTAAGCTTGAGCCCGAATTTGGTAAATGATGAGAGTACCAGCAAGAAGGATCATGAAGCTGAAGAGGAAGGCGATAGCGTGCTCGTACTTTCACTCTCTCCCCTATTTCCATGCAACAAGAAGAAACCTCGAAGGCTGAAATCCAGTTCCTACAAAGAGGTAGCAGCCACAAGGCCGCTCTGGGGCTGAGTACTTTAGATCTGACCATGTCAATTAAGGCATTGGAGTGAGATCTTTCAAGTACTTGTCTTGAGGCCTTTCAATATGCATAGTTATGCTGCCGTGAATAAGGTTTAGCCATGATCCCTTTTGAGTCCTTGCATTTTAGTGTTAGTAGCTCTGGGTTCTACATGTTTTTGGAGTGCTATGATCATTTGAAATTGATCTGTTGTCGTCGGATCATTAGGGAAATATTTAAGATATCTATGAAAACAGTGAGTTAGCCCCAGTTCTTGCATGATCTTGCATTTCTTGCCTTTTCTCTCTCTCTCTATCTGTCTACCTATCTATATCTGTATGTGTACATATCTGGGGCACACATATACACGCATGCCCCAAACATAATTAATTTGCACTTTTGATTTTCATTAAAATGTTTGATCTTTTATTTTAGAAAAGGGGGCAAAAAGGAAGAAAAAGGACATCACAAAACTTGCAACTAATTGTCTAATTTACCGGGATCAGCCCTTGACCTCTTTTTGTTCAAATGTCATATCACTAAATCTAGATATGTTGTGCAGCATCAGTATATTTGCGAAACGTTTTCTAAACTTTGATGCTGGGCGTGGTTTCTAAGTTACCATGGTCATGTTTATTTTCAAACAGCTCATTTATTCCACTGAGATGGTGTATCTTTTACAATGTAATCTGATGAAACTTCACCTTATATATATGCGTATATGTATATATAGTTGCAACTGAGGAATGAAGAGGGTCCTAAAAAATGGTATAGAACTGTTTAAGAGTTAACACAGACCGATCAATTTGAGTATCAGCCTTTTTTTTTTTTGATATAGGAACCTAAGTATCAAGTTATGAGTACTGGCCTATACATTTCTTCAAAGAAAAAAGAAAGAAGAAAGGGATTGGTCCCTTTTAAAATCAAATCTCGGGTGACACTTGTGGACTACGTAGTGAGATTTCAGGCTGAACCTAATTATTGATCAGAGACCACTATTATCTCTCTCAGCACTAGTTATAATGTCAAAACACAGAGTATTGATGGATGGATATATAGAAAAATCTGATTGAATGCTATACCATATTCCTATTACTGATTTCTCTTAGAGATATTATAGGCCATAAACTTTCCAATGTCACATGTCTTGGTAGACTTGAAGAATTATATGGCCCATCAAGAAAAGGCACACTTGAAGCATTTTTCAGTTATATATTTTTTTTTCTTGTCATTAACTGTTGCTGATGTTGGTGCTTCCTGTATTTTTTCATAAATTAGCCCCAAGCTTCCTTTCCTCAACATCATTTTTATTCTTTCTTTTGAGAGAGACAAAAGCAGGCCCACCATCATTATAATTCTCCATAACACAGTACTTAATAAAGTTATAATTGTAACTAGAACAACATTTGCAAAACATAGCTATAGAAAGAGAAATATGCATTAAATCTTCAAAGTACGTAGATCAATGTGATAAATGGTTTTTTGTTTAGTCAAAAGGTGATAGAGCCAAAACTATGAGCTGCTCTATCAGATGGCCATATCAATTTGTAGCAGAAAGGTGGAAGACCTTGACAATATCATGATGCACTGCATTTGTGCTCAGTTCGAGCAAAGAATTGATGGTGCAGATCATCTTGCTGATGTGTTTCTGCTCATGCCATCTTGATCAATTTCAATTTAGCATTACTTTCAGTAACATTTTGCTCCATGGATAGCTATCTTTTAGACCACAGATTCTCACACTCATAATTTTGCACCATTTCCAATGTCACTGTTATTGCCAATTAAAATGTCTATCGAAAATTGTGGGACTTTTCAGTTCTTAGTTTTTTTTTTCCTTCGGTTCTTTTTTTTTTTCTAAGTTCTTAGTTTATTTTAAATTGTGACTCATTGTCACAATTAAGTTTGAGATATTCCTTAAGATTTCTGCAAAATTGCACAACTTCAATAGGAAGAAGCAATGAAGCAATTTTGTATAAATAAAAGCTAGCAAGCACTGCAGTTTCTAGAAGTCTTGAAATTATTGACTATATATTGAACCCAGCAAGAAAATAGAAATAGACTCTTTTCTGATCAACGAAGTATTAGCATTCATTTCTCGTACAAGTGTAGTAGACCTATCAATTGCTCAATCATTTTTTATTTAGTTTTGAGTTTGTGACATCTCAGGATCTCATCCAAAAAGACTAGCTGGAAGGTATTATTTCAATTCTTTGATCTTATATAAGTATCCAAAATTTTCTACCATATAACTATTATGAGACTAAAGACATGCCTGCTAGATTCTTGTATACTTTCTCTTTTAAGTCTTTGCATTCTCAACAAGCAGAGGACCTAAACTTAATCAAAGTCAATCACAAACATCATAATTGATCAGTAGTTAGCTCTAAAAGGACAAGTATTGCAGTCTCATAGTCCATATAGTCTATTTTGATACCACCATAATGATCCAAGACCTCATGTAAAAGAACTAACTAAAGAGTATTTTTTAGTTTTCTTAGTCCTATATAAGTATTAAAGAACTTTCTAGCCCACAATTAATCTAGACTAAATACACACTAGTTCAAGCTTTCACATATTCCTCCCATTGAAGATATATTGTTCTCGCTAGGTTAAAAGCCTCGATCGAGATAATCACTATCAGTTTGTGGTCAATCCTAAACAAGCTGGTGCTATAGTGTCTCCTCATCTATACAGGGCATGAGAATGTTGCCTACAAAGACTAGCTAGAAGATTTTTTTAGATTCCTTGGGCCAATATATCTAAGATCTCCCTAACCCAGATGGCTCTCATATTTGCCATTTAAAACATCTCACTACGCCCTAACAAAGAGTGAAAGAGGCAGTCAATTGCTTTGGCCTTGGGGTAATACGTCAGCGTAAGATCCTGGCAAACTCACATTGGAAATAAATGAAATCCGATCTTAGAAGGAAGGACCGGGTGTCTGTTGTCTGCGAACATGTGATGTAGGGTTTGTTGATAGCATGTCACCGTCAGTGGAGTATCCCACAGTTGAAAATCCAACCCGCCGGAGTGTGACCACCCCAGAGACACCAGTCTCATATATTATAACTCGGACTCCTTGATACAAGATTAAGGGGAGAGTCCAGCCCTTCACCATTGCCATCCAGAAGAAGTCCACTTTTTCACCTCCTCTTCCCTTGTATCAACCACGTACAGGAGAAAGATCATGCGATGATCTTGCTATCTAACTTCATCTTTTAATTTGCTTTAGAAGTAAACAGTTGGGACATGAAACTAAGGGATAAAGAGACTAGCTGTTGTATACGTAGCAATGTCACATGTTTGGTTGCTGGCAGCATCACCATCACCATCACCATCACCCGTCTCCAACAAAAGAATTTATTCGTCACAAAAACTGGGCTGCCCGTGAGATGCAGGTGGAAATCCCACCCAAATTTCCAACGCACATGGATAGATCCTCTCCATGTTTTGAAAATCTTACAGCTCCATAGATGAAAGATTCTTCTACCGCTGGAAGTCCACACATCAACACAGTTGGCCAAAGTCTGTGGCTATTGCTTGATTGATAGACCCAATAATTGCGGGCAGAATTTTTTTCTTAATCTTTTGTGGAGAATGTGGTGGTTTTCTGTGTTTATTAGCGTTTAACTCGCACGGTTGCACACCATTCTGATATCTCCATTCTTTAGGATGTTAAAATTATCTCTCACGAGTTTCTTTATGATATGGAAGATGAAAGACATTTTTATGCACCTAAAGAAAGATTGTTTTACTTCACAAGCCCACGCAATCCGATGAAGGCACCATCTGTTTTGTCGCTCTCCACTCCTATGTACGTGAGATGAGATATTATCTGCTTCGATCTTTGGCTGCTATGACACAAGACCTCATAATTTTGCCTTTCAAAAAATACTTAATAATGGGGGAGAGAAGATCACATCTCATATAAGCCAGAGTGCCCTTGACTCACAATCAATGTGGGATTAATGATATCCTCCCTGCTATACTATAACTTAACCTTCCAGTCAAAGGGGACTTTGGGTAAGATTATGGGACGTGCATCACAGTCCGCTAAAGATACATCGGCTCTCCTACCTGGCATGCTAATCTATTGCCACTAAATTTCAGTGAAAGATATGGTTGGAGATCGATCAAGCACTGAGAAGAATGCAGATCATTTACAGAAATCACTGGATCTATAAAAAGCGTTCACTTGTTGGAATATGTCTGGTGAGAGACAGTTCAATAATTAAGTCAACTGGAGTTTAGAATATAATCGAAAGTAAAAGCATAAGAGAATAAAATATTAGAAAGCTTACCCCGATCCCTTTCACCGGGATCTCTCACCTTTCTTTATATAAAGGTAAGTTTCTTAACATTACCCCACAAATTTTGTGCTTTGGAGCGTGAGAATTACTGGATCAATAAAAGTTGTAGAGGGTAGTTAATACCTCCACGATCATGTTATTATGAGCGGTTAATACCTCTACGATCATGTTATCATGGGCACTTAATTTAAGTAATTCATATGCCTTTCATGCATTATAACTGCATCCATACTCCAGATTTTCCTGGATCATCCGAGGTCGGTTGGAACCCGAGCACCTAATCAATCGTATACTAAGATTAATCTTGGTTCTTGCAACTAATCACATAACATGCTTCCATTTTGAGTTGTTAGTTGGTTCTTAAATAGTTGAGATGTTTTTGTGAAACTTTCATAGTAGAAGAGTTGTTGGTTTGGGCCTAAGAATTCCTTTCGGGATTTATTCCGAGCAAATACCTCAATAGTTGCCCCTCACTTTTGACGAAAGGAATAATCTCATCATTATTTCCATCATGATTTTTGGTATATCTCCAGCAAATTATCCTTTCAGCCGTCTAGCACTTATTGCCACCTCCAAAAGGAGTGCCCGAATGTTTTATCATTTCACAATTATTTTAATTGATTCGGTGATCCTCACAATTGCTCTCAGACCGATCACAATCCTCTGCATTTGGATATATTATTTGACTTTAAATTATTATAATTATTATGTTATGGTGTAGGAGGGAGGGCAATACTGATCCTATATTAGTTGTGAGTCAAAAAGACTCTGACTTAGATGGGATAGGACCTTCTCTTTCCCATGAGGTACATTTTGAGGGGCAAAATCTTGAGGCCCTATGCTATAGTGGCTAGAGGCCAAAGTAGAGAGTGGAGACCAACCCTCCGAACTATAAGTCCTTGACCGTAATATAGATAAAACTCGTAATATAACTAGAGCACCAAAAAATATGATAGATGTTCTAAGAATTCACAAAAGATTGTACCAAAAATTGACCGTTGCAATGATGTGAGTTCCCACAATGCAGAACAGCAAACGGAAGGGCCTCCGTGGACAAGAATTCATGAATTATAACCAAGAGTCCACCATTGCAATGACGCGAGTTTTTTTGGAAATTCCAAAATGGAGATCAACAAATAGAAGGGCCCCTGCGGGTGTGCGTTACGTCACGCTAGCTAACACAGATCCAATAGATAGGACTGCCGAGTGCTAATGTTTTTGCAATGGGAGGATCATCACCCACAGCTACAAGTCTTCAGCGTCCTTGTAAGCTACTGAAGTTACCAGGTCCAGAGTAGAGAAGAGATTCTGAAGCCACCTGAGTAGAGAAGAGATTCTGAAGCCACCTGAAAGCATGCTCCCCTCTTCAAGAGTCAAAATTTATTTGTTTCTTAAATTCATCGGCAAAATCACTATTTTTAAAATGCGAAAAAGCTGTACTTATAGACACCTTCCTCATCATGAAGAGTCATTGGATCACTTTCATGGTGAAAGAGATGCATGTCCTAAAGTCATGCCTTTGAAAAAGTGTTCCCTGCTACAGAATCTTCTGGATGGTTCGCATAATTGAAGCCAAGTTGGTTTACCAGCAATGTGCTTCTATAAGGTCATTGAATTGACTCCGGTTTATAGCAAAGCCAGCAGTTAAATACATACTGGAAGATAAATGTTCCTTTGACTAGGAAATCCAAGCGATCATTGGACAATTTAAATATCCCTCAAATATTCTCTCAAAAGAAAAATCTTGAATAATGGATAAACAGGAAACCGCCATTAAAAAAAGATTATTTGACCATGAGAACAAGACCATGCCCACATTGTTGTACTAATACTACTTTCTTTTTACTGTTTCACTAAGGAAATTTTGCGGGAGTGTCACCTTTCATGATCAAATCCAGAACCTCTCTCCAGCACACGCACTGAGGAGGGAACCAACCAGCAGACCAAGTCCCCTTTGCGTCCCTGCATTTGATATCAAAGCTTCTGTGAGTACAACAGACAGAAAACATCCAGGATAGGATTAGGATGACTGCTGTGGTAGATTGGTCATCACATGATTATAATGATAAGCTAGTTCCAAGCCCATCAGCCAAGAAGTAACGCATATTATAGTGATAGCAGTTACCAAAGAATGAAAGGAAGTGCTGTTTTAAAACTATAGGGAGAACCGGAAGTCATCACAGCTTGGATGGACGTAATGAGATCTTTGAGCAAAGTAAGGAGATATCAGAAGCCTCATGCAAGCTTCTAGCTGAAGAGGCTGTAAAATTCATTGCACATTTTGCTTAGGAACAATGCTAGTTCGTAGACAGCATTATGAAGAATGAACTAGTCTGGAGGTCATAACCAGATTAACAGGGGATGAGATGAAATGCACATTCAATCCAAGCAAGGAAGGTTCTGCCTTTGATTATTGTAGGGTAAGTACGAGCAAAGGTACTTGGATATATTAAGCGAAGGTGCAGCATCAGATCCAGCCTTGCATGCTTTTTATCATAGATTGATGGACTGAAAGAAACTCGTACGAACAACTGCTTCATCATCCATCTTAAGGCAGAGGCCATGACTACATCTTTTATGAAGGCAAGAAGAGGCAGGTGGCTGGCGGTCTTTTCTTCCCGGTAGTACAGGTGACTGGTGGTGGTGAAAGCTACAGGGAAACAGGAAGTTTGACATGATCAGATGGCCAAATTAAAACAAGCCTATGGCGGAATAATTGTTCGGTGATGGTTACATGTCAATGAAGAGACCTTCAGCATTTCCTTGTCAGATGAGCGCCGGCCCCATAATCTCCTCAGCCACATGACATGAAACAGCCCAAACTAAAGCAGCACCAGTGCCATAAGTTAGATGGTGGGAAAAAAAAACCAGTCATAGTGTGGATTCATGTCTGTATTTAAGTTGAAGATGCATTTGCAGAAGAGCAATGAATAGAGAAAGAGAGAAAGCAACAGAGCCATTTCCTAACATCAAAAAGCCTAAAAATTTGCAGTTTAAGACCAAAAAAAGGACAATGAAGTAAAAAAAGATAGAAAGGGAAGAAAAAAATGAAATAGTGCTAGGCAAAATCCCTCAGTCTGCAGGAAAATACCCAAATTTACTATGAAACTGGGGAGTTAGTAAAGGCTCTGAGGCTCTTTCTTTCTAAGCCTAAGAACACAGAAAATTGGAACTCTATTTTTTCTGACCATCCAACGAATCATTTAAATGGTGATTCCACACTAAGAAGATGGTGATGATGATGAAGTATGAAACGGAGATCAACTCTCTCCAACTAAACTTCAAATGTAGATGTAGGAATGAGTCATTATTTTGTTCACAAAATTGTAACCAACATTGTCCCAATTTAGGATCCAGCTCAAAATATTTGTCCATACAAAAGACTAAATCGATTAAATCAATCATGGTACTTAACAATTTCATGTCTTCTCCAATCAGACACCATATTTCACCACCATTATTTGACCCATAAAAGACCTGACACAGGATTACTGGAAGACCCTTCTAGCCCTGCACTCTATAGACCTACTATATTTTCAACTTTACCGCCATAATAATCAGATATCCAGGGACTGGATCTTTAATGGTCCACAGTAGTCATGCTCCATTGGAAAAATCAGCCCTAGACTGCCACCGCTTGATCCAACTAGTAATCACCATCTTAGCATGCAGGTTGGAATAAATCCAAATTTACAGAAACATGTATAACAATCAACCTCGCCTATCAAGAACCCTTAAAAAGAGTAACCGCGACCATAAATCTAATACCAATCCACAGCTCCTTTCATATCTAAGTTTCTAGCAATATCATTTTTAAAAAGCCCAGTTTGTTTTCTAATGATGTTTACTTGTGTGCCCACCATCTCACACCACTCTCTCCTCTCACTGATCATTAAAGCATTTTACAGGTGTCAACTAGAGATGATGCATTTGCCCCGATAACTTATGTTCTTCTTTCTAGGCCATCATTCCGAATTCTGTCATACTTTTCTCATCTTAATGTTCGAGATTACATACATTCTAATAAGTTCTTTAAAGCAAAGAAGAAACTATTTGTTTCTACATCTATAACTATATTATGTTCCAACAAACAGCCCTCTCTTTCTCTCTCTTAAAAAAGAATATTCAAATCAGTTTTTCCTTTTTCTTCGAAAGAAATGCTTGTAGGCAATTAGCTAAACATAGGTAATGTTCCACCAAATACCCTTAATCTCCCAAACCCTCTTGAAGGTGTAAATCGATTCCAAGTCATTTAGTCCAACTTCCAAGGACATTTCCAACTTGATAAGTTAGCACCTTCATTTTTAAATCAACTTTTGAGATATGGAAAATGCCATCTTTAGAACCACCCAATCCTAATTTTTAGACTTTAAATTAGTTATAGTTATATGCATAATTCCTCAGCAGCTTCGAAGGATGTTGACTAGTTTAAAGGTCAATCTAAAGACTGATGATGCTAAAAACATCATGAAACTCCATCCATAGAATGACCTCACTAAATAACTTGTGGATACACACACACACACACACACAAACATATGTATAAATGAAAGACGTGTCCCATGCTGGAATGTTGCACAATTATAAAGATGATATTTCAAAAGCCAAACTAAACATGCTTTTAAAGCACAGAGATAAATATCCATTCATCATTTAAAGGGAAAAGAGTATGTACAATTCACTCGCGCCAATGCCACATTAAAATGAAGAGCATGCAATAAAAACTGAAGATATCATGCATCATGCTGATGAATTTAGACAAACAATAAACCGATTTAGTGCTTGCAAAGAAAAAGAGTGCAGATTTGCAAATTAGCAACATAGCATTCCCAGTTAACTGAGGATTTTGTCACTCCAAACCCCAATAAACATTCACATTGCAAAAAAGGCTTCTCACTTTTCCTCCTTAAGCATGAATCTAGCAGATCTTCCTCAACAGATGATAGCATCAAATTTAACTCAGGAGATCAAATCCTTCTGTCTAGCCCACCCACCTGAATAGATGAAAACTTTTTTTTTGAGTGTAAGGGGAGGCTCCACCCAACTTTATTGGAGAAGAACAGGTTTAGGCTGCAGAGTTTTCAGAAAAAGAGAGATAAATAAGTGAAACAGTATGTGATACATCAGTAGATGGAGAAACAAAAGTGATACAAGGAGATGAAGTCGCGGAGAGCTGTGAACGTCTAGGTAATGAACATAAGAATTTCCAAGAGAATCCGCAGAATCATCTAATGTTAGGATGCAGAGTCAAGTAACTGAAGCCGGGATCGGTTTCTTCTGATTTTTTCCCGGACCTTACCAAATTCAGCCATTTCGATAGAGTTGCAGAGCACAGACCATTCTTGAAAGGACCGGATTGCTTCGGTTGTAATTGAGGAAATGGATTTGTGTTTGTTGAGGAACAGTCTAACATTCTTTCCTTCCAACAAGACCATGCCACGCTTATGAACAGCATGAGAATGACACGCCCTGTTTTCCTAGGAATGTTCCACTCAACCCAATCAGTGTAGAGATAATGAAAAACTTGACACTTGTCCCCAGACTCATCAGCCATTGTCAACCACGGTAGGTGGACCTAATTTGGATTATCACCCCCATCTAACAAGCACTTCTTGATGCTTTAAATCCACTCTTGATCGAAACATTTCTTCGCAACCTCCATTTAGAAAGCCTACTTAGAAGCAAAGAACCTGGGAGGGAAACCCACACGTAAACAAGCGGCAAATCCTGGAATGGAGACTGATAAGTGAGAAAGAAAGCAAGCACATATGCACACAAAGAAGCTGGATGTTGCATAAAGAATTCGCAGAAGCAAGGATTGACAAATGATCTAGTAACCATCCATACGTATGTGAATAAAAGGCAAATGAAATAATTACCTCATCCATATATACGGGCTTTTTAAAATTGAGAGACCATGAGGCGAAGGAGATACAGCGAAGTGGGGAAGCCATGATGGAGAGGGAGCGGGAGGAGGGAGGGAAAGAGAGAGAGAGGATCTACGCGTTGGCGGTGAGCAGGAGTTGGTGGATGAAGCCTTGGAGAGAAGGGAAGCGGGCGCTGATCGGGCACAGGGGGAGGAAGCCGATCGAGAGAGAGGAGGGGGTGGGGGGAGAGGAAGGTTGAATGCGAGAGAGGGAGAGAGGAGAGGAGACAGAGGTAGGGCGACTAACTGGTGGTGAGAGAGGAGGGGGAGGGGAGGATTAATTAATGTTAACGTCACGCCGCATTGGGGCTAGTACGGGGATTAGCATCGTTGAATAAAATAATAAAATTAGTAGTTAGGCAATTCGTTTGGTCTTGGAAATCAGATAAGAGAAATTTTTCTGGATATTATTAATAATCAACCTTGAGAATCAGTCTACATTTTCTTAAAAAAATTATCTTCGCCATCCTTTTTCATAATTTTATAAATAATCAACTCACCTAAATAACAAAGTTGAAAAAATTTCTATATGGTATCAGATGGGAGATGATAGTTTTAGGGAGAATCTGCTCCATCGTGGGGGAATTGGTTCACATTTCCAGCAGCAACCAGCTTGATTGGCTCGGATTTCCAGCAGCAGCCAGTTTGAGATTTCAATTTGTACCCTCCGTCGACCACCGCGGGTAGCCAAACGTATATTGCCACGTCTCATAAGCTCATCTACGACCTAACGGTCCAACGGTGCGAAATGCTTTTCAGAAACTAGAGTTGGATGCCTCGTAGCACAACTGGGAGCAAACAATATTAGCGCTGCACTTACGATCCCGACAATTCTTGGTGACATCTTGTTTTCAGCGCCCAATTAGAATCTGCCTTTGTCGGCTGCAATTCCTCTCCCAACCACCAGCTAAGAAACAAGGCTAGAAGAAGATCGGTGGATTAAAACCAACAAAAAGCTCGCCATCTCCTTTCCCCTCTCGCATCGTCAATGGGCTCCTCTCTTCTCCCTCTCCTCTTCCTGCTGCTAACCCTCCCTCTATCCAACGCCGCCCTCCACAGAGCCAAATTCCTGACCTCAGAGTTATCTGCAGCACTCCAACCCTCCTTTCCCACCACCTACTTCGAGGTCACCCGACCCATCCCTCTCCCCAAGACCAAGCCCTGCTCCACCCTCGTCCTCCAGCACGACTTCGGCTATACCTACACCAAGCCCCCATCACCGCCCTCTACGAGCCCCCATCCCACTGCCCCTCGACCGCCCCCCTCCGCCGTCGTCCTGGAATGGTCCGCCGCCTGCCACGGCCGCCAGTTCGACCGCATCTTCGGCGTCTGGCTCGACGGCGTCGAAATCCTCCGCAGCTGCACTGCCGAGCCCGCGCCACCGGCATCCTCTGGACCGTCAACAAGGACGTCACCCGCTACTCCTCCCTCTTCGCCCAGCCCCGCACTCTCGCCGTCTACCTCGGCAACCTCGTCGACCAGACCTACACCGGCGTCTACCACGTCAACGTATCCTTCCACTTCTTCTTCGATTCCTCCGCCCACCACCGCCACCCGCAGCCGCCAGCCCAGTCCCCGGCTTCGCCTCTCCTGCAGATCTGATCTTGCCGGTCTCCCGAAGCCTCCGCTGAACGACGGCTTGTGGTTTCCGGTCCAGAATTCCACCGATATCCGGTCGAAAGAGCTCGCCGTCCCAAGCAACACCTACCGGGCCGTTCTTGAAGTGTATGTCTCCTTCCACCAGAGTGACGAGTTCTGGTATACCAATCCGCCCAATGACTATTTATTAGCGAACAATCTCACCGATGTTCCCGGGAATGGGCCCTTTAGAGAGGTCACTGCGAGACTAGACGGCGAGGTCGTTGGTGCTGTCTGGCCCTTTACCGTGATCTATACAGGGGGTGTCAATCCCCTGCTATGGAGGCCCATTACAGGCATTGGCTCCTTTGATCTCCCCTCCTATGATATAGAGATTACGCCATTTTTGGGGAATATTTTGGACGGGAATCCCCATGAATTCGGGTTCGGAGTAACCGACGCTTTGGATATTTGGTATATTGGTGCAAATTTGCATCTTTGGTTGGATAGCAAGAGCTCACATACTGTTGGGCATCTGATCAAATACGAAGCTCCAGGGTTCATGCCATCTCTGATTTCGAAATTTAAGGGGCTTGATGGGCAATTCAAGACCACTGCAAGTCGGCATATATCTTCGACTGGGTGGGTAAATTCCTCTTATGGGAAGATCACCACCCATTTCTTTCAGAGGTTTGATTATGAGAATCAGATGTTGTTTGCAGGGAATGGAACTATTCAGGTGGTGAACCAGACCATAGATTTCAATTATGGTACTTATACCAAGCATCCATCTAACACCTTGTATTCGGAGCAAGTGTATCAGAACTTTCCTCTTTATTTGCACACGGGGACTACCGACCAAGTTGATGACACCTATTCTTTGGTTTGCAACGTCACTTTAGGATTCAATGAGAAAAAGTTCTCAGGAGAGCGGTTTGGTTTCTCCTTAAGCTCTCTAAGGAACTTACAGATTGGTCAGGGAAATATGCGGGTGACGGGGAATCTGGTGACTAGTGGCTTAGGGAGTACTCAGCAAGTGTACAGATATGAGAGTACTGGTGAATGTTACTACAGGAATGTGAGCAGCAGTAACTACACTATTCTGTATGATGAAACAGAGAGATCCTGTGCCAAGGGCTCCCATTTGGTGCTGGGCTTTTGCAACAAGATGGCCACATTTTCCAGCCAGGAGAACTTCTCTGGCAGCTGAAGTGCATAACTTGAAGAATGGAGATTAAATTGTTTCATTTTTCTGATTCTTCTAATGTTCAGTCGAAGGAGTTCTCCCTGAGGTTCTTGTGACAGAAGGCTTTGGAGTTTCTAATGGCGTCTGGTATCAAGCATGTGTGCAAGATGGAAACTGATTTCATTATGCATTTGACTTTTGCTCAATTGATTTCTGTTTTGAATGTTTATCATCTGATTGTAAGCTTACTGTGGACAAAATTCATAGATTACAGAACGTATTCTAAGTGTGCTTCAAAACTCCGAACAGTTGTGTTCTGAGTCAAGATATTTAAGTAAGAAACTCACAGACTATCCAGCTTCATTATTCTGAGTCAAAATATTTAAGAAACTCACAGACTATCCAGGTTCATTGTATTCTCTCACTGCTGGCCTACTCAGAAACAAGATTTTGATCCTGATTCAGATCTAACTTCTACAAATCGAGTTTTGCTTTCATCCAGCTGCAGGTCTGCTAGATGTTCTATTTTGGTCTTACAGTTTGCTTTTGTTTGTTTCGTTTAATCTCTAGGAGAGCAATGCATGTTGTGAGAAACTGTGCAACAATGAATAGATGGAATAATGTTCAGTTGCTGCAGGAAGATTGCCTCTTCAGTTTTTTGTGGTATTCAAAAGCCCAAATATGATAAGAATTACCAACTAGTATATTTTGTGAGATCCTGCCCAAAAATGTCTTCAGGAAAATATGAAGCTAAGATATAGATATGATCCATTGATGCCGCCTATATTGCTTCCATTTGATGTTCTCAGATTGGACCTTATACTAGTAACTTACTGGTTTGGGTTCTGTTGGTAAGGTTCATCCTCCATACCAGCACATGGTACGTTGTTGGAATGGTATGCCCCATACAACAGATACGGGTTGGTGTTTAAAACCATGCTTCCATTAAGGCATTCTTGTTAGATAGTGTTTATTCCTGTTAGTTGCTTGAATGAATCTGAGGGCTGTGATATCTAATTGGTTCTGGGAAGTTTTAAGCTGAAATTTGTGGATTGCCATGGTGAGTTTCATATAGATACCACTGCTTTCTTTGGAGAGTTCAGTTATTATCAGAAAGTGCTTCTTGCTGCTACTAAGCTATGACTATTTAGTTCTCATTCCTGCCACTTAGATCATTTTGATATCTGATATTTTCTCATTAATTGGATATCCTCCTTGCACATGGACATTATCATTGCGGGATATTATGCAGTTAGAGTACCATAGCAAGCGAACAAAGTTTCATAATGTCCACTGAGGGCATCACAGTGCTGATATATATAATACTTTATGCTTGTTGGTTGGAGAACCTGTTGTAGTACTACCTAGCAATATGGGCATGATCATGTGCCTAAAATCCTAGTAGGAAGACAAAAGATTAGATCTGGTTACTACACTATTGGATTTGGATCATGTCAATTGTCTACATGCTCTGGATGCCACCAAAGTTAGGCTGAATTTTAACGATGTGAATGGTGTTTTTAACGCACATGATCCTATGAACAAGTTATTGTACCATGTGCCACTGCAGACATCATATAGACTTCTCTGGCAGCTGAAGTGCATAAATTGAAGAATGGAGATTAAATTTGTTTCACTTTCTGATTCTTCTAATGTTCAGTCGAAGGAGTTCTCCCTGAGGTTCTTGTGACAGAAGGCTTTGGAGTTTCTAATGGCGTCTGGTATCAAGCATGTGTGTAAGATGGAAACACAATTTCATTGTGCATTTGACTTTTGCTCGGTTGATTTCTGCTTTGAATGTTTATCATCTGATTGTAAGGTTACTGTGTGCAAAATTCATAGATTATAGAACATATTGTAATTGTGCTTCAAACTTCCAACCAATTATGCATTCTGAGCCAAAATATTTAAGTAAAAAACTCACAGACTATCAAAACTTCTGTGAGTACAACGGACAGAAAACATCCAGGATAGGATTAGGATTATTGCAGTGATAAATTGGTCATCACAGATTATAATGATAAGCTAGTTTCCAAGCCCATCAGCCAGAAGCAATACGTATTATAGTGATAGCAGTTACCAAAGAATGAAGGGAAGTACTGTTTAAAACTATAGGGAGAACTGGAAGTCATCAGAGCTTGGATGGACGTAATGAGATCTTTGAGCAAAGTAAGGAGATATCAGAAGCCTTATGCAAGCTTCTAGCTGAAGAGGCTGTAAAATTCATTGCACATTTTGCTTAGGAACAATGCTAGTTCGCAGAAAGCATTATGAAGAATGAACTAGTCTGGAGGTCATAACCAGATTAACAGGGGATGAGATGAAATGCACATTCAATCCAAGCAAGGAAGGTTCTTCCTTTGATTTTTGTAGGGTAAGTACGAGCAAAGGTACTTGGATATATTAAGCGAAGGTGCAGCATCAGATCAGGCCTTGCATGCTTTTTATCATAGATTGATGGACTGAAAGAAACTCATGTGAGCAACTGCTTCATCATCCACCTTAAGGTAGAGGGCCATGACTATATCTTTTATGAAGGCAAGAAGAGGCAGGTGGCTGGTGGTCTTTTCTTCCTGGTAGTACAGGTGACTGGTGGTGGTGAAAGTTACAGGGAAACAGGAAGTTTGACATGCCAAATTAAACAAGCCTATTGTGGAATGATTGTTTGGTGATGGTTACATGTCACTGAAGTGAGCTTCAGTATTTTCCTTGTCAGATGTGCCCGCCCCATTATCTCCTCAGCCACATGACATGAAACAGCCCAAACTGAAGCAGCACCAGTGCCATAAGTTAGATGGAGGAAAAAAAAGGGTCATGGTGTTGATTCATGTCTGTATTTAAGTTGAAGATGCATTTACAGAAGAGCAATAAATAGAGAAAGAGGGGAAGCAACAGAGCCATTTCCTAACATCAAAAAGCCTAAAAATTTGCAGTTTAAGACCCAAAAAAGGACAATGAAGTAAAAGAGAAAGAAAGGGAATAAAAAAATGAAATAGTACTGGGCAAAAGCCCTCAGTCTGCAGGAAATACCCAAATATACTATGAAACAGGGAGTTACTAAAGGCTCTGAGGCTCTTTCTTTCTAAGCCTAAGAACACCAAAAATTGGAACTCCAATTTTTTCTGACCATCCAACGAATCATTTAAATGGTGATTCCACACTAAGAAGATGGGGATGATGATGAAGTATGAAACGGAGATCAACTCTCTCCAACAAACTTCAAATGTAGATGTAGGGATGAGTCATTATTTTTTTCACAAAATTGTAATCAACATTGTCGCAATTTAGGATCAAGCTCAAAATATTTGTCCATACGAAAGACTAAATCGATTAAATCAATTATGGAACTTAACAATTTCATGCCTTCTCCAATCAGACACCATATTTCACCACCATTATTTGACCCATAAAATTCCTGACACAGGATTACTGGAAGACCCTTCTGGCCTTGCACTCCATAGTCCTACTCTGTTTTCAACTTTACGATAACCAGGGACCAGGATCTTTAATGGTCCACAGTAGTCATGCTCCATTGGAAAAATCAGCCCGAGACTGCCACCGCTCGATCCAACTAAAAATCACCATCTTAGCATGCAGGTTGGAATAAATCCAAATTTACATAAACATGTATGACACGCAACCTCACCTATCAAGAACCCTTAAAAAGAGCAACTATGCCCATAAATCTAATACCAATCCACAGCTCCTTTCATATCTAAGTTTCTAGCAATATCATTTTAAAAAGCCCAGTTGTTTTCTAATGATGTTTACTTGTGTGCCCACCATCTCACACCACTCTCTCCTCTCACTGATCATTAAAGCATTTTACAGGTGTCAACTAGAGATGATGCATTTGCCATGATAACTTATGTTCTTCTTTCTAGGCCATCATTCCGAATGCAGTCATACTTTTTCTCACACTGATGTTTGAGATTACATACCTTCTAATAAGTTATTTAAAGCAAAGAAGAAACTAGTTGTCTGTACATCTAAAACTTTATTATGACATCTATAACTATATTATGTTCCAACAGACAGCCCTCTCTTTCTCTCTCTTAAAAAAGAATGCTAAAATCAATTTTTTCCTTTTCTCTTTGAAAGAAATGCTTGTAGGCAATTAGCTAAACATTATAACATAGGTAACCTTCCACCAAATACTCTTAATCTCCCAAACCCTCTTGAAGGCATAAATCGATTCCAAGTCATTTAGTCCAACTGCCAAAGGACATTTCCAACTTGATAAGTTATCACCTTCATTTTTAAATCAACTTCGGAGATATGGAACATGCCATCTTTAGAACCACCCAATCCTAATTTTTAGACTTTAAATTAGTTATAATTATATGCATAATTCCTCAGCAGCTTCGAAGGATGTTGACTAGTTTAAAGGTCAATCTAAAGACTGATGATGCTAAAAACATCATGAAACCCCATCCATAGAATGACCTCACTAAATAACTTGTGGATACACACACACATTTGTATAAATGAAAGACGTGTCCCATCACTGGAATGTTGCACAATTATAAAGATGATATTCCAAAACCAAATAAACATGCTTTTAAAGCACAGAGATAAACAGCCATTCATCATTTAAAAGGGAAAAATTATGTACAATTCACTCGCACCGATGCCACATTAAAATGAAGAGCATACAATAAAACTACCGAAGATATCATGCATTGTGCTGATGAATTTAGACAAAACAATAAACCTATTAGTGCTTGCAAAGCAAAAAGCGTGCAGATTTGCAACTTAGCAACACAGTATTCCCAGTTATCTGAGGATTTTGTCACTCCAAACACCAAATAAACAGAAGAAATTCACATTGCAAAAAAGGTTCCTCATTTTCCTCCTTAGGCATGTAATCTAGGAGATCTTCCTCAACAGATAATAGCATAAAAATTAACTCAGCAGATCAAATCCTGCTGTCTGGCCCACCCACCCGAATAGATGAAAAACTTGACACTTGTCCCCAGACTCATTACCCATTGTCAACCAAGGTGGGTGGACCTAATTTGGATTGTCACCCCCGATCGAAGAAGCACTTCTTGATGCTTTAAATCCACTCTTGATCAAAACATTTCTTCCCAACCTCCACTTAGAAAGCCTACTTAGAAGTAGAGAACCTGGGAAGCCCTCACGTAAACAAGTGGCAAATCCTGGAATGGAGATTTATAAGTGAGAAAGAAAGCAAGCACATATGCACACAAGGAAGCTGAATGTTGCATAAAAGAATTCACAGAAGCAAGGATTGACAAATGATCTTGTAACCCTCCAAACGTATGAGAATAAAAGGCAAATGAAATAATTTACCTCATCCATATATAGAAGCTTTTTAAATTTGAGAGACCATGAGGCGAAGCAGATACAGCGAGGGGTGGCGCCCGGGTGGGGGTGTGTGTGGCGGGAAAGAGCCAGGGACGGAGAGGGAGCAGGAGGGAGGGAGGGAGGGAGAGAGGATCTACGAGTTGGCGGTGAGCAGGAGTTGGGGATGAAGCCATGGAGAGAAGGGGAAGCGGGCGCTGGTCGGGCACAGGGGGAGGAAGCCGATCGAGAGAGAGAGGAGGGGGGAGGAAGGTTGAACGCGAGAGAGGGAAAAGGAGAGGAGAGAGAGGTAGGGCGAGGAGTAACCGGTGGTGAGAGGGAGGGAGATAGGGAAGGGAGGGGGAGGATTAATGTTAATGCCACGCCGCATTAGAGCTACGCGAGGATTAGCATCCTTTGGCTAAAAATAATAAAATTAGTAGTTCGGTAATTTGTTAGAACTTGGAAATCAGTTAGGAGAAATTTTCTGATAATTATTAATAATCAACCTTTGGAATCAGCCTTCATGTTCTTAAAAAATTTATAAAAAGTATCTTTGCCATCCCTTTTTCATAATTTTATAAATAATCAACTCACCTAAATGACAAAAGTTGAAAAAAATTTCTATATGGTATCAGATGGGAGATGATAGTTTTAGGGAGAATCTGCTCCATCGTGGGGAATTGGTTCAACTTTTCAGCAGCAACCAGCTTGACTGGCTTAGATCTCCAGCGGCAGCCACTTTGAGATTTCAATTTGTACCCTTCATCGGCCACCGTAGGTAGCACAATTTGATAGTACATACAATATAGTATTCTATCGATGAACTCAAATTCTCTACTATGCACCATATGATAAGATGCACAGTGCACCGTTCATCATACGATCAACGGCCGCATGTGGATGCACGCCCGTTACGTGAGGCCATGCACGACCGTCCATCGCACGATGGATGAAATGCACTATGTACCAGACGGTGTGGTGCATAGCAGAGGATCCGCACGGTTCATCAATGCATAATCAATCTATGGCTCCGCTAGCTGCCACGTTTCATAAAGCAAACATATATTGCCACGTCTCATATGTCTCATCTACGACCCAACGGTCCAATGGTGCAAAATGCTTTTCAAAAATTAGAGTTGGATGCCTCGTAGCACCACTCGGAGCAAACATTATTAGCACCTGATTTGTGATGCCGATAATTTTTTATGGCATCTTTGTTTTCAGCGCCCAATTAGAATCTTTTTTGTCTACTGCTATTCCTGTCCCAACCAGGGTTGGAATTGGATCCAGACTGATTCGAGGTTCGGATTAGATTCGAAATAGTTCAAATCGGATTTGAGTCTAATTATCAAGTTCGTTTTATCTCTCGGACAAGCTCGGATATATCTTTGATCCGACCCGGATCCTAGCCCAAAGTCTAGCCCCTAAAAGTCCAATTGAGTCCACTAGCGGGTCGTAAATGCCCCACCACCATGCAGGTTGAATCTAGTCATTATTGACCGCCCCCAAGCCCCAGTCATCCCCGGATCTCCTATCCCTCTTCTTAATGATAGTGGAGGATGTTGGCAATGGAGGGGGCAAAGGCAAACACAGAGACGAGTTTGACAACAATAGGGGGGAAGGGAACTACGTAACGGGAACTAAAATCACAGAGAGCGTCTTGATGGCTTCCTCCACGCCATTGAACAAGATCAAAGACTGTGTGCTATGTTTGAAATTTGAAGCAAAGGTGGTGCAGGAGTCCGAGGGCCAGAAGACAGGTGATGATGTTGATGGTGGTGCTGGTATTGTCGTTGATGAGGATATTGGTGCAATTGAGGCACTGGCAGATGGGGAAGACAATGATGATGCCAATGGTGAGGTTGGTGGGGACAAGGGAAGGATTAATGAGTTCGACGGCCTAATAACTATGAAATTCTGAAACTCGATGGTGGATAGGGTCGGAATCGGACTGGGTTGGGTTGGGCCATATCCCAACTCGAATTTAGTCTGAAATATTTTTTAGGCTTGGACTGAACTTAGACTTGATTTTTTGAGAAAAATATCGGTCCGAGCCCAGTTCGAGCCCAATTGGGCTAACCCGATGCCTCGCCTTCACTTCACCAACCTCAACTCATCTTCCGCATCGAACCCGGCTCCATCTACAATCGCAGGGCCCTTCACCTCCACAAGTCCCTCTCCGATGACCGCCGCTGCATCGACCCCCTCCTTCAGGCTGAGATGGAGATGCATCAGAGAGGAGAGAGAGGGGAGGGAGGCGGGCATAGGGCATCTAGCTGAAGATCTGGTTGTCGGCAACGTTGAGGATAGTGAGGTGGGAGAGGCGGCCGATGTCTGTCGGAAAGGAATTAATTCAATCAAAGAGGCAGTTGCCAACGAGATCAAGGATGCGGAGGAGGAGAAGAGAGGTGATGCAGGGGAATGAAGCTGGAGATCTGCTTTCAATCGACGAGGACAAGGATGGTGAGATGGTTGAAGTGGCCAATCTCAGGGGAGATGCAGTTGGACATGATGTAGGGTTCAGAGAGGGTGAAGCGAAAAGCCATGAGGGCAGCGCAGTTCAACGTCGGGCAAGCCGTAGTGGTGGAGACAAGGATGGAAAGGGAGAAGAGGAGGAGGAGAGAGAAAGAAGGAGCCATTTGGAGGTGAATACTCCCTCTTTTCATGAATATTAGACTAGAGAAAGATCGGGAAGAACGCGGAACAGCAAGACTTAGGGTTAACTTTATATTTGATCTCGGGCTCGGGTCAGGCCAAAAGTCTGCCCGAGCCCAGCCCGAAAGTAAACAAGTCTTCTATCTAGATCGGATCTGGTCTGAATCATTTCGGATCGAGCTTGAAACCTAACCCGAAGCCGGTCTGGCCCAATGGGCCTTGGACTGGCCCAAGCCCACTTACAACCCTAATGATGGAGACGGTGTAAAAGGTGTCGCTGGAATTGATCTAGTAGTCAACGAGGGCGGAGTGGTTCTCAAAGCAAGAATAGGTGAGGGGGACGAGAAGGGATTGGCCAGAGCAGAGGGCGGCGGCGGAGATGTTGGTGATATTGCTCACACCGAAAAGGTCACTGATCGAGGTCAGGTCGTCCTCACTGCCAGTGTGGTATAATGCATAGGTGTGGCATGGATACGCTATCAAGTTAGGGCTTAGGTCATCCCCAATCAGATTCAGAGTTGAGTCCATTCTTGGGCTCGGATACAAGTTTTTGAAACATTTTCGAATCTAAACCTAGTTCAAAGTGGAAAAAAAAAAATTTTCGAGCCGGATTCAAACAAGGATATGACCAGGCTCGGCCGGCCACTTCCAGCCCTAGACTCCCAACCTCCAGCCAAGAAACAAGGCTAGAGGAAGAATGGTGGATTAAAACCACGAAAAGCTCGCCATCTCCTTTCCCTCTCGCGTCGTCAATGAGCTCCTGTCTTCTCCCTCTCCTCTTCCTCCTGCTAACCCTCCCTCCAACCAAAGCCGCCCTCCACAGAGCCAAACTCCTGACCTCAGAGTTATCTGTAGCACTCCAACCCTCCTTCCCCACCACCTACTTCGAGGTCACCCGACCCATCCCTCTCCCCAAGACAAAGCCCTGCTCCACCCTCGTCCTCCAGCACGACTTCGGCTATACCTACACCAAGCCCCCGTCACGGCCCTCTACGAGCCCCCTCTCATTGCCTCCTCGACCGCCCCCCTCCGCTGTCGTCCTGGAATGGTCTGCCACCTGCCGCGGCCGCCAGTTCGACCGCATCTTCGGCGTCTGGCTCGATGGCGTCGAGATCCTCCGCAGCTGCACCGCCGAGCCCCGCGCCACCGGCATCGTCTGGACCGTCAACAAGGACGTCACCCGCTACTCCTCCCTCTTCGCCCAGCGCCGCACTCTCGCCGTCCACCTCGGCAACCTCGTCGACCAGACCTACACCGGCGTCTACCACGTCAACGTATCCTTCCACTTCTACTTTGATTCCTCTGCCCACCACCGCCACCCGCTGCCGCCAGCCCAATCCCGGCTTCGCCTCTCCTGCCGATCTGATCTTGCCGGTCTCCCGAAGCCTCCCGCTGAACGACGGCTTGTGGTTTCCGGTCCAGAATTCCACCGATATCCAGTCGGAAGAGCTCGCCGTCCCGAGCAACACCTACCGCGCCGTTCTTGAAGTGTATGTCTCCTTCCACCAGAGTGATGAATCCTGGTATGCTAATCCTCCCAATGACTATATATTAGCGAACAATCTCACCGATGTTGCCGGGAATGGGCCGTTTAGAGAGGTCACTGCGAGACTAGACGGCGAGGTCGTTGGTACTGTCTGGCCCTTTACTGTGATCTATACAGGGGGTGTCAATCCCCTGCTATGGAGACCTATTACAGGCATTGGCTCCTTTGATCTCCCTTCCTATGACATAGAGATTACGCCATTTCTGGGTAAGATTTTGGACGGGAAGCCCCATGAATTCGGGTTCGGAGTAACCGATGCTTTGGATATTTGGTATATTGATGCAAATTTGCATCTTTGGTTGGATAGCAAGAGCTCACATACTGTTGGGCATCTGATCAAATACGAAGCTCCAGGGTTCATGCCATCTCTGATTTCGAAATTTAAGGGGCTTGATGGGCAATTCAAGACCACTGCAAGTCGGCATATATCTTCGACTGGGTGGGTAAATTCCTCTTATGGGAAGATCACCACCCATTTCTTTCAGAGGTTTGATTATGAGAATCAGCTGTTGTTTGCAGGGAATGGAAGTATTCAGGTGGTGAACCAGACCATAGATTTCAATTATGGTACTTATACCAAGCAACCATCTAACACCTTGTATTCGGAGCAAGTGTATCTGAACTTTCCTCTTTATTTGTACACGGGGACTACCGACCAAGTTGATGACACCTATTCTTTGGCTTGCAATGTCACTTTAGGATTCAATGAGAAAAAGTTCTCAGGAGAGCGGTTTGGTTTCTCCTTAAGCTCTCTAAGGAACTTACAGAATGGTCAGGGAAATATGCGGGTGAAGGGGAATCTGGTGACTAGTGGCTTAGGGAGTACTCAGCAAGTGTACAGATATGAGAGTACTGGTGAATGCTACTACAGGAATGTGAGGAGCAGTAACTACACTATTCTGTATGATGAAACAGAGAGATCCTGTGCCAAGGGCTCCACATTTGGTGCTGGGCTTTTGCCACAAGATGGCCACATTTTCCAGTCAGGAGAACTTCTCTAGCAGCTGAAGTGCGTAAATTGAAGAATGGAGGTTAAATTGTTTATTTTCTGATTCTTCTAATGTTCGGTGGAAGGAGTTCTCCCTGAGGTTCTTGTGACAGAAGGCTTTGGAGTTTCTAATGGCGTCTGATATCAAGCATGTGTGTAAGATGGAAACATGATTTCATTATGCATTTGACTTTTCCTCAGTTGATTTCTGCTTTGAATGTTTATCATTTGATTGTAAGCTTACTCTGTGCAAAATTCATAGATTACAGAACGTATTCTAATTGTGCTTCAAAACTCCAGTCAATTATGCATTCTGAGTTAAAATATTTAAGTCAGAAACTCACAGACTATCCAGGTTCATTATTCCGATATAAATATTTAAGTAAGAAACTCACAGACTATCCAGGTTCATTATATTCTCCCACTGCTGGCCTACTCAGAAACAAGATTTTGGTCCTGGTTCAGATCTAACTTCTACAAATCGAGTTTTGCTTTTATCCAGCTGCAGGTCTGCTAGAAGTTCTATTTTGGTCTTACAGTTTGCTTTTGTTTGTTTCATTCAATCTCTAGGAGAGCAATGCATGTTGTGAGAAACTGTGCAACAATGAATAGATGGAGTAATGTTCGGTTGCTGCAGGAAGATTGCCTCTTCAGTTTTTGTGTATTCAAAAGCCCAAATATGATAAGAATTACCAGCTAGTATATTTTGTGAGATCCTGCCCAAAAATGTCTTCAGGAAAATATGAAGCTAAGATATAGATATGATCCATTGATGCCACCTATATCGCTTCCATTTGATGTTCTCAGATTGGAGCTTATACTAGTAACTTACTGGTTTGGGTTCTGTTGGTAAGGTACATCCTCCATACCAGCACATGGTATGTTGTTGGAATGGTTTGCCCCATACAATAGATATGGGTTGGTGTTTAAAACCTTGCTTCCATTAAGGCATTCTTGTTAGATAGTTTAGCCTGGTGTTTATTCCTGTTAGTTGCTTAAATGAATTTGAGAGCTGTGATATCTAATTGGTTCTGGGAAGTTTTAACCTGAAATTTGGGGATTGCCATGGTGAGTTTCATATGGATACCACTGCTTTCTTTGGAGAGTTCAGTTATTATCAGAAAGTGCTTCTTGCTGCTACTAAGCTATGACTATTTAGTTCTCATTCCTGCCACTTAGATCATTTGGATATCTGATATTTTCTCATTACTTGGATATCCTCCTTCCACATTGACATTATCATTGCGGGATATTATGCAGTGAGGGTACCATAGCAAGTGAACAAAGCTTCATAATGTCCACTGAGTGCATTACAGTGCTGATATATATAATATTTTATGCTTGTTGGTTGGAGAACCTGTTGTAGTACTACCTAGCAATATGGGCATGATCATGTGCCTAGTAGGAAGACAAAAGATTAGATCTGGTAACTACACTATTGGATTTGGATCATGTCAATTGTCTACATGCTTTAGATGCCACCAAAGTTAGGCTGAATTTTAACAACGTGAATGGTTTTTTTAACACAGAGAACAAGCTATTTGTACCATGTGCCACTACAGACATCATATAGACTTAATACCTTTTGCTAACAAAACAATTTTGATCCTTTCACATCTTTTACTGCAGTTAGAACATTTCTTTTGAAGTATATAGCCTGCATGTAAAGGCTACAAACACTAGCACAGGTACAACTGATCCTGATTCTTTGATATTCTGATAATTGCCTAGACTAATCCACTCATGAAAATTGAGTTCCATGGGTTTCTCTAGATAAGGTAGTGGCCCTAAGTAGGAATTTGTGGTGAATGAAGACTGATAAAGCTGACCCCAAATATTTGGGAAATGGCTTGATGATTATGATTGTGATTGGTTTATCTAGATAAGGTCTAACAATTAGCAAGCTACAGTCTATGGCTGACCTATATGAACTAGTGATGCTTCCTCTGTATGGAGTGTCCAAAGCAGAGTGGCAGAATGAAATATCTGTATTATAATATGATCCGGTAGTTCACAAAGCAAAACAATTTAGCAACTTGCAGTACAACATGAAATATATAATGTCCACTCCATCTGCTGTCTTGAATGCACACAAAAAAGCCATCTTCTTTCTTCAACGCAAGGCTTCAACTCCATTTCTCTTCCACATCAGAGGCTGATAATAGTTGGTTGGTCCTTCAAACTTCGTCCATGGTAACTTGTGCCTGGCAAGCTTTAGTTTTTTTGCTGCTACACCCAGGGAGTCCCTTTTGTTCTACGAGAAAGGAAAAGTTGAATTTAGGCTACCATGGACACAAGAACAGGTAGATAATTCTATATGGGATTCTATGAATTGTATATACAGTATATTGTTGATTAGTTCCATATGGGATACTACTTGTAATATGTGATCTTCTCTAATCAGTTATTCTGTAAGGCTTAACTTGTTGGGTTATGATTGATTTGCTCATGTTAAGAGGAGTGCTTATAATGATATTTGTAAAGTCGTATGTTAAAGCAAAAAATCTAGTCATTTTTAAATTAAGTCTCTCTAGGTGAAATGTTGAGAGAAAATTTTATTATATTTTTCTTTGTTGTAAGATAGATATTTTTCATGGAGAAGCAAAACAAGGATTCTGTTGTAATGGTAGATGTAAGAAGAAAATTACAATAAACAAATGACCTTCTTACCTCATTTGACTTTCTCTAGAAGTTGCGATTTTTTTTTTTTTTCTAAAAAGTTGAAACTGCATTTTTTTTTTTCAAAACTATCATTTGTGTCTTAAAATTAGAATTGGCCTTGTAACATTTTGAGCATTTTAATTGCTTCTTTCCTTCCAAATAATGATCACTGCCTATATGAGGCTGAGAGTAACATATTGGCAGTCTATGTAAACAGTGCAACACTATCCTGTTAATCTGAATCTTATTTAACTTCTGTCAGTTGCCAAGTACTGCTTGTGCAATATCTGGCTTGATTACTGAATAGTGAAGCTAAGGAAATCCAAACCTGGAGACAGAGCCCATCTGGTATGTCACATATGGGATAGTCATGAGGACAGCAGTAGATAGTCCCACTGCAGCACACTGCATTCTCATAAGCGCAGCAACCATAGAGTAGGCAGATGTCTGCAAACTCAAGTAGGCAACAGCAAGTCTCTCCAGATGCGCAGTATGACATATCTCCACATGTTGTTGGCAACGGGCTAGGAGGAGGTGGTGGAGGTGGCGGCGGCGGCATGACTGGTGATGGAAAAGGAGATGGAGAATTGGATTCTTTGGTGGGGTAAGAAGCCATGGCATTTATAGCACAGGCACCATATGGTAATTCAGTGTTCCTCTTTATGTATATGTACCCTTGCATTCCCCAGCTGGTACCCCATGAGTTCTTCACAATCCAGTAGTCGACATTGTCTTGGGATCCATACCCACAATCAGTACTGCATGATCGATGTCATTTGGATTGCTTGAGCAATCTCCGTCATAGATTCCCTGATAAATCACATGATGTAAATTTATTAGTATGATTTATGTTAGCTTAGTCATAAACAAGCTAGATAGCATGAATGTTTGTCTTAAATCTATGTGAAGCTTCAGTTCTTCATCAGGCTTAGTCAGCTGTAAGATGGATGACCATCACATTTTATAGTTGTTTTTTCAACACTTGCTTTGCTTAGGAGTTCTTGATTTCCTGAATGAAGGTTCTTCAAATATCTATTTCTTAAAAAGGTTTGCTATTGGACATAAGAGAGATACTATAGTTTGCTTACCCCTGTATAGAGTTGAAAATCCCATGAAGATCCATCAATTCCCACACTTACTGGCTGATTGACGACAGCACAGAGAAGAGCACTATCTTTTGGAGCTACATCTTGATATCCATCAATTGTCACTACTTTGATTTCCTCCTGATCATTAAGTTCACATGGTTATTCAATAATAAAGAAAATGCTCTGTGCAAACTTTGGATGCTTAGCCCATATTTTATGGTGCTCTCAATAATTTATGACAAGCTAACATGGAAATTTGTGATGATTTTGATTACCTTCTCAGCATTACAGGTACCATCCTGCCCCGTGTAAGGATAATTTGATTCTGTATCAATTCCCCATTGTTATGACCCATTCAAATGCGTAATCCATGTAACCTCCATCGCACCCTTCATTAGTTTTGTCACAGTCCACAAGTTCTTGTTCAGAGAGGCTGATAAGGTTCCCTGTGGTTATGGCATTTATTCCTTCCATAGCTCCTGTAGAAGAGAATGCCCAGCAGCTTCCTGTGGCAGCAATTTATCAGAGATAGCTGATGAAGGATCATAATCTGTTTGTTATTTGTGAGCTATTCTCTGATGCATGGAAGGAAAAAGCCTTGCTTTGGTAAGATGTAATGAGTGGAAATATCATTTTGATGTGTGCGTATATGAAGTAAAAAAATTACGAGAACAAAGTTTGTTAGACAACAGTTCCTCAAAAAGTTCTTAGCAAAGCATATTTCTCCGTGATTCTCGGAGTTAATGGATTACAATCTAATAATCAGAGTGATTCTAGGAGTTAATAGAGTACAATCTAATAATCAGAGTATTTCATTCAGTCCTCCCAAAATCTCATTTGTTTTCGTCTTTTATGCTAATAGGTTTTTTCCAAGGTGTTCGATCAATTGTACTAGTGAATCAGAAACACGTTAATTTTTTTTTCTCTGTGGTCATGCTCATTTGCTATTATTTCAGACATTATGCGTGAATAACTTACTATTTCTCTCACATGCATATTGTGTATTCTGAATTTCTGATAGCCTATGGCCCAACAATCTTCTGCTACAAGTAGTGTTTTTTTTTAAGATTATTGGATTCCACTATTGCTTCTCTTTCCCCTCCTTATTGGTGTTGGTTTCTAGCAACTACAACCTTGTTTGCCAATTGAGACCTCATGATCAGTTCAAGCTAACAATAATCATGTATCTATCATTGTTACTTCATCCCTGGTTCTAAATCCCCTTATAAGAGGCTTGCCATGTTCTTTATTGAATTGAAAACTATATTTTTTAAAAAAAAATTGGAAACTTCATTGGCTTCATTCTTGTACTTTATTCAAACAATTTTTCTAGTTTAGTTGATTATAAATCTTGTCTTGCATTAATCTTATCTCGGACATTCTTGTCTAGGGTTCTTGTCACTTTTTAGCATATCTTAAACTACTCAACTTCATAAATTCGTTTGAATATCATAAAGTGTCGATATCCCTGCATATCTCGATGCAGCCATCTAGGATTATGTGCTTAAGTGAATAATCCTAGGAAGTCTTGATTGCCACTCATTTGGAGCGTTCTATGGCTCAAGGTTTGCTTTCATGAAGTAGTTTGTGATCAATAATATCTGCAATTTTTAAAGCCATGTTAAACAACTCTTAACCAGGACATATATGGATTAGATCTTCATCATACTTTCCATTACAAAAAAAGAAAAGATCTTCATCATACAGCACGCACCAGCCATTT
The DNA here is from genome assembly GCA_000441515.1 of Elaeis oleifera. Lineage (NCBI taxonomy): Eukaryota > Viridiplantae > Streptophyta > Magnoliopsida > Arecales > Arecaceae > Elaeis > Elaeis oleifera. Next base: position 967,623 of record KE504693.1, on the reverse strand, counting down.
GTTTTCAGGCTGAAATTTTAGGGTCAATTGGGTTTGTTTTGAGAGTTCCAATAAAAAAAAAAAACTTAATAAAGTAATATTTGGATATTTTTTTGTAGGCCTTTATTAAGTTATTTGGATCATTGATATAGGCAAATTCATTGCTTACACCTTAAGGCCTAAGATACCTAATTTCTCATGAATTGGTTAGATAGTTGCATAAATTTGTAAAAGTTTTCAAGGCATGTTTGTTTAAAAAGTTAGTTCTGATCAAACATGGAAAACCTAGCCTTGCAGATAGCTGAATTGAGTAGTTCCAGGATCGCAAAACTATGGTGCCACTTTTTGGTTACTTTCGCATAACAATCAACAATGTATGTTGAAATCTAAGTGCAAATTTCTCTGGTTAAGCATTATTTGCTTTCTTATTTTTCATGAAGTGCATTTTACTTGAAAATCACATAAATTGCTTACTTATATCTGTTAATTTCAATCTGAAATTTTATCAAGCCGCAATTTTAGTTGTTATGGAAATAGATTAATTAGTAAAAATTCTGCTTGTGAACTTTAATGCTAATATTAATCATGCGCTTGAAAATTTGGGAAAATTGGTTACCCCCAAGTGAACACAGTGGACTTTGTCTGCGCCTACAGTGATTGTACACTCACTTCCACTGAAAATAAAAGTTGATTCCATGATTCTACATGGCAATGACTGGGGCTGTCCAACAGCCTGTTTAAGGAGAGATCAATTAATGGCTACATTTAAAGTTTGACATCAGAAAAGTGAAAATTTAATTAAATATTAAAATAAATTATATTTTAAAAAAATCAAATAAAAAATAATTAGTGGCTGTCATATTTTATCTGCTTTGCATGAACAACCATTATAGAAAAACAGCGGCAGGATCATTGATATTTATGTATAAAATGTCATTAATAATCTTTCTAAAAGAAAGTCATTAGCATTTAATTATATACTCATGAACTTCTAAAGTGAAATTTGCATCAAAATTCATAAATAAAAGGAAGTGGACATCCTGAATCTTTAAATTTTGTAAAGCTCAGTTATATGGTTATAACTTACAAATCATTAGTGCAATGACACGTTCTAGACATGCCATTTTATAAATAGTATCAAGGGAAGAAAACACTGACCACACTCTCCTTGATCTTTGACTGCTGTAACTACTCCTTTCTTTCTCCAATCGAGAGTATAAGGAGCTTCACAACTCTCTTCCCTCCCCTCCACCATGTCCTCCCTGCCCATCCTTTTCTCTCTACTCCAAGGCATCCTACTTAGGTACATAGCCCTGAATTCCTCGTTGCTCAAATCTGCAAACTTGTTGAGTCCCACAGCATGCCCTTTTGGTGATGACATCCCCTTCTTGCATTCCTCTCTCTAATGTACTCAAGGTTCTTTAGAAAGTTCTCAAATCTACGAGCTTTCTCAGCTGGATGCTGGTAAACCTTGCCATGCTTCGCTCTCCATTGCTCGAAGAGCTTGATCTCATGCTCTGTGTCATTGGCACCTTGTTCATACCCGGCAATGGAGAATTCACTGGGGATGGCTATCGCAAATAAGGCCATTGAAATCCATAGAAGAGAAATGAGGGTGGTATTAGTTCTTTGAGGTGGCATTTTTGGATCAGTGCAAGGATGAGGGGCTTCTTGGCTTTGTTGTTCATATATGCTGAAGGCTAAGAAAGGTAGTTGGAATGGTGGTTGGATTTTTTTTTTTTTTTGTTAAATTCACAGGATTTGGATTGTGGATGAATATGTCAATGGTATATAGACATCGTTGATCTTTTCGGTCAGAACAATAACTAACGGTCTGGTCGGGCCATTAGGTATGAATCAACTACCAGATTGCTAAAACGTGAACATTGTGGTGATATGTTTTTTTGGTAGCTGTAAGATTTAAAATATGGATCGCGATGCCGTACAGCGGAAATGTACAGGTTGTCATCATTTAAAACAAGAATTAAGAATTTTTATATTTAAAAAAAGAACTAGATGGTGCCGGTTTGTAGATTAAGAATAAGAAATTAGGATTTTTATATTAAGAAAATGCTTCCCTTCTAACCCAAAAAAAAAAAAGACTTTCCGTATATTAATCTACTTTAAACCAAGACCCAATTCTTGTTTGGATAAAGGGAAAACTTCTGCATCCATGTGTTTGAATAGCGAAAACGAAATATATGGGAATGGGAAGATTGCTAAAGCCTATTTGGATCCAAAATTCTATAAAATTTATGAGTTGGATTAGTGTAATCTCCAAAAGCATTGCATTATTGACAATCTTTCCATCAAAAATGATCTTTTCTTCTTATAGGATTCGGGCTAGCCCACTCAAAGGATAGTTCTAAATACTTATAAATGTAGGCTTAGTCAATTTATGATCCAATATTTTTGATAGCTATACTGACCTAACTTACGAATTTCATAAATTTTAGACCCAATCATTCAAATAGATCCTAAAGTGTAAGTATCTATTTTGATAATTGGATTAGAATAATAAAAATATATATGTTGAGATCTTTTTTCTTCATATGGGATTTGAGTCAACCCACTCTAAAGCCACTCTTAGGTTTTTATGAATATAAATTTAGCTCAGTCTGTAATCTTATGATTTTGCTAGTTGTACAAATTTAATCCATAAAAATCATAAAATTTTCAATCTAATCACCCAAATAAATTCTAAAAAGTAACTATTTCCTTATTATTCTTTAGTCAGGGAGGTATGACTAATGCTGCCTTCGTTGGATCTGCTTTTTTTGAGGTACCCTAAACAAGCTCAAGAAGTCCTCCCCTATTACCTACTTTTTTGCAGGTTGCTCAAAACCAGTCCTTTTCCATTTAGGACTTATTCCTTTTGGTTCTACGATATACATACTACAGTATCATGAATAACTACTTCAAGGTACAGATTACCCAAAAAAAAAAAACAAACAAAAACAAAGGTACAATGATCATATCAGATAAGCCATGTCAAGACGAGAGACTGAAGCACTTGACCTCATTTGATTTGTTAGCCGCTTAGCTTAGAAAGTCCTTAGCAGCCTATCTCCTTTGAAGTAGCATTAATACTTACATGCATGCCCAATTAATGTAGATACAAAGGATTTTTCAATTCGGGCGATAATGAAATATGCTTGTTTGTGTCAAAACTTACAATCCTCCATCATACGAGGATTTTGCAAAATGGTAAAACTACGTAGCAGGTACGACGGTGACACACCGATCATGGATCTTTAATCAAATTTGAGACCGGTGGATGAGTAGCTCCATTCCACGTATGTGCACCACATATCATTTTTTGCTCACTTTACAAATCATGCAGGATTCATGGTGCTTACTGTTGGGATATACCGACTGACCCCCGATGCCGACTCACCGACTGACCTCCGACGCCGACTCATCCTCGAGATGGTCCAACCGACACCCGACTCTATCCACCCGACGGACGGACGACTCCGACAATGACTATCGACAATATCCGGCCCGAAGTATGCCGGCCGAACAAGTCAATACTATCTTCAACCGGCCGAACAGGTCGAACCCATATCGCCGACTCTATGTCGGGTGTGGCAGCCGACGTCCGACTTCTACAAGCCACCAGATCGGCCGACTGTGCTCCCGAGTCACCATCCGACAGCCAAATTTCGACGTACAGTCGGCCAGTCCTTCCAAACACCGTACGACCGGCATAGGCTGCTGTCCTGCCAAGGACATGCTGCACGACCGCCAGGGGCGTTGTCCTGCCAAGGACCTGGGGCGTTGTCCTGCCAAGAAGATGGATTAATTCCAATGACCTGTCAGCCCATCGATGATTTGACAACCCCCGGTGACTTGACAACTCTCCAGTTGTCTACATCATTGGTGGCGGGGCCATACCGCCTTCTACAATAAAACGGGATAAGGCAACAGCTTGGGGTAAGTCTGAAAAAAGTCTCAAGAAGGCTCTCTAAGGCCCTCTGAGCCTCTCAGAAACTCTCTCGAACTCTCCTTCTCTCCATCACTGAGCCCCCTGATTCTTTTCTACTGTTGCCTAGTCTCCTCTCTGACTTGACCGTCGGAGGGTCCCCACCGGAGGCATCTCTGGTCAGTATGGACTTCCCTTGCATGTGCTCGTTCCCGGCGACCAAACGACGAGGGGATTGGCCGTAACAGATTTTGGCGCGTCAGGTAGGGGTAGGGGGCACGACCTCCATAGAGCTTGAAAAACCTCCCAAGATGGCAAGAATCAGGGCTCAGCGATCGAGAGCCACCGGATCGGCGAGGCACTCTTCCCATCGGAAAGAGGCCTCTCCTCCACTCTCCATGGCGGAACCCAGCTCTCCGCATCCTGTGGTGACCACGGAGGCACAGATCACGGCGATCGTACGGCAGATGACTGTTCTGACGGATGCAGTCAAAAACGTCCAATAACAACCAACCCAGTTGCCGCACCCGCCGGCGAAGCAACCGACGGCGCACCCGATGCCGTCTAGAAGCAGCCGCCGACGCCCGTGTCGGTCTCCGTCTCCTCCTCAAGAGCAGTCGCCTCAGTACTCCCATCGAGAAGGGGGAAGGCGGCCACGACGTGACACCCACCGATCTCGACGTCCCTCTCCTTCCCAGCTGGAGCGAGCGAGGAAGGAGAAGCGGCCGCAGACACCGTCCGCCTCCCTCTCAGATTCGTCGGGAGGTTCGACCCCTAGGATTTTTCAACACCAACGGATGGATGACTACGAACGTAGGTTCGAAAAAATCGATCGTCGGCTTGCCCAGCTCTAGGTGGACGGACAGAAGTCTTCGAACGACGTCAACTTCCAGACCGCCCAACCTCTCTCCCGATTCATCCTCGACGAATCGATTCCTAGTCGGTTCAAGATGCCTCATGTGGAGCCTTACGACGGCTCCACCGACCCAGTTGACCATCTGGAGAGCTATAAGGCTCTCATGACAATTCAAGGGGCAACCGACACCCTCCTTTGCATCGGCTTCCCCGCCATACTTCGCAAAGCTGCCAGGGCCTGGTACTCCGGCCTCCGCTCAGGAAGTATCCACTTCTTCGGATAGCTCGAGCATTCTTTCGTGGCCCATTTCAGCACCAGTCGAAAATCATCACGAACCTCAGACAGTCTTTTCTCCCTCAAGCAGAGAGAAAATGAGATGCTCCGACACTTTGTGACCCGATTCAACGCGGCCACGCTTGAGGTTCGAGACCTCAATGAAGACATGGCTATTTCAGCCATGAAGAGGGGGCTAAGGGGGTCCCGATTCACATACTCTCTGGACAAGACCTTCCTCCGGACATATGCCGAATTGCTGGAGCACGCATACAAATACATGCACGCGGACGAAGGAGCTTCCGATCAGTGCCTGACCGAGACTAAGGGCCCGAAGGAGAAGTGAAGAAAAGTCGGGCTCCTGCTGAGCCTAGCGGGCCCCGACCGACAAACGGGTCTCGCCCCGATGACAAAGCCCGAGATCGCTCCGATGACGGAGTCTGAGACCGACGCATCGCAGGTACGACTCCTATACCCCTCTTTCTGCTCCTCGTGCGTAGATCTTGATGGAGATCGAATGAGAGGAATACCTACGACGGCATCCGCCTCTAAAGGCAAAGGGCCTCGATCAGAGAAGGTACTGTCGATTCCATCGGGGCCACGGTCACAACACCGAGCAATGCATCCAGCTCAAGGATGAAATAGAGGCCCTCATACGACGAGAGTATCTCGAAAAGTTTCAGAAGAACCCGCCGACTCGACCCATCCCCGACCGATGACCCCGACCGACTGAAGAGGCAGCGAACAATCAGCCTACGGTCGGGGTCATCAACATGATCTCCAAATGACTGGACCGAGGAACGACTGCTGAAGGGGAGTCAGCGAAGAAGCTGCGCCAAGATGATGTAATTATTTTTACAGATGAAGATACTTGGGGAATCCAAACTCTCCATGATGACGCTGTTGTTGTCTCGGCAACGATAGCGAATTATGATGTAAGAAGAATTCTTGTTGATAATGGAAGTTCGACCAATATTTTGTTCTACTCGACCTTCTTCCGAATGCGACTGTCGACTGATCGGCTCGAGAGAGTCTCTACGCCCCTAATAGGTTTCGCTGGAGATGCCGTCACGGTGGAAGGAGAAATTACTCTTCCTGTGACAGCTGGAACCGAACCATGACAAAGCACCGTCTACTTAACTTTCACGGTTGTCCAAGTATCTTCGGCCTACAACGCCATACTTGAAAGACCCGGACTAAATGCTCTCAGAGCGATAGTCTCGACGTATCACTTACTGGTCCGGTTCCTAACTAAGAACGGAGCTAAAAAAATACGGGGGGATCAACAGCTCGCTCGTCGATGCTTCCAAATCTCCACTCAAAGCAATGCACCGAAGGATTCCCTGTCGGTCGATAAGTTGGACCAACGGAAGAGGAACGGGGTGAACCGGCTGAACAGCTGGTTTCCATCCCAATAGCAAAGAACCCTGAACAGGTGATCTAGGTTGGGTCGCGATTATCCGACCCGGAGCGACAGCAACTGGTAGAGCTGTTGAAAGCCAACACCGACATATTCGCTTGGTCAGAAACGGATATGTCCGGCATCCCTTCGGAAACAATGACTCACCGACTCAACATTGCCCCTGGCATGAGGCCGGTGAGACAGAAGAAACGGTCTTTTGCTCCCGAAAGACAGAAGGCCATCGACGAAGAAGTGGACAAGCTACTCGAGGCGGACTTCATCAGAGAAATCACATATCCTGACTGGCTCGCTAATATCGTCATGGTGAAGAAAGCCAACGAAAAATGAAGGATCTGTATCGACTATACCGACCTGAATCGTGCCTGCCCGAAGGATAGCTTCCCACTACCGAAGATTGACCAACTGGTGGATGCGACATCTGGCTATCGACTGCTCAGCTTCATGGATGCTTTTGCCAGATATAATCAGATCCGAATGGCGCCCGAGGACGAAGAGCATATGGCCTTCGTGATCGCCAAGGGCCTTTACTGCTACAGAGTAATATCCTTCGGTCTGAAGAATGCCGGAGCCACCTACCAGCGACTCGTCAATAAGGTCTTCAAAGATCAAATCGGGTGCAACATGGAGGTGTACGTGGATGACATGCTGGTGAAGAGCGCACAGACTTCGGATCATGTCCAAGATCTTGAAGAAACTTTTCGCACTCTTCGACGACATCGGATGAAGCTGAACCTGACAAGTGTGCCTTCGGAGTGACTTCAGGGAAGTTCCTCGGATTCCTCATTTCTCAATGCGAAATTGAGGCCAACCCCAAGAAGATAAAGGCGATCATCGACATGCGGCATCCGAACACCAAAAAAGAGGTACAGCAGCTCAACGAAAGGATCATCACGCTCAGCCGATTCATTTCTCGGTCGGCTGAGAGATGCCTCCCGTTCTTCAAAACCCTGAGGTAGGCAAAGGACTTCTTTTGACCGGATGAGTGCCGGCAAGCCTTCGAAGATCTAAAAAAATATCTGGCTTCTCCACCCCTGCTTGTAAAGCCAGAGGTCGGAGAAATATTGTACCTCTACTTGGCTACCTCCCCAGAGGCGGTTAGCTCGGTGCTCGTCCGGGAGAACGAGAGCCGAATTCACTAGTCCATATATTACACCAGCAAAGTGCTCCACGAAGCTGAAACTCGGTACTCAAGGGCTGAGAAAATGATATTTGCCTTGGTCATATCAGCGCAGTGACTCCGTCCGTATTTCCAAGCGCATGCCATCGTGGTCCTCACCGACCAGCCCCTGAGGGTGATCCTGCATCGCCCCGACACATCAGGATGACTGACAAAATGGGCAGTGAAGCTGAGCGAGTTCGATATTCAGTACCGATCGTGACCTGCTTTGAAAGCTCAGGTTTTGACCGACTTCATTGTGGAATGCCGACAACCGACTGAGTGTCGGAAGACGGGAGCTCCAAAGAGGCTGCGACCTCTGAGTATG
>KE504693.1:927659-953792 GCA_000441515.1 Elaeis oleifera | reverse complement strand
CGTCAACAGCTTGACGATTGGTTTTTGGACACATTTCCCAACACGTCAGTCTCACTCTCGGCGGCATGCCTGCAATTTCAACAAAAGAGTTAGTACAAGTTTGGAGACGGACGAAAAGCTAAAGATGACCGATGGGTCGGACTGTACCTAGGTGCGGGATTGAACTTAGGCCGGCGTCATAAAGAGCTTGTTCGGTGACAAGCTCTCTTTGCTTCGGTACCGACATATCCTTGAGTCGGTAGAAGTTCTTCCGATCGTCTGCCTCCACTCGACTGTTTTCATTCGGCCGAGTTCGAGGGTCGCCCCAGCGAGATGGAAACCCCCAAGGTAGCGAAGAGGAAGCAAAGAAAATTGGTTCTTCCACCCATGAATTAACGATGGAAGACCAGTGATGAAGGAAAGACCCTTTCGGGGATTGAAAACCACCACCCTCGTACTTTCGGGTGGGTTGGAGGATGAAGAACGCCAGGAAGAGAGAAATTCGGAGAGAAGTCGGCAAAAGCCGACACAACAGGGCAAAGCGGACTATTAGTCGGACTGAATTCGACGTCAGTTGCGTCGGGCAAAGTTTGTAATAGTCCAAGACGTTCCGGACGAACTTCGAAACCGAAAACGAAGACCAGCCTGGAGGTCCTCGACGTAAAAGGCCATCTGGTCCGGGGCGGGTTGTTAACCGACCTCAGCCCCAAGGGCGAAAGCCGAAACTGCTTCGGGATACTATACAATTTTCTGAGTCGATCGACATTCGGCTCCGAAAGTGAAGAAGCCTCCACCTCCGGGGTCGACTGAGAATCGTCGGTCGGGTTTCCCGACTGACTTCCTCAAGGAGAGGTTCTAGCCATGATGCTAGCCCCAAGAAAGGAGAATAAAGAAGAAAATCAAAAGGAGGCGAAGATGCAAAGGAAGCGAAAAACGCAAAGAGACAAAGACAAAAACCTCAAGGAAAACTTTTCAAGGAGGAAGACAGGGACAACTACTTGGAACTGGGGGCCACTCGACAGAGTCTCAGCGCCAGAAACTAGACTGTCAAAAATGAAATTTTGAATACAAGTGACCCTATATATGTAGAGCCCCTCGACGGCCAGGATGGGAGCACGCCTAACGAGGGTCTCCCAGATGTTGACACGTGGCAGCATCCGAGCCCTCTCTCGATTCGACGATTCGACGCACCTGCCCCAGATCGAGCCACGTCGCCTCCATCCGTGCGAACGACTCCGACCCAATGACCTCCCGACACGTGACGAAAAAACTGCGTCTCGGGATTAATTAGCTGACGACGGTTCGCGTTCCTGATGGGACGCCTGACGGCGGTTCGCATTCCCAACGGGACGCCTGACGGCGGTCCGCATTCCCAATGTGACGCCTGACGCCTGATCATCCGTTGGTGTGGTTGGCAGAATCAGGACATGACGTAATGAAAATTCACTCCTTTCGCCTGACGCCACCGCCCACGTGATAACACGGGCCAACACGACATCAGACTCAGGAGTGGGGGGGGCAACTGTTGGAATATACCGACTGACCCCCGACGTCGACTCACCGACTGACCCCCGATGCCGACTCATCCTCGAGATGGTCCAACCGACACCTGACTCTACCCACCCGATGGACGGACGACTCCGACGATGACTACCGACAATATCCGGCCCAGAGTATGCCGGCTGAACAGGTCAATACTATCTTCAACCGGTCGAACAGGTCGAACCCATATCGTCGACTCTATGTCGGGTGTGGCAGCCGACGTCCGACTTCTATAAGCCACCAGATCGGCCGACTGTGCTCCCGAGTCACCACCCGACAGCCAAATTTCGACGTACAGTCGGCCAGTCCTTCCCAACACCGTACGACCGGCATGGGCTGCTGTCCTGCCAAGGACATGCTGCACGACCGCGAGGGGCGTTGTCCTGCCAAGGACCTGGGGCGCTGTCCTGCCAAGGAGATGGATTAATTCCAATGACCTGTCAGCCCATCGATGATTTGACAACCCCGGCGACTTGACAACTCCCCAGTTGTCTACATCATTTGTGGCGGGGCCATACCGCCTTCTACTATAAAACGGGTAAGGCAACAGCTTGGGGTAAGTCTGGAAAAAGTCTCAAGAAGGCTCTCTAAGGCCCTCTAAGCCTCTCAGAAGCTCTCTCGAGCTCTCCTTCTCTCCATCACTGAGCCCCCTGATTCTTTTCTACTGTTGCCTAGTCTCCTCTCTGACTTGACCGTCGGAGAGTCTCCGCCAGAGGCATCTCCAGTCAGTGTGGACTTCTCTTGCAGGTGTTCGTTCCCGACGACCAGGCGACGAGGAGATTGGCCGCAACACTTACTAACAAAAGCCAATCTCATAAAGCTGTTACATGGCGGCATAGATTATACCAAGTTACCAACTCGAAGTCTCTCGGCGATCCAATGAGAGGCATCCATTCTCTCGAGCAAGATGGTGAAGATAGCTTGCTATATTTGATCTGCCAACTCTCCCTATAAATACGGAATGAAACTCTATGCCGCTTCTTATGCTCAATTTTTATAATTAAATAAATCAATTTAAATGCCCCAAGTTAACTTAAGATTCATTTGATTTGTGGGAAGAGAAGGGAGAAAAATATGATCAATAAAAATTAAAAATATTTATATTGATTAAATTTTTAAATAGATAAATAGTAAAAATATTTTCATGAATATAAATTTTATATTTATAAAAAAATCTATAAAGATAGAAAAAATATTTTTTCACAAGTTGAAAATTAAAATATTTTTTTAAAAAAAATCTTTAAGTTGTACATAGAATGTGATAGTGTTTTTTTTTATTGAGAACATTATGAGTATTTACTCGGTAATATATTTTTTAATTATCAATTAATATATAAAATTAATTTTAAGATAATGCAGATCGGCTTTCAAAAAAAATTATTTCAGTGAGTTTTTTCTTTTACCCGCAACCAAACCAATCCTTGTGTTGAAAACGGTCCTTATCCTACCGTTATAACATGCTTCGATATCATCATGACCCTCCCTTCAAACCGGGAAGGCGGCATCGTTCTTTTATGACCCTGTATATCCACGCCCCTGATCCGATTCCACGGATATACCAAGCCTCCCTCCTCGTAGACTAAATCAGAAAGCATCTCCTCCTTATAAAACTATTCCACGGGCCTCTCGTCGTCCATCTCCCCGTCGCTTTCGCTCTCCCCTCGTGATGCCCTAGGTCTTCAGTTTTGAAATCGATCTCGCTACGGCTGGTCAACGGATAGGGGCATGAGATGCTCGAGCCGACAGGTACGTTCCTCCTCTGAGATCTAAATTTTGTTCTTGGATTCTTTTCTCTTCTTGGGTTTCGTTCTTGATGCTTCGCGGTTTCTTTTAAGGGCTTTTGGTCTGGTTCAATTGGAAGAATCTGCATTGCTCTGTCTTTTTCTTGATGTTGCTTTGGTTCCAAGGACTCGGATTAATCTATTTCTTTTGATTTGTTTGAATTTGATCCGTTCTTGAATTTAGGTTTTTCTTCCTTCAAGCGGTGACATGGATGGATTCCTTAATGGTTGTTTAGGACCGCGAAAATTATTAACTGATCATATAAAGTTTCCATTCTTTGCTGTCATCAGCCATCAGTTCTCATATCAGAAATTCTTGATGGGTAGAATGATAAAACTTCTTTGTTATCGTTTTCTCTTGTTCTCTTTTAACTACATGTAGTCTCGTTGAGTTCGATACTTTTATCATTTTTGCTGCCATTTCCGTAAGACGGAGGTGGTTTCAAAATTTATGAACACTGATATCTATCTGGGCAATCTTGCGGGTAACCAGGATCAAGATGAACTGAGTTGTTGGTTATCTTGGCCAAGATAGAAACCTGAAGAGAGTTAAAAGAACCCAGACATCCTAAGATTTCAGCCAATATGAACGACCAAGAAACTGGTATACTATATAGTGGATACATGTTTGACTCTGGTACTAACGTTTGGTTTTGTGGTTTAGTAATTAAAGTAACTGGTTTAAAGAGTCCAGAAAAGATTGGAAAAAAAAAATCTTGACCAATATATGGACACTATACTTGTTGGTAGCTCAGGATATTGTGGTTTATAATCAGTCAAGCTAACATGGACAGAAAATTTTATTGATATGGTCCTGGTGAATACCCAATACGAATACAAACTGATGTGTCGGCCAATAGCTTGGCTGATATCCTGATCATCCGAAAACCATGGTAAGTTTATTGTGGAAAACCGTCTGGGGAAGCTTATGAGTAGAATTAATCAGCTCTGTAGTGGATGGTTTCCCTTCATTTGTTGTTAGTGCTTGAGGACTACCCAACCTTAGTGACACTCTGGACTCCCATATATTTGATTCTTTTATCTTAATCTTGGAAAAGCATTAGAATCCATTTATTCAATTACATTTTGGTGGACTTATTGTCTTAGATTATTTTGAAATATTATCTTGGAGTTTCCTGCATCATGACTGATTTTTTTTAACACTTAAGGCTGCATTCTTGCAGCCATTTTACTATGCTAGTGCATGTTGCATATGTCTTGAATTCACTTTTATACTTCTGCAATCTACTAATGCTTGTACTACCAAAGTCATATGTTTGTGGGAAGTCAAAATTTTAGTTAAAGTATTCTTCATACAATTTTAAACATTATAGCTTGTTCTCTGTTCAACAGATCGTCTTTTGTTTGTGTCTCCTGCTGGCTTATTTGTAGTAAGATGCCCCAATTCTGTTGGCAGGTTTTGAACTTATAGAGGTGGTGTGCAGAAGCACAAGGTTAGACTTTTTGTTCATTTTGAGGCTTCAGGATGGCTTTCTAATCATGGCTTATTATAAATATGTCATTGGCTAGAGAAGTAGCAATGGAGGTTTGTTTATCAAATTCAGTACTTGATCTAAGCTGTCAGTTATGATTATGTAATTGGTTGTTCTGACAAAATAAAAACTGTTTGATCATCGGTTCTATTAAATATCTGCATATTGTAATCCAGTAAGGATTTTATTTATATATGGAGAAAGGACTTCATGCAATTGTATTTAATAAGGAGTTTAGGCATTCAGAGAAGAGTTTGTAAAATATTTGGTTTGTTGGCAAACCTTTGTTTAGAACTAATCATTTATCTATATTTTTCAGGTCACAAATCTTATGAGCGAAGAAATGATGGAAAGAAAATTCTAAACCTAGTTGCTGCAATCTAAGCCTTCTTTGTATGCAATATATGCCCTTAATGGAGTGAAATGTGGGACGAAATGGTTTTATATTTTGGATGTTTTTGTAGATGGAGGATGCGCCAGGTGATGCGGGGCATTCCAAACCAGGGCCTTCTAATACCACTTGGTGGCCCTCAGATTTTATGGAGGAGTTCCAATCAGTTTCCTTGGTTTCACAAAAACATACTTTGAATAGTAGTGACTCTTCAGGCAATGTTGGACAAGCTGAACATTCATCTCAGACTGCATCTCAGGTTCTGTGGTCCACTGGAACTTTGGCTGGTCCAATCCCAAATGGATTTTATTCTGTACTATCAGTAAGTATAGCTCATGTCTTGGTCATGTCATGTCCTAACTTGAGGAATTAATTATCTTTTTCTGTTTATTGTGTCAAATTCTTCATTTTAAAAGCCGGAACATATAACAAGCAAGATTTCTTGCTGCTTGTGGTTTACAATAATTGATATTTCATGATCTTTTGCTCTATGATTTTGAATTTTGCGTAATATAGCTAAAATAAAACAGACAACTTTTTCATTATCTTGAAAAGGAACACTGTTGACATACTCATATGTTGGTTTGCTGTAATTTGATACAAAAATTTGTTTCTGCACTCATGTCAGTGTCTACAATATTGTTTTTGTGTTTCTTGTTTCCTATATTATAATTTTCAACGAAACTTGTGGTGTGACATAGTTACTCCACCTTGGAATTTTAAATTGCTTTAGCTGAAAAGTGGAATGCTGAAGGTGGTGCATTGTGTATGTTTCAATGCTTCCTTAAGATCTTAACTTGCACTGTAGGAATACATATTATTACAGTGAATTGTGATATAACAAAATGCATGGGGCCATTTCACTTAAGCCAATAAAATATATGGCAACTTTTTAAGAGGCGTGATGATTGGAAGTCCTTCCTTTTTGATATGCATATTACATTCCAAAACAGCAATTTCCATGTCTATCTCTTGAACTTCTGTCTCTCATCCTGGATTCAACTTATTCTCATGCTCACCTTCCATGGAAAAATGTCAGGAAGTAGGACTGTCATTGTTGGCATTCATTGCAAGCAGGGAGGCTAGTCATCTAGTGATCCTACCATGAGAAAGTAGGAAAGGAGATAGTGGTTCAGGTCTAGGAAAGGATCCTCCACAAGTTGATGCACCTGTTTGGAGTGCCATCTTTGCTTTGAAGCCTAAGCTTTTTGCAATATTTCATTGTGCCTTCCATTATTATGTTCCTCATTACAAAATTTGCATAGATGGAACTAGGTTCTGTGCTCATCTCTAGCCATTTTGCTTCATTATGGGAAAGTTATCTCCTTCTATGCCTCAACTGCATCATACATATACCATATACCTCCATCCACCTTATGAGGTTCCTCAATCCCCAAATAACTAGGTCAATATGCTGTGAGGACATTGATTTTTTTTACCTGATAAACATGCTCGAACAATATTCAGTTTTTAAGTTGATCCTCTAAGTCACATAAAATGAGCCCTTGGCCACCCCTTTGCCAACATAGCTTTGACGTATACTTTGGTGAACCTTTTATAGTGTGCAACTATGCATGCTGGTGCTGAGCATGGCACAGTATCAGTGCTAAGGAGAATTTTGGTGCTGCTTATAGATGTGGAATTTGTATTTACAGAAGTTTGATGAATTTCTTTCCAATGAAGCAATTTTCTCAATTCAAATGTCACATCATCTCTTGCTATCTGTCTTCAGATACCAGTGGTATAAGCATTGAAAAGCATGCAAGCAATAAGAAGCTGATGTTGGAACAACAGTGATAGTGTTTTTTTTGGTTGCATGGCACCAAAGCTTCTTGCAATAAATGTCTAGGCTTATCCACTCTTGATGCATTATTATTTTTGATTGTTCCATTGGTTGTCAAGAGTATTGTAGTCTTGGAAAGAAAGAAAGAATTACATTTAATTAAGCTTAATATAAAGGTCATGGTAGGAACTAGGAACACTTGGGCCATGTTTGGATGACTGGGCCTAAAATCCCATAAGAATCGTGGGTTTAGGCTTGCACAACCACCTTAGTCGGGTCGGGCTAAGCCTTTGTTTATAAATACCCAGATAACCACTGTAGTGGGATAGCCCAAATCTCATAGGGAGGAAAAAAAAACGACCTGCTCCCAGCCCGAATCCCATAGGGAGAATAAAAGACCTTAGCAGGCATAGTCCAACCTGATTTAGGTGGTTGTACAGGCCCAAACCCATGATTCCTATGGGATTTTAGGCCCAATTATCCAAACATACCCTTGTAAGATGAAACAATGCTATAAACATGTCAACAGATCAAGGTCTATGAGTTAGCTAGAAGAAAATGAAGACACTAGGTAAAAAGTTTGACAATGAAGTGAAAGTGAGATAGACATTTTAAAATTGGGTAAATTACACTTCCACCCTCATGAGTTTGCCGGAGTTCCACCATACACCTTTAGTTAAATTTTTTCAATTGGTCCTCAAATTACTCGATTGTCCTAATGTCATCCTTCTGTCCATCTCTATTAACATGGTTTGCAGGAATTACATCATGTGCCTGTCATATGATTTCTTCCGAATTTATAGGACCAAAATACTCTTGGCACAATTTGTTTGTGGTGACATCCTATGGTGCCAAGGAAACTTGAAATTGCACAATCTCATGTGATTGCCATTTCATGTAACTAAGTGTTCTTTGCTACAAGAGAGAAATCAGAAGGTGAGATAGAGGAGCCAATAGAGGGAGATCTTGGGAGAGAGAAGGGGCTAGAGTAAGCGACCAAGGACTGGAAGTCAATGGGTAAAACATCCCAATGAACACAAGGCTCCTCATCCACATATGGGCGTTGAAGGGACTCCAGTCACTGGGTAGAGCCACATAAATTCCAGCTGGAAAGATTTATGGAAGGCGAGCAAAGCATGATGGATGTCAAAGGGCAACACTACCACCTAAAACCATTTGGGAGCAAAAGAAAGGGTCTATTGTGGCACTTTGTTAGCACTATAACTCATCCACCCAACTCTTGGAGCTATAGCTCAGTGCTTCACAATGGAAGGCTGATGGCAGTGGAACCATGGACATGACAGAGAGGCCAAGCTTGACATTTCCAAGGTGCAGTTGTTGGAGTGCACGATAGAGCTATATGCTTGAATCCATGCTATTCCCTCAAAAATGTGTTGTTCACTTCACAAAATTCAACAAATCTTGGAAACACCATCTTTCTAGATGGAATCCTACTTTTGATTAGTTGAGTGTTGTTTTAGACTTTTAGCTTTGGCGCAAATTCTGTCATTATAAGGAATTATAGGTCTACAAAATTAGAAGTTTTAGAGCCAAGATTTGTTCATTTGTTCTCATGAGACAGGGTAGCCTTCAAAAGAAATTTTGGGAACAAACTATATCTATGTGTGTTTGACCTCAATTCCAGAAATGATATTATTTTACTTGCTCAAAATAAACAACAATATAATTCAATACAATGTTGCATCTATTCTACTCTCACATGCTGAAAACAAAATGAAATAAAAATCTAATAATAGAAGCTAAATTGCAAAGGAACCATTAAAAGAGCTAACAACCTTGTTATAGAGTTTATGCTAGCTATTCTTCACCGAACTCATAGCCAACAATAGCTGAACTTGATCACATCATAGCATATTGCATCAAAACTACCTTGAACCAAGCTAATCAATGTCTAAATTAGGCCCACTATATATATGATCCCATGACCAGTTATCTCAATCATCATCAATTTCAGTTTTTGGATTCTAAACCAAACCTAATAACCTGATATTGCTTCTTTGTTCTCCTAGAACATGTATCATAGACATTATTGGCAAAATAGTCTTTGAGCAAAATGTTGAAGCCTTTGGACTGAGATTAAGAAAAAGAAACTAGAGTCTTCATGGTTCGATTAGCAAGCAAAATGGAGATACTTTCCACCAGAAAGGCGATGAAAGAAGGGGAAGAAGAAACCAAAAATGCTGAAAGAAAGAAAAAGATAACAAAAAAAATCTGATTTTTAAAGTGCACTGACAATAGATGTGGCAAACTAATTAGATGTACTTTGGCATAACAATGCCGCACTGGATGTGGATGGTGCAAAGGTTGGCATCCTCGAAAAGCCCTACTGGCCTTGGTGGAATGGTGGACTCCAGGAGGGCGATGATGGCAGAGCTCTAGAAGTAGATGTCTTGAAGTCTTGGACAATCTCTCAAAACAAGTTGCTGGAAAGGGACCTTACATATGAGCAGCTTTGTGCTCTTCTAGTACACTTGTAGATCTCCTACATCGCCACTGTCCATGGAAATCTATAGGTTTCTTAGCCTGCTTTTGTTGCTTACTAGTTTTAGGGTGCCTTCTTACTGCACTTGTTCATGGGCTAGGTTGGATTGGGCTTTGCCTAATGATTAACACAATTTACTTAGGCTTGGGCCAGTCTTGACCTTTGAGCCTACTTTCCAAGCCCAAGCCTGGCCCTTAGGCTTCAGGCTTTGAGTTGAGCCTTGAGTTTACTGAACATTTTTTTAATTTTAAAATACAAAAATATTTAAAAATTTGAAAATACTAAACATGAATAATTAATTTTAAATAGCTATTTCAATACTCAGTAGCTAAAATAAGATATTCAAAGATTCTAGATCTTCTTGTATGAAGATTACATATCAACAAAGCTTATTTTCTAGGCCGAGCTTGAACCCCCAAGTTTGAGCACGGTCTATTTAATAAACAAGCTTATTTTCTTGGCCTTGCTTGATCCACTAGGTCTAAAACCTTGGCCCAAGGCCATCCGAAAGGCTTCGAGCTTAAGCAAGCCTGGCAGGCCAAGTCTGCTTCCCACCAGTCAACTTTCGAGCTATCTGCTTTATCCTTGCCATTGCAACAAACACAGGGAGAGAGGAGGGCAGAGAGAGAGGAGGAGATGATGGGAAAGAGGGGGTTTGAGGGGTATCAATTTAGAAGGAAGAAGAGATGAAGTGGTGGTATGAAGGTGGGAGATTCTTTATTTTCAATATTTTTGAACTTTCTCAATTACTTTTTTCCCATGGCATCATCGAGAGGGTGCTATTTGTTTGACTGGGCTAAATGGACCATTAGGATATGATTGCTTTGGATGGCCTAGAGAATTGCTGAATGATCATCGGGGGTCTGATTTAGAGGACTGCTTGAGAGGGAAGTTTGGAGTGGAGGGATTGGACCCTTTTGGTTAAGGGCTTTGTGAAAGGGTTAAGAGAGAAAGGGTATTTACGCCATTTGGAATGGCATTGTAACGGTGCTGGATGGTTAATGGTGCAAAGGATGAGATTGGATCAACTGAGCAACTTGAAGGACTCAAGTAAAAAATTTAACTAGAGGTGTATGAATAGAACTCAGGCATAGTCGATAGATGAAAGTGTAATTTACCTTATATAGCCTGTGAGAAAAAGTAGAAAAATTTAAAATTACAATTATCATTTGCCTAATCTCATTATAGTGAAGAAATCACAAAGTGGTCATGCCCTTTTAATTACCTAACAATAAGGAGAAAAAAGAATTATATGAATTATAATTCATATAATTCATATAATTATATGAATTATAGTTTTAAATTATTTAGGCATGTAAATCAAATCCAATGAGATCTTTTGCGGAAACTACATGGCATTTTGATAACTGTTGTATCGAAGTTTGTTTTAATTTTTAAAGTTTACAATTTTTAACCAACTTAATAATTTTAAGAACCAGTAGTCCTCTTGTCCTCTTCTACTTCTGTTCTTGCTGTTTTGAAATGGAACCACAAATAATATGGCCATTTCATGGTTATTTTCCTTTTCTCAATCTTGGCATTAAAATGCTCGTATGATCATATCCTATCTGAGAAACAATAATTTGCATATTCATGTTTTATACTACCTGTAGTTCAGTGGATGAAAGATGCTTTGGTTCTATGATAAAAGAGTAGAATGATTTTGGGCTGAAAATCTAGAAAATGGACTTCTGCATGTTCAACTGTTTGATGCCTTTTTTTATTAGCAAAAACATGTGAATGATATAAGTTGACAAGGATTGTACATAGGATCTTAATCTTGCTTTCAGTATATTCATCTGAAATTTCCTGCAAATTTGGTCTCATCTTTTTTGCTAAATCAATCTGATCCATCTTGTTATCGTAATACAGATTTCATGTTTGTGGAATATGTGATGCCTTGTATATGTAGCCGGTACACTTTAAAAATTGTAATTTTTTTTCTTCTATTTTTATATTAGACCTTTATCTCTCTGTCCTTTCTTTCATTGGACTTGGCTCTATAAAAGCCTGGTTTTTACTTGACTAGACTAAATTTATGCAGGATAGAAAGCTTAAGCAGCTATTCAACATTATTCCGTCACCAGATGAGCTTCATTCCCTTGGTTTGGCGCTTAAGGCAGAGATCATTCTTGTTGATTCCGAAAGGATAAGAAGCTTTCCATGTTGAAGCAATTGAGTACAGCACTGGTGAAAGGACTGAACTCAAATCCTGCTTCGCTGATTAAAAAGATCGCTGGTCTGGTTAGTTCATTTTGCCATTAGCTCATCAGGAAGCAGTTCTCTAATGCTTGTTCTCTGGAGCATGATGCACTTATTTTGTTTACTCTTAGGGTAATGAAATTTTAGCAAACCATGGTTACAGACTTGCAGTTGCTTGATTTTTGTTGATTCTTGCCTTTTTCCCTTCCCATATCTCTGTTCGTATTTTCAAGATTCTTTCATACTTTCCAAGTTTCCATTAATGTCCTACAGGTGCTTAGAGTAACTTATAATGACTATTTGAGGGAAGCAAGCTTTGCCAATTCCCACTATTCAATTGTCCATTCTCTCTTGCTTCTGGAGACATCAAACTTTGAAGCCAGCGTTACAACATTCATCACTTGATTCAACTATCACTGGCACCTTTTTCAACTTAAATAATATATGCGTATTTTTATTTATGACATAAGTGCTTACCAGCCCCAACTAGTTTGGACAAGTCTCAATGGTAGTAATTCATAGTATTTTGCTTACTGTGCAAGGACAAGAGGATATATTAGATCAGGTCTAAAATTGTGGAAGCCATGGTAAATACAGTCTAGGATGCTCTATTTTGTTCCCTGGAAAGTTTTATCATCAATAAGGGTAGGACCATTCATGTAACAACATTAGAGTTCTTTTTCTCCTTTTTTTGGGGTTCTGGGTAGTGTTGTCACGACTGACAAGGTTATATGGGCTTAGCGACTGCTTGAGGCAAGCGGTTGTGGGTGCATGTGTCCATTCAGCAATTTTTTGCATGTATACATGTTTATGTGCAGCTGTTACTGACTACATGTAAGATGGAAGGTTTTTATATGCTTAATATCCCTCTTGCTTAATTTCAATTTTGCATACAGGTTTCTGACTTCTATAAACGCCCAAATCCAGAACTAAGTCCTGCAAAAGCTACAGTTGAAGAGAAATGTCATTTGATGGAAAATCGAGGCATCCAACTCTTGGGGCAGATAAGGCATGGGTCATGCCGGCCTAGAGCAATTCTGTTTAAAGTCCTTGCAGATGCTATAGGTCTTGAGTGCAAACTTGTGGTGGTAATGTTTAATGTTGCTTTAAAGCATCTCAAGCTTATTTTTTTTTTTTTAATTTATCTCCATATCCAAACTTGAAATGCTCTGCAACTGAGTATCTGTTTTACTTTTCCAGGGCCTTTCTAGTGATGGATCAGTGGAATATATGGACTCATACAAGCATATGTCTGCGATAGTTGTGCTGAATTCGGTGGAATCGTTAGTTGATCTCATGCACTTTCCTGGAAATTAATTCCATTCTCAAGCAAGGCTATCTTCATGTCTCATTTCTCTGCAGCAGGAGAGAGTGATTTAGCTGATTATGACTCTTGCGATTCTCCTCTCGAACCCAATAGTCCTTTATCTGGCTTTTATGACAGGACAGATGGTGCAAGGTACATGAATTGCATTATAGGTTTCTATAATAATTTTATGACTTTTAATCATATATTATGCAACTGCCTTTTGTGTTAAGATGATCTAATGAAATGAGAAACCTAATAAATGTTGTTTGGCAAATTTTGGTTTATTCATTCTGATGGTTTCCTCTGCTGAGTTTACTAGTACCTGGTAACTGTAGCTAAAACTTTAATTTGATCAGTGATCAGTAGTTCATGCCTCTTATTATGTACCATTAGAGTATATATATTCAGTAAATGTTTGCTGACAGAGCTGAAACTGAAAAGTAAGTTTGACTTGGTAAGCTTTTTTTTTCATTCAATGTGCATGTGCAGTTCAATATTTTTGGAGTGCATGTTTATTAAATTGTTTGCCAATTTAATGCAGTTATCTGTTACTTTCATGACTCATAATCAGACCAGTAGTCAAATGTGGAAGGGATTTATGCGTGTGCATGTTACCTTTTGTTCTGATTTGTTGCTTTCAGTATTGAAGGCATCCTTCTAGTACTGATATTTTATCATCTGAGTAGATTTTGCAGCAATGATGTCCTATACTATGCAAATTAAACTGCATTAGTTTTCAATACATTTTTTTGAGGAGAGTTAATTTCTTTCTAATGTTGCAGTCAAGAGCAAGATGGAAACTTCCAACCTTCGTACCAGCGGAGAATGGAGTTGTCACTAAATGCTGCTGGTTCTTCATTGCGGAATATCATGCTGAAATCAAGAACTTTTGTGGAGGGAAAGTTAAGGTACTGTTGCCAGTGTAGTTTGACAAAGTGTAGAACGTACCCAAGTTTAGTTCAATGATTTATTTTCATCTTTTTGGGTGGTTTCTTTATGGAATAAAGCAGTCATACAACAGGGATTTATATTTATCTTTTTTCTGTTCTTTTTGTATATGGCATAGGACGACCACTGATATAGTTTTTGACTGGGTGATTTTATCAGTTCATCACACAGTGTACCCAACATTGAAAATGCTTTCTGGAGGCGTGGCAGGAAGAAAGCTGTTTCTGAGCAACAGCGCACTGCTAGTTCAAGGTTTTCTCTTTAGAAATTTGCAATGAAGTTTTTCCTATTCTTTCCTGTTGTCAAAAGTCAGATGATGGCTCTATGCATATGACAATATTGCAGTTTGATTTCTACCTAAGAATGATTATCATTTTTTCTTTATTAGTTAGTTGTGTTTAAAGCTATTACTAGTTATATTTGATTGGAGTTACTTAAGACTTGAAGCCGAAGTCCACTAGAAGCCTACAAGTGCTATGAGCTGACAGGGAAATTTATCATGTTGTCATAGTATTGGCATTATGAAGTATCAAGGACAGATTGTGTCATGTTGCGAAGTGTTTATTTGATAATAAAATAGGCCCAAGATTCTGTATGTCTTGGTAGCAACAGGCTGCGAAATGAATAAAGGATGTCAGATCCTTATTAAGTTTTAATGTTTCCTGATGCATATGCTCTCAGAAGAAGAGAGAATGATCAATTCATGGAAGACCAAGAACAATTTGAGAGTTTTGGATTTGATTCATTTGTTCAATATTCAGATGCATTCTAAAGTACGTTAATTAAGGAAAAAAAAAAAACAACTTGCTTTGATCAGTTGGATTCATCATTCAAGTTCACTAAAATAATGAACCAATAAATAGCTAAATAATAGAGGATTGACAGGTAGAATGAATAAGAAAGAAGAAAAGGTGGAAAGGAGAAGAGAGAATAGAAGTAAATAAATCAAGAATGTAGTACAGGTCAGGAGACATGAATAAAAAGAAGATGATTATTTGGCTGATGATAAGAAATAATCATTGGAAAATTCATCTTTTATAATTTGCAGTTGTCTTGCATGCTTACACAAGAAAGGGAGTGATACCCTTGAGTGTTTTGTCTTTTCAAGTTCCATCCAAAATTGAATATATATATGTTTGAGCTTCAAAATTATAAAGACAAACACCTTAACTTTGTTTTATTTACATCATGGCACATCATAGAGGGATTTCTTGTATAAAATATAAAACACTTGGAGTATTTCCACATCAATAAGTTGGTAATTGGTTGTAGCTTGCATTGAGTATGTACAACTCCTTGCATGAAAACTATATCACTGAAGCAATCAGAAATTCAAAAGAAAACTAAACATTATCCTTGTTTCTTCCTTTGTAATTGAAAGTGTTGTCTGGAAATATTCCTTTTTCAACCAAAAACCCTCTAAATGTGCATAATGTTTTGACTATAAGTACGAACGAGTTATGTTACTATGACCAAGAATTAAATTTGGAACAGCAAAATGGGTTGGTGAAGTGAATATAACTTTTGCCTAATTGAGTCAAGAGAAAGGTTGCTCTTCAATGGCAAATTTTAACTTCCATTATCTGATTTCCTGATGACATGATGAATTTCCCATCGGACCTATGCTTGCAGAAGCTTTAGGGCTCTATGCAATAATGCAAATCTAGTTGTTTAGAATCCAACATGAATTGGACATTGCTGCAGTAGTTCTAGGTTCCAGCCTTGCATGATACATTCCTGAACAAGGTTGCAATACTGGTTTTGGTACCTATACCAGTACCATACGGTATTGTGTTGGTATAGGTCGTTTGTGGTACCAACACTAGGTACATCCTTGTATTGAGTATTGGGTCGTTGTTAGTATGGTACACCTGATACGATGTGGTATCAGATATGGTTTGGTATGATGAACCATCCCAAGCATGCGAATCTTGTTTCGCTTGCATGTTAATCATGTATTATTTTAAATACAAAAATCTGCTTCTGACAGTTATTATGCTATGATTATGTATGTACATATGTGAATCTTTGTGCTCGTGTGCACTACCTTGCATCTATTGCAGTTATGGCACTAAATTAGTTGCATTGAACTTTACGACATCGAACTTCATACTTTGTTGTCACATTGTATTGATGCTTTGAAGTGCAGTGCATGCTACTGCATATGTGCCTATAGGTGTATGCAGTCTCTTGACTGCACAATCGCCTATTTTTAATTACCATATGCAATCATACAATAAATGGAGTGAAAGGTGGTCCACAATATTGTGCAGTCTCTTGACTGCACAATCGCCTATTTTTAATTACCATATGCAATCATACAATAAATGGAGTGAAAGGTGGTCCACAATATTGTGCAGCCTCATATATTGCTTGCTCAATATTATATAGCTTATATATGAGCCCGCTTAGCATTATGGAGCCACATATAGAGTATGTGGGCCCAAGCAAGGGAAGCAAGTTTGAACTGATGGTTAGTTTTGATATGGTTTCAGGTGAGCCCGTATAGATTAGGAATGCTAATGTCTTATAATTATTGCTCCTAGATATTAGATACCAAGCAATAAGCACTAATTATTAGTTATTATTATTATTATTATTATTATTGTTTTATTTATCCCAAGAATATCACCATTATTATTGTGGTTATCATCAAGGATTCAAGTCCCGACAAGTGTCCTATAGGACACCAGGATAGGGTATTATACCATGTATCGGGATATGACTATCCTGCCATTATCTTAGCATCCTGATCGGCATGTCTTGGGATCCCGTCCCATGTGTTTGGATGGGGCAGGATGGCAGCACGTCCTTATTCCATGGGAGAATCAGTAGAGCCCCATTCCATCAGATTTAAAATCTTAGTCATCATTGTCTTTAATACATTATATTACTTTTAAATTGTTAAAAAATAATAACTACAACATCCCATGTGCCCCTACATATGTGGTTCATATATGGCCTATGCGGTCCTTTGACCATGCTTACACCATGGCTGCCTTTTAAAACATTTCATTGTAGTAGAGAGAGAGAAAGAGAGAGAGAGAGAAGAGAAAAGTCTACACATTTAGATGCCAAATCAGTAAGTCTAGATCCCCTCAAAATGGGAGTGATTTAGGATTATGATATCATCATGATCACTATCACACATGTTCATCTATTATGTTGGGGACCAAAACTTTTAAACAAAAATTCAGCATCATGAGGCCTTTATATATTATATTACCAATTTGGATACTTCAGCACTATTACATTATTGCGTCATTCATTCCTCTCCTTGATACAATTTTAGATATTTACAGGAATGTCTTGATAACATGATGTATTGCAGGTTTATCTATCTCCGTGTGCTAGTTCTTTTTTCATGTATATTAATGTTATAGTGCCAAGTCCATGACTTTAAGTACCTAAGCATTTTACTCTGATGATGCATCTTTATTCCTTTTGCAGTCCAGAACATCCCTTAACAAGAACTCGGGGGCGATCCATGCTTAGTAGTTGTAGACATTCATTTAGGGAATACGCTGATGATCAAGCTACATCAAGGTACCTTAATAAAACATGATGTCTCGATATTAAAAGGGAAACTTTCTTGTCATGATTGTTTAGTGTCACTTTTTTTTATGTATATTGAAAGGACCATTTTGTATGCATTCCATATATTTCTTTGATGGAAATGAACTTTTCTACCATATTCTTGTCGTATGTTTATCTGAACCATAGATGCTTGGAGTCATTGTGTCAACTCTATGTGATATTTCAATTACCAAGTTGATGCACTTTTACTGATCTTGGCAATACCTTTGATAACCTTAGCAACTTGTATGCATAGGATTGAAAATCATGATCTCAAAGAGTGGTGTACTGGAAGATTGTAGACTGATGCAGGAAATTGAAAGAAGTTTTCAGTTCTTGGAGCAATATTGCTGTAAGATTGATGAAGGATGCCTCAAGCTCTATACCAAATATTAGAAATGGAGATATCTCAAAAGAATTAAAATGAGAAAGAGAAGAAAAGATAATGGAGTGTAAAATTCTTTCATTACAACTTCCTACTCATTTTGGGATTCAAAATAAGAAGGGAAAGAAAACCTAATAAATCTTGATTGCTTTCTAGTCCTATTTGACTAAAAGATATCTTAAAACCTAAAACACAGACTAAACTGGATCTCTAAAGGGTAAAACATGTGTTTATATGCATGGATTAAAGTGCACAGTTTTTTTTGTCACCTCCAGACCTTTATAAGTCTGGCAGTTGTTTTTGTCATGTTTAGTCTCCTCTTGGTTACCTAAAGTGAGTGGATGTAGACGTGGGTGCATCGAAGCAGATCACTTGTTTTTTTTTTTTTAAAGTTGTATATAAAAAGAGAAAATCAAGTGCTCGAGAAGCAGGTGCAGGAGGAAGTTTCTTGAGAGATTCAAAAGTCGTTTTGGCACTCTAAGTTTCTTACTACCAAGTATTTAGGTTCTACTGTAGGATTTCATGGTACCAATTTCGTGGTTGTGAAGTTCTTTATATTTGGCCCATTACTATCTGGACTCCAAGTTGGACAACTCTTGATGCATCACTCTTTCCTACTTATCTGTGACCACACCTAGCTCTTGGTTCAGTACTTTGCCCATTGATTTGCATTAGAGATGGATAATACGGGTATTTTTTACATACAATAATAGTAAGAAGTGACACAGAGATATAGAAGGTGATGCTTATTTTTCATTAATGAAGTTGAAGAATAAATAAAATGCGAGTCACCTTACTTATTGGATAGAATTTGTAGAAACAATTCTAAGAAAATTTTAATGAAGTCAATCATTGAGCAATCTGAGATTGAGAATTAGCTTAGGCATTTCTTTTTTGCAGAAAAGAAGTTTTTATGTCAAGCAGTACTAATTTTTTAATATAAGCACGGTTACAGGAGGGGGTTTATATTTACTTATCATAGAAACCAATTAGAACATAGACTTTAAATGTAATGAGTTCTTACTTCCCGTACTTAACATTTAAAGATAATGTTAATATGTCTATGTCTATTATAGGACTTTCTCATAGTATGGACATTCGGTAATACTACTTTCAGTTTATATTCAATGCTAATTTTAATATAATTTTCTAGAGAATTCTAAACTTATCTGATCATCCTATATGTGAATGTCTTTATTGAGACTAGATCTAGCATAAAAAGGAAGCCACATATTTACCCATCACAACAAATCCTGGTCTTGGATGATTGGAGAGGGATTTCCTATCGATTACCCAATAAAGATATTTCCAAAACTGGCATTTATTAATGCTGCAAGAAGTATTTGTTTTTTTTAATGATAAAATAAAACAGACAAATTGATTGCCACCTGATTTGGGAGGAGATGACAATGTAGAAAATATCTACACCTTTTATTAACTTAAAGAGATAAGTGATGTAAATTCAAAATAATGCACTAGAATCAGCACAGTATAGTTCTATTTCTTACATGCTTAATTACAGTGATATTTTTCTCCGACTAAAGGATTATTTGATCATTCAGGCTGCATTCTCAAGAATGGCCATTGAATAGTCTTATTTGGATATGTCCAAAATTGGAATTATTTGGAAATTCTATTCTGCCAAAATTGCAAGATAGAATTATTTGGGATAGGGAATTTATCCCTCCTAATTACAATTTTGTCCTATCCACTCTTTTTAAACCTACCAAAAAAATTGAAGGGCAATTTTGTCCATGTGATAAAATCCAAGTAATCATGAAAACCAATGTACTCACTTATTCCTCCATTTATCCCTTCAACCAAATGCCAAGGAACAATATTCCATGGAATAGATTATCCCATCAACAATAGAGGGACAACCCTCCAAAAGTTATCCCCTCTACCAAATGCAGCCTCAGAGTTTTTACTCTGCAGACCTATCGTCACTAGTCATTCTTTAATTGAATTATGATCGTAGAAAGTGAATAAAGAGCATACTAATAGTTATGTATCCTAACCATTAAGCATAAGTGACAGATTAACAATAGAAATAGTATTTATGACAAATGGACTTATATACATATCTACTGATGCCTTGAGGTTGTGCCTCCACACCTGGTATCAGATTCAGCAGGTGGAGTTTCCCTGGATTATTGGACCTATTTAAATTGTTCCTTGTCCGCATACAGGTCAGATGGTGCTCCAACATCTAATGTTTTTAGAGCACGAAGAAGAAGCATTAATGTTACTCCTGAGATCGGGGACGACATTGTGAGGTTGGTGTTTGCTTTGGCTGAAGTTCTGCTTATTTATTGTCTGTATAATATCAGAACTATGAATGCTTGCCAGCGCTTTATTTATGATAGATCTTCTCCTTTCGTTCTTTTGTATACTTATGTCCTTAGTCATCTTATTTAAGAATATATATTCTTTTCATGTATGTGTTTTTTGGTTTCTGATCTTGTTGTCAAAGAAGATTAGATGAAACTTGTTTGTTGATTAATTTCTGATAGTATGTTCTTCTATTTAGATGATTTTTCATTTCTTCAGATTGCATAAATTTTTTGCCTATATGTTTGGAAATGATTAACTATGATATTTTTCAAGCTGGAGGATGGACAGGTATTTGTTGTTGTGTAATGAGCATAAACCTTATTATCTAGGATGACAAAGAAATATCAAATGCAGTCACATGACAACCAAAGCAACGGTGAGGCTATTGGAGAGGCTTTAATTAAATGCTTAGTTTGGAGTTCATGTATTAGGCTTTTGCTCGGTGGAGTAATTGTAGCTAGGAGCAAGGAACTTTTTTAACACCTAGGGGAGCTTATCTTAGTTTAACAATAGCAATGAAGGTTACAGTGTATGTGCTTGTTCTCTAGGCACTTCTAGTAGGCTTCTCTGACTTGGGCAAAATTTTTATAATAAGTGCAACCTAAGCAAGTTTCACCACACCTCCCAATACTATACAATACTAGACGTACTATACCATACCATATATAGTTTCATATCGTACCGACACTCGGTATGCCTTGCATGTTTTGTACCGTACTGACACTTGGTATATCTCACCGTCTCATACCATATCATGTACCGACATTGTAATATGATGGCATCAGTATGGGATCCGGTACTGAAACAGTGAACCTTAAACCTAAGAAGTTAAAGGAGGTATTTTCCAAGTCATATATTTGAAGAACATAGATGACTACAAACAGCCCGACAACAATAATACATGGAAGGGCATGTGCAACTCTCCTTGGTAGCTCGCGTTCACTAGGACAGTTATGACAAGATGATGAATTTGGTTGAAGGACTAGCTTGTTAAGTGACTTAAATTATGGCTATGCTCGGGTTGTGCATATATCATGGAGATTCAACAAATCCTACAGCTTCAAGTAGTAGCTGGACTTCAAAAGTGTGTAACACCTAGATCAAAACCTTGCTTTATCAAGAATAAAGGAAATTGCAGAAAGCCTTGTCCACATGAGCGCCTTTCAACAACCCATCGAGTCTTATAAGGTAGGTCCAATCTGACATGCAAATGTGCCATTGATTAGGGACATGTTGAGGGTGGATATAGGGTTCCTTTATGGTCATAATATGGGATTCCAGCCACTTATTATTTCTGTCATTTGTAATTGGATGTAGAGGTGAAGAATGATCTTGATATGTCTTAAGTGATTTTAGATGTTATTAAGGAGGCGTGCTCATGCATCAAGCCGTCAAGATGACTCCCACGCATCGCTTCTTTGTAGGTTGAACATTGATTTTGATGCCTGACAGGTAACATGAATTCATTGCCCACTGTATCAAGTATTTATTAGGGAGAAGAGAGTTCCTTGTAGCATTATATTTGACAATGGGTTGCCTAAAATTCAGAGACACTGAATGGCAATGAAGGCTGAAGCAGCACTTAGTATAAAAATTCAGTGAAACCAACTAATAAGGGTTGATCTTATTCATAGGCATAGCACAGGAATTTGTAAGACCCAGAGGGACAGATCCATCGGGCTTAAATGTCTCTTAAATATCTCATCAGTGAGGAAATGGGAAAACAGAATGCTTAAAAGAGACTAGCACAACTCTTATGTCAAAGAAATCCCAAATATTATTATGTTAAAAACCCAAATTTTACGGAGCACGTGAATTTGTTATATGACTGTTAACATAATGAAAAGAATATACATGATAACTAGAAAATGTTTGGTGGAAATTGATGAGTTTAGGGAGGCCTGGTAGATGCCAGTTTGGGAATGCAGATAGTTTGCTCTCCAAGAAAGAAAAATCCCCACAAGTCTAAGATTGAAGCCAAAGGACAAAGATGAACCTAATGATGGAAGCATGTGGTTAAGAACACCTTTTTGGTCAGGCTAAAAGTCCATCAACTTCAACCTCCAGTTTGTCAAGCCATCCTGACAATTTAACAGTACTTGTGGAAACTACTAGATTCCAATGAGAATGATTTTGACATAGGCGTAGCACATAGAGTTCAGCAACAGTGAGGATCGGATATAAAGAATAACATTTCATGATATGTTCATAAATAATACGAAGAGCTTGATAGTGTGATTTTCAGCTCCAATACCACAAAACTTTAGGACCTATCACAGGAGGTCTGTGATAACCTAACATGTGAGGTTGGGCTGCAAACAAGCAGGGGATCACTGCATGTTAGTGCCTTAGATACCTTGTTGGGCAATATCCCCATAGATAAAGCACTCATAAATTAATGAGCATTATTGTAGGCATATAGAAAGAATAACAATAACAAGGTCCATAAAACTACATTAAAGGTTAAAACTTAAAATGAAGTTTATTTATTACCATTTGTGGAGTGTGGATATGTATCTCCATATGTATGTTTCAAAATTTTTTGTTTTCAAAACGATCTTTGCCTATAATTATTGCATTTTGTTCTATAATTTTGTCATGGCAGATATGAGAGTTAAAATACTTTCATATTCATCTTTGCATGCATGGAACTATTAATAACAAGGCTTACTTGTTGTTTGACCAGTTGTGATATCGATGATGGGAACTATTATACTCAGTTTTGTTATTTCACAAGCCTAAGCGGCCCTTGCATAACCCAAAGCATATATTTCTAGAAGTGTATAAAACCTCAAACTGGTCTCCTTTAGCTGCATTAAGTTTTTCAGTGTTGGTGCTGAACCCTGTAATGGCTTTTACCAACATGGGTCAGGTTGGTAAGGCACACCCTATATTGATACATGGTATGCTGCTAGAGGCAAGATTATGGCTGTACGATGTGGTATTGTACTGTGTTGAGCCCACATATTGTACCAATACCTTATCAGGTCAGTGGAGAAATCCTGGAGTGGCATTTCCAAGGGAGCAAGGTCCACTTTCCATGGTCATCTTTAAACTTGCTCGTACTATGAATCTTCTAATTCTTCCTTTTATATCAGGTCTACGAGCATCCTATGCATGTTGTATCATAATTTACCATTCAGTCACTTAGTATTGTTATGTTGTCAGCTACATTTTCTTTTGAGAAGTTATCGCGTATTTCTATGATAATTGATAGGTTTAATCATTTTTCATTCATATCTTATCATGTTCAATGATTTATTTCTATCTAAAGGTTATGTCCTCTTTCATTGAATTTTTTTGGACCTTTTGCTATTTCCATCTAGTTGCCTTGGCGGTCCATTATTATCCAATTGCATCCAGCAATTCTATGCCAATCAACTATATGTGGATTTCAAGACTTGTCGATCTGAATCAGCATACCTTCTTGCTAAGGCCATTGATGACATTCGTAATTGACAAAACCATCTCATTTATGGCCTGTTCTTTGGGAGGGTGAAAAACTTTCTTGAAAATCTGTATTTTCTTAGATAAGTGTTTTCCAGACAATATTTAGACAAAAAAATAATTTATCTATGTTCTTTTATTGAAAAGTGGCTACAGAATTTGTTACCCATGTTCTTTTGCATTACTATTTTTCTAGATAGGTTGCTAGATCTATACATATCCGATAATACCATTTGTTTGTATATATATAATATTTATAATAAAATACAAGTATTATTATATATTATATGATATATTAATATATTACAAATAATCTAGTATAATATATTATATTATATTATTCTTATATATTGTAATAATAGATATTATTCTGGGATGCTTGGTTTGTTATGTAAAGAGACCGAATGCCTAGACCTCCTTTGTCCAAGGGCTGACATACCATTTGCTAGTTTACCGCATAGATTTTTCCTTTGTTCCCAGTTGACATATATTATATAGTATATATTATATATGATTTGATATGATATATTATATTATATTGTTATATCATATAATAATGGTATAATATAATATTAGGGTTAATAGTATTTTAGGAATGAAATATCTATTTTACTAGCTGATGGAGAAATGTCTTACCTATCTTCTAGGTGGGTTTCCCCATTTTCATGGGTAAATGCTACCCATGGCAAAACTTACATACCACATTAGCATGACAACATGGGTAAGTTAGTCCATGGAAAAGTTGACCAACTTTTTCTTGATATTTAACCACCAAAGAATGGGTCTTTAATTCTTGTTCATTCTACCCATTTTAGTTAACTACTTCTAGGCTCATTCTACACAGCATGTTTATGTTAGTTTTTTTCCTTGTGTTACTACTCATCTTACTTCAAATCCACTTATTTGCTGCATGTCTTGTATTAATTAACATTGTAATTTTCAAACGCATGCATGAAACAACACTCTATTGCATATCTTCCCTGCATCTACATCAAGCCTATTCTATCATGATTATTTTCATTTACCTCTATCCAAGAAAATATTTTCATTTGCCTTCTCATTTTTGTATAAAATTTGCCAAGATATTAAAAATGACCAACCTTAGATGCTTATAATGTTGAGAACTCAAGGTCAATTATGTTTCTTGAAGAAATCTGTTTTTTTAATAAATCATATGCAGAGAATTTGAATAAAATGATGAATAAAATAGATGAACAATTAATCAGTAAAAAAAGAATCTTGTTGCTATAAAACTCTCTTCATTATGACATGACAATTTTATGAAAATTGATGATAATTCTGGAACTAACCAAGATTTTTCTAAAAATTCTAATGTAATTAGGATCTTAAATTCATGACCATTGTTCATTATGCTGATAATAGAATCACTCTGCTATTAGGTTTGCATTTGTGAAAGCAAGACATGAAACTTGTTAAGTCAGCTTCTAATGTCTATTATAACATATCATACTTGATGCAATTTTTTCCTTTATCCAGGGCTGTTCGAGCAATGAATGACAAATTGAAGCAAAGTCGTCTTTTATGTGACCAAAGAGATGAGAATTCTAGTTTGCATTCAAAAAATGAGAACAATATAACTGATTTACCAGAAAATGTGCGTATTCTGAGTAAGGAAAATTCTCCTTCTCTTTTACCATAATAATTTTCTTGTGGATGTTATGAATAATATGGTTGTAGAACACAATATAATGGAAATGTCTATAAATCAACAAAATTACTTGATCTCTTTCTCAGAAGAATCATTTCTGAAATTTTATCCTTTTATTTATTTGATCTCTTCTTGAACAAGCATGCAACCAATATTTGGTGCTTTTTTATATGCTTGACCCAGAACATATGAACATGTTTCTCAAGTCTCATGGAATAAGAGCCTAGAACTGCAGTCTCAACAGGATCACAAAAGCTTTGTAGACAATATGTAGAAATTCTCTTGCCTTGGGATATCTTTGCTATTACATTCAATGTCTAGCATGAGCAGTTCATAGCAATAGTTATTTCCTTCAAAAGCAGCGGACAAAAATATTAGGTGATATGTTGCTCGAAGAGTAATCATACTCTTGACGATCCTTAATGTAAATAAAGTTGCCATCTTCCAATGAGAGCAAAAGGTGTTAGGTCTTCCAAATATTGTTAAAAGCATTAATATAGGCCTTATCTTTAGCATCATAGTATTCATTCCAACCACGATATCCAGCTATTATCCATTTTGAGGGCACTTTGAACTCCAACTGGTGTTTGATTGCTTATTTTTGTTTTAAACACTTTTTGTTGTTCTTGTAAAGTAGTGTGGGCAAAAAATATATGCTGTAGTTACGCCATGCATCCAATTGGGTTTGCCTTGAATATGCTTAGATTCTATCAAGTTGATGACATATACTTATATCGTGGCTACCACACTCTGTGAAGAAGCCAAATGAATTTGGTCCCTCCTATTTGAAG